>OY856409.1:1004937555-1005397555 GCA_963693085.1 Alisma plantago-aquatica
TAATATCCATTTTGATGGTTCTCCTATCTTTTGTGATAGTACACTAGTGCAATCAATCTTTCTTACAATCATATATTGCATAGTGAAGTCAAGCATATAGAGGGTCGACATCACTTCCTCTATGACCACATTGCCAAGAAAGTTATTTATATCACTCATGTGGATACAAAAAACCAACTTGCGGACATTTTCACTAAACCTCTAGCTAGAGAGAAATTAACTTTCATCAGATAATTTTTTTTATTACTGGTCTTGATGATAATGGTATGCCTTCTAGCTAGATGTTCTCTTACCCTATATGTTCTTACCCATGTTTTTCTCATCTTATTCTTGTTAGTGCTACACATGCCTAGTTTTAATGCCTTATTTTGCTTTTTTTGGCTATTTTTCACAAACGCTTCTTTTATCACAAAATAATAACCAATGATGAGTGGAAAGTGCCTTAATATGTTCATAGTTCGTGATAGGATAGAAAAATAAATTTATATAGCACTCTAGTGGCCTATAGTTAAATTTATATCTTTTGGACAAGCTTTCTTGCCAGTCGAGTTTGCTCTGGGGAAACTCACTGACACTAGAATCGAGGACTGAACACACAATAGTGTTAGTCGAGTTTCCCAAATCTCAAACTCGACCGACAACATTGTTTCATGGAAATATATATAGACATTCGACCCATTTTCTCCCTCTCAAATAGAGAAATATCGACTGACTCGTCTCCCCTTCAGTTCGTCCTTGAACCCTAGGTCACCAAATCCCCCTTCCTAGCCCTATCCAGTCCCTTTTGACCTTTTCCCAACGTCTAACCTAGCTTGGGCGGCATGATACTTGATTTCTTTTCCTTTTTTGGCTCCATATTTAGCTAATATCTTCTCCATGGAGTCTAATAGGCAAAAGAGAACAAGTCCTTTATGTAATGACCCTGACCTGGGTTATGAGGTAACCCTATTTGTTTTGGCTAAGTAAGTTTCTTATAAATTTAATATAATCCTCTAAAGTGTTTTGCTATCATGTAACAAACTTATGTTTCAAATTTGGTCCTGTTTGAATAATGTTTGAGTAATGTTCTCATGTTTTGGACCAAAATGTAATTTACCCAAGATGAGGGGTTATATTGCAATTTGTCACATTTTGAATGTTCCCTAAGTGTTTTAGCATCATTATAGAAAGAATTATTCAAGGTGGTGGCTTGTGGAAAGCCTAAATTCCAAGTTTAAACTTGTTTGAATAATGTTGGTGACTTGTGTACCAATTTTGGTGCAAGTTGTAATTTACCCAAAATATAGGGTTGATATGCAAATTAACACCTCTAGAGTGTCCCTACTCCCTACTAGTATCATTTAGAGGAGATAGAAATAATGAGATACCATTTTTGAATCAATTATGAGTGATGGTATTCTTGGTGATGAAAAGACCAAGGGGTTTGAATGGAAACCCTAATTTGAGCTTGTATTAGGTGTATCGGGTTATAGTGTTAAATGGGAGTCCCTAACGGCCAAGGAGCCAAAGAGGAGACCCCCATATTGTGTTGTTAACTCTTTTACTTTTCAGAAACGAGCTAAGCACCTCAATAAAGCAATGGATATCGGCTTGCAACTTTCCTTGGGAAAGGTTGCATTGAATTGTGAATATAATAATGTGAGTGGAAGTGGCTTGTCCTAGAAGATAACCAAAGGAGGCCGACCCTTATCCCTTGCATTATCCTCAAGTTTTTATTTTAAATGGAAATATAAATATGGAGTGCATGCAAGTACATGTGTCAATCCATGCACGGCTATGTGGCACCTACTAGTGGTAAATTGATGACACCTCATATACACACTTTTTAATGAACCTCAAGTATATATACCCTTCCTTTCACCCCTAAGTGAACTTTTTCGAATCCTACCACCTCCTTTCTCTTATATATCTTGCATTGAGTCCTGGTATTGTGCATGGGTGAAGTGTTATCGTTCATAGGGCCTTGGTATTGGCCATGGCAAGTAATATTGGCCATAGCAAGTAATATTGGCCATAGCAAGTTGATATCGACCATAGTGGAGTGTTTTTTGCCACAAGTGAAGGGGATATCGGCCAAAAGTGAGGGCATATCATGCATGAGTAGTGAGGTATCGTGCAAAGGTTCTAAGGAGCAATAAGGAACTCAAATCTTAACCCTAAGGCAAGGTCATGATCATCTTCAACCTTGGATTGAAGCATGGATATAGGGTTATGATCTTTCTTTCTTTCCTTATTCACCAAGTGCTTAACTATGGTGATTTCTTGTCTATGGAGGAGTTATGAATGAGCCCTGGACCTTAGAGAAGTTCTTATTCAACCTTAGGACGTGAAGCTTTGGATCATGGAGCTTTGAAGCTATTCATAAGGCGGGTTATATAACTTGAACTCAACCATGTTATTATTCATCACCTAAATTTCTATGCTTAAATGAACTACTATAAATTCTAAAATATTCTGAAATGGTTGATGAAATTATGAGTTCTAGTAGTTTCTTAGATCTGTTATCCTTGTACTAGAACAAGTAGAATGAATGTCTAGAGCTTGAAGATGATGGTATCACCTTATAAAGTGATATCGGGTTCAAGCACACAAGCAAGCACCTCTAACCCGATATGGTGATTCACCTACTCCACTAAAACAATATGGATATGAGTTTATACTTTCTTGCATGATATGGTAAGGTAGAATACACCTCTTGGATGATATGAGGTCAAGCATACACCTCAAAAATGATATTGGGTTAAGCACACAACTCTTTGATCGATATGGTGTGAAGCACACACACACCTCTTTGCCCGATATGGTGTGAAGCACACACACCTCTTTGCCCGATATGGTGTGAAGAACACACACCTCTTTGTCTGATATGGTGTGAATCACACACACACACCTCTTTGCCCGATATGGTGTGAAGCATACACACACCTCTTTACCCGATATGGTGTGAAGCATACACACACCTCTCTGCCCGATATGGTGTGAAGCATATACACACCTCTCTGTCCGGTATGGTGTGAAGCAAACATACACCTCTAAAGTGATATGGAAGCAAGCATACACCTCAAACCTGAGATGATAAGCACACATACACCTCAAGGGTGATATGGTAAGCATGCATACACCTCATACTTGATATGGTAAGCACGCATACACCTCTAAAGTGATATGGGTAGCAAGCACACAACTCATACCCAATATGGTGGAAGCACCTCAAAACCCATATGAAGGAAAGCACCTTAGATGCAATGTACTTGATGGAGTAACACATGAAGTGTCTTATATCAAGTCATACATTAAGAGGTATGGAGTTTAATGAATATTGATTAAGTAGGCTAATGAACCTTGAAGGAAAGGTTGAACCAACTTAATAAAGTATGAAGTAATCAACATCCTAGTAAGGATGAGATAGAAACTCATACTTATGTGATAATCATGAAATGAACATACATTGATACTCCTAATATGTGTGGAGACTGAATTAGGGTTTGATTCTTGATAAATGTACTTGAAAACCCTAGATGGTTTTATAAGAGAAACATTAACCCTAATGAAGGGTAATGATAAGAGTTGAAATTATAATTGGTTAATGAAGGGGGACCTTAACCATATTGAAACCATGCTGGTAGCATGAGATAATGAGCATAGCTAAGTATGAGCTATGATGTTACATATAATACAATTTAATGGGCCTTGTGAGCCATGTGTTTAGTTGTTACCTAGTGAGAGGTAACAAGATGTTTATTGGGCCTTGTGAGCCATGTGGTTAGTTTTTTCCTAGTGAAAGGTAACAAGATGTTTAATGGGCCTTGTGAGCCATGAGTATAGTTGTTTCCTAGTGAGAGGTAGCAAGATGTTTATAAAAGTCTCATGTAAGAAATGATAATGTTCAAAATAAACTAGGAAACGGAAACTTAGTAACATAATAATAATAATAAATGGATACAATAATAATAATGAAATCTTGATAATACATGCTTTATGCTTATAGACAAATAAGGGCTATAGTGTTTTGAATATGCTTAAATGAGATAAGAGGTATACTTGTATTATATAAAGGATGTGAATAAGTATGATGGCTTGGCCAAGGTAATGCCTACTAAAGGTGATGTGGTATTCAGTGATGAGATGCACAGGATTGGCATAGTCCAATGCCTGGAATAGATGCACAGGATTGGCATAGTCCAATGCCTAGAATATATGCAAAGGATTGGCATAGTCCAATACCTGGAATAGATGCATAGGATTGGTAATAATCCAATACCTGGAATAATTGCACAGGATTGGTCATAACCCAATACTTGGAATAATTGCACAGGATTGGTCATAACCCAATACCTGGAATAATTGCACAGGATTGGTCATAACCCAATACCTGGAATAATTGCATAGGATTGGTCATAGACCAATCCCTAGAATAATTGCATAAGATTGGTCATAACCCAATACCTGGAATAATTGCACAGGATTGGTCATAACCCAATACCTGGAATAATTGCACTGGATTGGTCATAACCCAATACCTGGAATAATTGCACAAGATTGGTCATAACCCAATACATGGAATAATGTCACAGGATTGGTCATAATCCAATACCTAGAACAATTTCACAGGATTGGTAATAGCCCAATACTTGGAATAATGTCACAGGATTGGTTATAACCTAATACCTGGAATAATTGCACAGGATTGGTAATAATCCAATACCTAGAATAATTGCATAGGATCGGTAATAACCCAATACCTGGAATAATTGCACAGGATTGGTAATAACCCAATGCCTGGAATAATTGCATAGGATTGGCATAGTCAATACCTGGAATAGTTGCACAGGATTGGCATAGTCCAATACCTGGAATAGTTGCACAGGATTGGCATAATCTAATGCCTGGAATAGTTGCACAGGATTGGCATAGTCCAATGCTTGGACAGAATATGATGATGTATACTCACATGACTGGTACAATTCAATATCTGGCTAACAAATTGGCTAAGGTCAACATATAGAAATGAGAATGATTCATGGATGACATACCATGATAATGAGTATCACAGGATAAGCTTGAGATGTTGATATACTATGATGGGTAAATGATATACATGTTCTTCATATTCCTTATAAAGTGAATAGATGATTTACTGCTCTATCATAGATAGTTGCAATGCTTTAAAAGATGAGAATGTTCTAAACTTCTTATCCTATGCTCAGTTTAATACTATTTACCTGTGATAATAATATTGTTGGCAGAGAGTTATATCTCTCACTGGGACAATTGTCTCACCCCGTGGGATCCACATTTTTTCTTGGGTGGACGTGCACGCGGGGGTTGAGATTGTACTGTATAAGGAGAATAACAGTAGTAGGGACAGCAGTGACAGCTCAGGTTGAGTGTACAGTCTATCTTGTCTTGTAGATAGAAGTCATATGTGTCGTCTATGTACTCTTAGGTCCTTGGATTCAGTACGTGTTGCGTTTATGAACAATTTGAGATTTTGGATTGTATGTCTCGAGGTTTGATGTTGCTTTAAGTATATGTTTTGAGAAAGCAACTATTATATGTTGTCCTTGAGAAGAAATGGTACAGTGTATGTACAATATATGATCAATGTGAATATTAGGTTTTGGTTCTTCCTTAAAGAGTTTTCCTAGAAATGGATCTCTTTGCAAAAATGTTTTAATTTTTAGAGATTTTTTGTTAATCCACTTCTTATAATTATTCTGCATTTTTAGTAACGATTTGGTTATCAGTTTGGTGGCATTCATTATAAGTTTGGTATCAGAGCTTAAGGTTCGTTGAGTCTACAGAGGCATAGGACTAAGGTATTGAGTCTGTTCTAGTATCCTCCAGTATATCATATAGTGACTTCTGCTTATGCAGAAGAAAGGGTGAAGTTTAAAAATGACTGGAGAACATGAGGAACACATTGCTAAGAGCAATGTTATTACACCATGAGACAGTGCAAGGGATCAGGCAAGAAAAGAAAGAGTGCCTGAGAATTCCCATCTTGACCTAATCAGGATAGAGAATCATGCTTTTTATGCTCGTGTTGGGCAGGTTAGGACAACAGTGATGCATATAGTAGACTAGATACTAGCATTACAACCTAGGTTACTAGTCCTCAATGTAGAAATTTTGGGTTCTGCAAGGGTTCCTGAATGACATAGTCATGTTGGAACAGTGGAAAATGTGAGAAGGATTAACATATGGCAAGAAAATAGACTCTACCATAAGTATAGACAGATAGTATATATGTGATGGCAATGCCCAAGGAGGGGCAATAAGCTGAGTATTAAGGAAAGGTCTCTATAATTCTAGAGACATTTTCCTAGTTGTTCCAAAAATCCAATGTTTTTGTTACCGCCAGTGCAATAAATGCCTAGTACACCAGGGAAGTAGTCACTAAGTAAAGGCAAAAGTCCTAACTTTCCACCTATAAGAACTCTTGAATTAGCTTCTACATCGGTAATGAGACCAATAAGACTATGGTATGAGGGCAAGACATGGACATGTTAAGCATACTAAACCCTTTTATTCAAAAAGAAGGGAGTAAATGACCCAACAACCGAGGCAGACTCGGCAGGGCTTACGAAAGTTACAACCTAATAGTGTAAAAAGGCAAGAGAAACAACATGAAATAACTAGACTCTATGTTTGAGTCAACTTGAAGTGGTAGATGACTGTGAGGGGTGACAGTCAGATAGAGCTTTTTCATTCTTATATGTCTTCTCTTGATTTTATCTGATAATCATAAGAAGGTAGTTGTTGTTGAGCTTCCTTTAATTAGTCCTATGAGGACATGAGGAAGAGATAAGAAGGATGAGAACCTATATTCAGATTAATATTCTCTTATATGTTTTGAAATTTCTCTCTTCATGTAGAAATGGAAGAGATGTAAAAGAAATACCAGAGAAAATAAGAGCTATTAAGTAGTAAAACTTAAAGAAATGAAACATAATATAAAACAAATGCATACTACCTAATTTCAGTCCTTGAATACCCTGGCCAGGTATTCATCTATTGAAAGTAAGGAACACTTAGATTGCTCTCTTTCTGATTACTCTGATCAAGTAGTCATTTTAAGACAATCTAAAGAGCCTAATGAAGTAGGAGATGTGGCACGGATATTTCTACCACATCATAATTGTTATATGAAGGAATCTGAGTCAATAACAGATCAACTTATAAACAAAAGAAGATGTTTAGTATAATGTATACCTTGGTCTGAGGACCTAGAGGTAACAGTTACCTGATGAGAGGTAACAATGTTCTGTGATGAACTGAGGGTTTGAATGCCCATATTTGGTAATCCTGATGATGATTATGCTAAAAGGATGATGATATGTAATCATCTCTAAAACTCCTATGTTGATGGAAAGGAACCTAAGAGGAAACAAAATTGAATGACACATGAATGATTGAGAGTTCATGCAATACTCAAGAAAGATGAGAACCCCTTTTCTTTAATAAACAAACCTGGATAATAATGGGGCAATAAAAAGGACTATGTTTCCTTGTGTTCTTTCCTTTTGGAAACATGACAATCAAGTATGTCCTATGACACTTGATGTGCAGGGATTAGAAGAAATCTATAGATGGCTACTTTGAAAAGTATCAGCTAGTCTTGGATCTTAGTTCTAAGACAAAGTATATGTGTTAAGTAATATTCTGAGATTAAAGAAAGGTCCTATTGTATGTTTAGCTTTAGTAATAATAACAGAGGATGGAAAGGATGATGATGTGATGTGTTTTTGGCACATATAATGGATACCAAGGTAAAGAATCCTAGTATCCAAGAACTTTCAATGATATGAGAAAATAAGAACATGATTCCTGACAAGGAGTAATGTTTGGTTACCTAGAAGGGCCAACTTTGAAATTAGTCTAGTTACATATTGTAGTATGGATACCATATGTTAGGGGTTTATGCCACGCATAAACATTACATCAACAAAGATGTATGAGTAGAAGGAACAATAGTAGAATTGTTTTGGAAAAAGTTGATCAAGCTAAAGATAACTTCTTAGAATATCTCTATCTAGATTTGTTGAGGCAGCTTATACATAACATCTAGAGATACCTCTGAGATAGTTCTTATTTAATAAGTAGCCTCTCTTTATGATAAGAAAATAAACAACTAAAGGGATAATTGATAAAAGTCATAAGAAAGTTTAGTGTTGTGTCAGCAGATTTGAGTGGCACAGCAGATACATGATAAGACTTGTAGTCCCCAAGTGGGTGACAGAACGTAACTATGGTCTTTCCTTGAAAGAGAAATGACAAACTAAGTAAGGGATATGGAAAACTCCCAAGATCAAGGATCTTATTACATAAAGATGTAAGTCGAAAAGGTGACAAATCAGTGACGTTTGACACCTAAGTTAAATAAGGTATGTATAATGATTCTCTGACTAATAAAAATGTTACCTGACATAGAGTTGAGTCTACAGTCAATAATGAAAAGGACAATGGAGTATGTGTCTTGTATGACAGATTCTATGATAACCATGTGTGAAAGAACTTTGTGTTGATCAAAGTTCTATTGAATCTCCATGAAATTAAGATGGTATGTGGAGACTAGATGATATGATTAATGAATGATATCTGTCTCCCTTTTCTTGGGATTTCGGGGACGAAATCCTTGTTAGGGGTTTATAACTTGTAATGACCCTGACATGGGTTATGAGGTAACTCTATTTTTTTTTGGCTAAGTAAGTTGCTTAGAACTTTAATATAATTCTCTAAAGTATTTTTCTATCAGGTAACAAACTTATGTTTCAAATTTGGTCATGTTTGAATAATGTTTGAGCAATGTTCTCATGTTTTGGACCAAAATGCAATTTACCCAAGATGAGGGGTTATATTGCAATTTGTCACATGTTTAATGTTCCCTAAGTGTTTTAGCATCATTATAGAAATAATGATGCAAGGTGGTGGCTTGTGGAAAGCCTAAATTCCAAGTTTGAACTTGTTTGAATAATGTCGGTGACTTGTGTACCAATTTTGGTGCAAGTTGTAATTTACCCAAAATATAGGGTTGATATGCAAATTACCACCTCTAGAGTGTCCCTACTCCCTCCTAGTATCATTTATAGGAGAGAGAAATAATGAGAGTGTCCCTACCCAGAACTTAGGATATATAACCCATGTTGAATGTTCCCTAAGTGTTTTAGCATCATTATAGAAAGAATGATGCAAGGTGGTGGCTTGTGGAAAGCCTAAATTCCAGAGTGAGGATCAGAACATCTGTAGTTTTTCTCTTCCCAGGAGATGCCACACTCACACAATTCCTTATTTTTCTCATAATTGGGTATAGAAGCCTAATTGAAGTTAGCAAGAATGGCAGCAGAATGGCCAACAGGAAGTGCAAGTGGTTGAGAGGCAACACAGGTAAGTCCACATCAGAGAGGGGTATAATAGAACAACATGTTGGCAAGCTGGGAGGAACTGACTTTATGCTATGAAGCATAGTCAACAGCTGGGTAGGACTGGTAGGTGGGGTAAGGATGGGTGCTAACAAGTTCATGATAGACATTATATGAATAAGATATTGGTATAGGTGCTCCTGGACCTGCATGTTGTATGCTTGTTGGTGCATCATGTAACCCATGAGGGTTTCATTTGACACTAAAAAGGAGGCATGGTCAGGTCAAGGAGGAGGTGGAGGTCGAACCACTAGGGGTAGAAGAGGAGGGGTGAATGTATTTCTTAACCATGGTGTCACTGATATAAACTCCTTTTCATCTGACTTTGTAGCCAAGGTCTTTGAAAGGGATTAACCAATGTGATCTTGAAAGACATCACAAATTAGGTTAGGGTAGGGTGAGTGGGAGTCTCTAGTCTTCTTCTTTGTGGAAAAACAAGTTATGTGGTGAAGAATTTATCTTTCCCATTTGACAAGGATAGTTTGTAGATGACAATACATGATCACAATTGAGTTTTCTGTAATAGCTATTTGATTATTTTTCATATGTATGTTGCATTTAACTAGGAGAGTGACCAAGCAAGTCTTAATATCTAGAGAAGAAGATATTGGGATGAGTTTCTTCCTATATGGGACCTTAGGATTAGAGTTTTGTGGATATTATAAAGAGATAACTCAGGGTCAGAGATCTTTTAGATGGCTTCTGGGTTAAGGAGGTCTCGGTAGGTAGGATAGGAAGTCATCCAACTTGGTGAGGAGCAAGATAGATAGTTATTCAAATATTTCTCATAGATTTGAAATCTTATCCCACCAATCATGGATGTCAATACCACTTGGGTGTTAGGAGGAGGCACTAAGGTGGTGTAGTTCCATGTAAGATTTGTGTGGAACTCATGCACCGCCTTCTTGCTCGAGAGGGAGTTGTTATAGGTCATACATTTATATCAAAGAGCATCAAGTTTTTGGTTAGAAAATAGTTTCTTAACCTCTTTCAATAGCTCATTGCTAGGAATAAAAAAGGCTAAAAAAGATAAGGGTTCCTAGGAAACAACTCTCTATACCAATTTACTACTTGATTGGAGAAAAAGAAGGTACCCTCATATGAGATATGCCTAATGGTTGTATAAGATGAAGGTACACCTAAAGTGTAACGACTGCCACCAAACCGATAGACAAATTGTAACTAAAAATGTGGAATAATTATAAGAAGCGGATTAAAAAAAAATCACTAAAAATTAAAACATTTTTGCAAAGAGATCCATTTCTAGGAAAACTTTTTAAGGAAGAACCAAAACCTGATAATCACATTGACCATATATTATACATACATTGTACTATTTCTTCTCAAGGACAACATATAACAGTTGCTTTCTCAAAACATATACTTAAAGAAACATCAAACCTCGAGGCAAACAAGCCAAAATCTCAGATTGTTCATAAAACCAACATGTACTAAATCCAAGGACCTGAGAGTACAGATACGACACATATGACTTCTATCTACAAGACATGATAGACAGTACACTCAAACTGAGTTGTCACTACTGTCCCTACTGTTGTTGTTCTCGTTCTGCAGTACGGTCTCAACCCCCTCGTGCACATCCACCTAAAAAAATGTGGATCCCACGGGGTGAGACAATTGTCCCAGTGAGAGATATAACTCTCCGCCAACAATGTTATTATCATAGGTAAATAGTATTAAACTGAGCAGAGGATAAGAAGTTTAGAACATTCTCATCTTTTAAAGCATTGCAACTATCTATGATAGAGCAGTAAATCCTCAATTCACTTTATAAGGAATATGAAGAACATGTATATCATTTACCCATCATACTATATCAACATATCAAGCTTATCCTATGATCCTCATTATCATGGTATGTCATCCATGAATCATTCTCATTTCTATCTGTTGACCTTAGCCAATCTGTTAGCCAGATATTGAATTGTACCAGTCATGTGAGTATACATCATCATATTCTGTCCAGGCATTGGACTATGTCAATCATGTGCAACTATTCTAGGCATTAGACTATGCCAATCCTGTGCAACTATTCCAGGTATTGGACTATGCCAATCCTATGCAACTATTCCAAGTATTGACTATGCCAATCCTATGCAATTATTCCAGGAATTGGGTTATTACCAATCATGTGCAATTATTCTAGGTATTGGGTTATTACCAATCCTATGCAATTATTCTAGGTATTGGGTAATTACCAATCCTATGCAATTATTCTAGGTATTGGGTTATGACCAATCCTGTTACATTATTCCAGGTATTAGGTTATTACCAATCTTGTGCAATTATTCCAGGTATTGGGTTATGACCAATCATGTGACATTATTCCAGGTATTGGGTTATGACCAATCATGTGCAATTATTCCAGGTATTAGGTTATGGCCAATCATGTGCAATTATTCCAGGTATTGGGTTATCACCAATCATGTGCAATTATTCCAGGTATTGGCTTATGACCAATCTTGTGCAATTATTCCAGGTATTGGGTTATGACCAATCATGTGCAACTATTCCATGTATTGGGTTATGACCAATCTTGTGCAATTATTCCAGGTATTGGGTTATGACCAATCCTGTACAATTATTCCAGGTATTGGGTTATGACCAATCATGTGCAATTATTCCAGGTATTGGGTTATGGCCAATCATGTGCAATTATTCCAGGTATTGGATTATTACCAACATTGTGCATCTATTCCAGGTATTGGACTATGCCAATCATGTGCATCTATTCCAATCATTGGACTATGCCAATCCTATGCATCTATTCCAGGCATTAGACTATGCCAATCCTGTGCATCTCATCACTGAATACCACATCACCTTTAGTAGGCATTACCTTGGCCATGCCATCATACTTATTCACATCCTATATATAATATAAGTATACCTCTTATCTCATTTAAGCATATTCAAAACACTATAGCCCTTATTTGTCTATAAGCATAAAGCATGTATGATCAAGATTTCATTATTATTATTGTGTCCATTTATTATTATAATTATGTTACTAAGTTTCTATTTCCTAGTTTATTTTGAAAATTATCATTTCTTACATGAGACTTTTATAAACATCTTGTTACCTCTCACTAGGCAACAACTATACTCATGGCTCACAAGGCCCATTAAACATCGTGTTACCTTTCACTAGGCAAAAACTAACCACATGGCTCACAAGGCCCATTAAACATCTTGTTACCTCTCACTAGGTAACAACTAACCACATGGCTCACAAGGCCCATTAAATTGTATTATATGTAACATCATAACTCATACTTAGCTATGCTCATTATCTCATGCTACCATCATGGTTTCAATATGGTTAAGGTTTCCCCCTTATTAACCAATTATAATTTCAACTCTTATCATTACCCTTCATTAGGGTTAAGGTTTCTCTTATAAAACCATCTAGGGTTTTCAAGTACATTTATCAAGAATCAAACCCTAATTTAGTCTCCACACATATTAGGAGTATCAATGTATGCTCATTTCATGATAATCACATAAGTATGAGTTTCTCTCTCATCCTTACTAGGATGTTGCTTACTTCATACTTTATTAAGTTGGCGCAACCTTTCTTTCAAGGTTCATTAGCCTACTTAATCAATATTCATTAAAATCCATACCTCTTAATGTATGACTTGATATAAGACACTTCATTTGTTACTCCATCAAGTACATTGCATCTAAGGTGCTTTCCTTCATATGGCTTTTGAGGTTCTTCCACCATATCGAGTATGAGGTGTGTGCTTGCTACCCATATCACTTTAGAGGTGTATGTGTGCTTACCATATCGGGTATGAGGTGTATGTGTGCTTACCATATCACCCTTGAGGTGTATGTGCGCTTACCATCTCGGGTTTGAGGTGTATGCTTGCTTCCAATCACTTTAGAGGTGTATGTGTGCTTCACACCATATCGGGCAGAGAGGTGTGTGTATGCTTCACACCATATCGGGAAAAGATGTGTGTGTATGCTTCACACCATATCGGGCAAAGAGGTGTGTGTATGCTTCACACCATATCAGGAAAAGAGGTGTGTGTGTGGTTCACACCATATCGGGAAAAGAGGTGTGTGTGTGCTTCACATCATATCAGGCAAAGAGGTGTGTGTGCTTCACACCATATCGGGCAAAGAGGTGTGTGTGTGCTTCACACCATATTGGGCAAAGAGCTGTGTGCTTAACCCAATATCATTTTTTAGGTGTATGCTTGATCTCATATCATCCAAGAGGTGTATAATACCTTACCATATTGTGCAAGAAAGTATAAACCCATATCCATATCATTTTAGTGGAGTAGGTGCATCACCATATCGGGTTAGAGGTGCTTGCTTGTGTGCTTGAACCCGATATCACTTTATAAGGTGATACCATCATCTTCAAGCTCTAGACCTTCATTGTACTTGTTCTAGTACAAGGATTACAGGTCTAAGAAACTACTAGAACTCATAATTTCATCAACCATTTTAGAATATTTTGGAATTTAAAGTAGTTCTTTTAAGCATAGCAATTTAGGTGATGAATAATAACATGGTTGAGTTCAAGTTATAAAACCCGCCTTGTGAATAGCTTCAAAGCTCCATTATGGGATCACCGTTCGAACAAAATGTCATTGACTAAGCAGAAGCGATTATTAACAATGGATTACTGAAAATCACTAAAAATTAAAACCATTTATAAAGAGATCCAAACACAGGAAAACTCTTTTATCAAGAACCAAAGTATTTTATTTACATCCTAATTCATAAGTACATATCTTGTACCATCTCTTCTCGAGGATTACAAGCATCAAATGCTCTGTTAAAACTATACACAGGCAGCATAAGAGCCTCGAGGCATCAAGACAAAATCTCAGATCGCTTCATTAAAGGTACTAACTACTAAACTCTGAGGACCTGAGAGTACAGAGATGACACATAGGACTTTCTATGCAAAATATGACAGCCAGTGCCTCCACCTGGAATTTCACTGTTGTCCCTGTTATTGCTGTTGTTGTTGCTGTTCTTCCCCTGCTATAGGGTTTTTCCCTCTTCTTTTGCGTCTACCTAAAAAGTTGGATCCCACGGGAGTGAGACAATTAAAATTGTCCCAGTGAGAGATATAACTCTCCGCCCGAAATATGATTATTGCAGTTTAATAGAATAAAATTGGGCAGAAGAGTCATATATATATTCAACAGTAGATAAATCAATGTCTAAATAGATTAGAGCATTATTCTTTATTCAAAGCATTTCAGCTATATCTTGATAAAGTAGCATGTCACTTATCCAATAAGGAATTGAAGAGTATGAATAACATTTATCCATCTAGGATATGCTAAGCAAGGTAACATCAACCAATGATTCTCGTATTGCAATCTTAAGCAAATATGCTACATGGCAGATTACATTTTACAATCATACTTAAGCCCTAAGGAGATGAGGTATACTGCTCATACTCCAACCGACCATTGCGACGTCGAAATCAGTGCCATACATAGGTCAAGGAAGAGTCGGATTTCCATGACCTCATCTTCCTTAGTCAGTATGATAACAAAATGCAGGACATCTTGTGTCTCTGCTAAATAGCTTTCTAGGGTATACTAGCAACTTCTCTATAGAATTACAGTGGCGGTTGTACTCTCTTCGCAATCGAGATATTTCATGTTTATCTCACATCGATCTGGCATTAACATTATCAGGAGATTCATGATACATCCATCCTGGCATCAGGAGATTAGTGATACATCCATCCCGGCATATATAATGAATGATTGAGAGATTTAATGTTTATCTCACATCAATTATCCTCCATTAGGGTGTAAGGATATTCACGTCCATAACCCCCACATACTCAACAGTATGCCCTCTGGGAGATCCCATAGGAAAACCTATTTCACCATCACCAACTACTAATGATGATGGATCTATGGCCAGGGCTCTACATGATAAGATCTCACTTGATTAATTAAGTACATTACCATATTCTTTTAGCATCAGTCAGGTTTTCAAACATAAATTATTATAACAAATGCTACAAAGAATGAGTAATACTTCTATCAATTACTTTTCAAATCTTTATAAAAAATTGGGATCTCAATCCCTTGTCACATCAGGGGCATTCTCATCCCTTAACATCTCATCATCATGATTATGGAATATGGGTATTCAAACCCTCAGTTCATTAAAGAAAACTTGTTACCACTTATCAGGTAACTAATACCTTCAGGTCATCTGACCAAGGTAAACATGATACTTGCTACATAAGCATCTCACATGGCTCTCAAAGCCCATTTAATTTCTTATTACCTCTCACTAGGCAACAAAGCATATTATGGCTCACAAGGACCATAAAACAATTTCAATAATAAAACATCATAGCTCATACCTAGCTATGTCCAACATCTCATGATACCTGCATGATTAGTACACATGATAACATTTATATCAATTACATATCAGCACTATGCAATGTAATGGTAGCATCACTATTCACTCATTAGGGTTAGGGTTTCCCAAATTCATGTCAATTAGGGATACTCATCCCATTACCCAAAATTAGGGTTATGGTTTATCATCATATTGCCCAAGATTAGGGTTTCATACACAATAACCCAAAATTAGGGTTTCTCATACCTTCACCCTATATTAGGGTAGGGTTTCATATAGCATTACATAGCATCACCCTGGATTAGAGTTTCACATCACATCACTTCATTAGGGTTTCACATGACATCACCCTTGATTAGTATTTCACATCACATCACCCTAGTTTAGGGTTTCACACATCATTATCTTGAATTAAGGTTCTTTATAACTTTTCCCCAAATTAGGGTTTCATGTAACTTTACCTGAAATTAGGGTTTCATGAAGCATTCTCTTAAATTAGGGTTTTTCATTATATTACCCTAAATTGGGATTTCTCATATCATCACCCTAGATTAGGGTTACACCATTACCCTAGATTAGGGTTTCACCTAGCATTGCCCTAAATTAGGGTTAGGGCTCATCAACCTTCTCAATTAGGGTTTCATGATCTCTTTATCAATGATCATACCCTAATTACATATTTTATTCATGTCGAAAGTGTTGAGGCTTATCCACTACATGATTATTATACATGTATGAATTCCTCTCTCTCTCTCATCCTCTCTAGGATGTTGATTACTTCAAACTTGATTAGATTAGGTCAACCCTTCATACATTTAGGGCTAGCATAGTGTATTGAGATATTGCTTCCATAAGGATCAAAGGTTAACCCCTCAAAGGGTACTAATCACCCTAGTACCTTAAAGGTACAACCATTGTAATTATCTTTGATAAACATCATTAACAATCATAAGGTTAATTGATCTTTCATAGCTTTGAGACTATTAGGTCTCCAAACGGTTTTGATACTTTTGAACCTTCAAATGGTTTTGACCTCCTTGACCTTCAAACGGTTTTGAGATTGTTTGCCCTCCAAACGGTCTTGAAATCGTTTGGGCATCTAAGGTTGAGACTGTTTGCTCTTAAACGGTTTTGAAACCGTTTAGTCCTTTCAATCCTTGAAACTATTTAATCAAAATAACCTTGAGATCGAATGAACGACCCATCATTGAAACCAATTGAACATAAAACGGATTGAGACCGTTTTCCCTCCAAACATTCTTGAGACCATTTGATCCCAAACGGTCTCAAGACTGTTTGGTCCAAACCACCTTGAAACCGAATGGATCAACTAGGGTTTCTTAATCAATTGATTTAGGGTTTCCACTCATTGAACCATCCAACATTGAGACCATTGAAAGTAGATCAAAATGTAACCCTTAGATCTCCATCCATCCATGACTCCACTTGACCTCAAATGGTCTTGGGACCGTTTGATCCTAAACAGTTTCAAGACCGTTTGGACTCAAACGGTCTCAAGACTGTTTGGTCCAAATTTCCTTGAAACCGAAAGGATCATCTAGGGTTTCCTTCAACCAATCAATTAGGGTTTGCTTCATTGAATCAATCATTAATTGGACCATTGAGAGTACATCAAATTACAGCCCTTGGATCTCCAACCATACATCACAGCCCTTGAACTCCAAACGGTCTTGAGACCGTTTGGACCATCAACCATAAAATTGATCCAATTCAATTAGGGTTTCTTCAATTAATCAATTAGGGTTTGTAATCAATGGATCATCCATCACTATAACCATTGTGATTAGATCAATTTGAACCATTAGTTCTTCATTCATCCACATCAGCAATTGACCCCAAACGGTCTTGAGACCATTTAACCTCAAACGGTCTTGAGACTGTTTGGTCATCAACATAGCAAGACGTTTGCTCATGATATTTGTTGAGGTGTGTGATAAGATGACATCATCATGTTCAAGCTATAAACCTTTGAAATTTGTTGTGATCTTTGTGGTGATTTCAACAATTAATAAAAAGGAAAATCGTGAATGAAAAAGGAATCAACACATGATGAAGAAATGAAATCCATAATGATATTTAAGGGTTCAAGTTATATAACCCACCTTCAAAGTTGAATCCAAGCTTCAAGATTCACGTCTTCAATGGTGAATGAAGCTTTCTCAACTATCCAAAGTCCATTCTCAAGTCTTTGACTGAAAAGAATGGCTAAAGTTGAAGGTTGAATGAAGAAAAGAAGAGAATAAGCATTGAATTTCGATTTCCACCATGAATTCAAGGTTGAAGATGACTATGGAGCTTACCTACAGGTTTTGGCACGTTCTCCTCTTTCTCCTAAGCTCCCTTGTGTTCTGCCAAAGCAAGGAAAGAAAGAAGATTCAAAAAAGTCTTTCATGTGGGTGAAAAATGGAGTGTATATAAGGGAAATTCAAGAGAGAGAAAGTGTTATAAAAATCCTTTAATTCCCAAAATTGGTGCCACTTATCCCCATCACTTCCTTGCATAAGAAGACATCATCCTCTCCTTAAAAATCCTCTTCTTTATCCATGAATTAAAAGAAAACAAATTAAGCACCTTAATCAATATAATAATAATATCCAAAAATGAGTTGATATTACTTTTTCTTTAACTAATGTGAGTGGGCTCTCCACTCACTTTAGATATTTCAGTGCTATTGCAAGGCACAAGTACGTCCATACTTATACAAATTCAACCATCTCATTTTTGGTTGAAGGGCACTTCCTTTAATATATTTATTTTTGCATTAAATTGAATTAGGGTTTCAATTATGCTTAAATCTTGATTATTTTAATATCAAGATTCTCTCTCTTCCAAAGAGATTCAAATGAGATGCCCCTCTGGTTTTTTTGTCTCTAATTGATACCAAGAAACATTAGGGACTCTCTAGAAGTGGTATTTTGCATATTGAACCCTAGGTTTTGGGTAAATTGCACATTACACCAAAACTAGGTTTTAATGCACAAACATTGCTTAATAAGCTCTTTCTTGGTGCTCAGGCTACCACAAGCCATACCTCTGCATCATTCTCATTCTTATGATGCTTCAACACTTGAGGAACATTTTATCATGTAACATTTTCAAGTTAACCCCTCAACTTGGGTAATTTGCACTTTAGTCCAAAACAGGCAAAACATTGTTTTCAACATTATTCAAAAAGGACTAAAATTGAAACTTAAGTTCCTCTTGAGCCTTAATTAATTTTTAAAAGATAAAATCAAGAATATCATTATCTTTCTTAAACAAAACATCTAGGGTTAAAGCATAACCCAGGTCAGGGATGTTACAAATTATCCACCCCTAACAAGGATTTCATCCCCGAAATCATCAAGAGGAAAGAGAAGGATACTTCCTCCTCATCTCTACCTCTAGCTCCCACATAGATTCTTAAATACCACGATGATGCCAGAGAACTTTCACAAGACATATGTCTTTCTCTTTCAGCTTTTTAATTCTTTTATCAAGGATCATCACAGGTCCTTCAACATATGATATATCATCATTTAATTCTACCTCCACAGGTTGCAAAACTAACTCTGTGTCAGGATGACACTTTCTCAGCATGGAGATATGGAACACTAGATGCAACTTATGCATCTCAAGTGGCAACTCCAACTTATAGGCTACCTTTCCAATATGTTCAATGATTGGATAAGGCCCCATAAATCTAGGAGCTAACTTTCCCTTCTTTCCAAATCTAAGTACACCCTTCCAAGGTGAGACTTCAAGATATACTCTATCTCCCCAACTTGGAATTCTTAAGGTCTTTTCCGTTTGTCGGCATACGACTTCTGTCTATCCTATACAGTCTTTGATTTTTGTTGTATTACTTTAATCTTCTCATTTGTTTGCTGCACAAGCTCAGGACCCAAAAGTTTATATTCTCCTATTTCATACCAACATAAAGGAGATCTACAACGTCTACCATATAATGCTTCATATGGTTCCATATCAATACTGTGTTGATAGCTATTATTGTAAGAAAATTCTATCAAGCTCAGGTGTAGATCCCAACTTCCTACAAACTGAAGGATACATGCCCTAAGCAAATCCTCCAAGGTTTGTATGGTCCTCTCAGATTCTCCATCTGTCTGTGGGTGAAAGGTAGTACTAAACCTTAACTGCGTACCCAATGCTTTATGTAGTCATTCCCAAAAATGACTCGTGAACTGGGGACCTCTATCAGAAACAATAGTAGCTGGAACCACGTGTAACCGCACTATCTCATCTATATATATATATATATATATATATATATATATATATATATATATATATGTTCAAGCTTCTCAGTAGTGTAGGTTGTTTTAACATGAAGGAAATGTGTTGTCTTAGTCAACCTATCAACTATTACCCATATGGAATCATGACCTTTGGTTGTTCTAGGCAAACCAACCATAAAGTCCATGGTCACATGATCCCATTTCCACTGTGGTATAGGCAAAGGTTGCATTGTTCCTGCGGGATTTTGATGTTCAGCTTTAACATGTTGAGACACCGGACACCTCATAACAAACTTAGCTACATCCTTCTTCAAACCAGGCCACCAATACATATCCTTCGAATTATGATACATTTTGGTGCTCCCTGGATGCATTGCATACATGGATGAGTGAGCTTCTTCTAAGACTAACTTCCTTAAGTCATTGGCATCAGGTACTACCATCCTACCATGGTAACAGACTACCAGATCCTATGACTCCTGAAAGCCATCTCATTTCTCACTACCATACTCTGACCTGATCTGCTGAACCACAGTATCAACTTGTTGTGCTTCTTTAATCTGCTGTCTCAGAGTAGGTTTCACTTGCATCTCAGCTAACAACCCAGCTAACAATGATACCTTAAGTTGTATATTGTTTTGCCTCAAGGATATAAGCATATCTCTTTTAAATCACACTAAGGAGTTCAACTGTGCTTTATCTAAGGTTGGTGATGATGATTTCCTACTTAGTGCATCAGCCACTACAATATCCTTCCCTGGATGATAACCAATTATACAATCATAGTCCTTGATTAACTCCATCCAGCGGCGTTGTCTCATGTTCAACTCATGTTGTGAGAAGATGTATTTTAGATTCTTATGGTCTATGAAAATCTAGAATGTTTCTCCATAGAGATAATGTCTCCAGATCTTCAAAGCATGAACCACATCAGCTAGCTCTAGATCATGTATCGGATAATTCTCCTCATGTTTCTTAAGTTGTCGAGAGGAAAAAGAAATCATGTGATTATCCTGCATCAACACACATCCTAGACCATTCTTAGATGCATCACAGAAAACTATGTACCCCTTCCCTTGCTCAGGTAACACCAGCACATGTGTACTTGTTAACCTTTCTTTCAACAGCTGGAAAGAATGTTGACACTTGTCATTCTAGACAAAAGGAACCTCCTTCCTGGTCAACTTGGATAGGGGTAAAGCTATAGAACTGAATCTCTTAATGAACCTCCGGTAATAGCCTGTCAGTCCTAGGAAACTGCGTATCTCCATCGGTGTTTTTGGTTGTTCCCATTGCAGGATAGATTCTACCTTCTTAGGATCAACACGGATACCTGAGGCAGATATTATGTGTCCTAGAAAAGAAACTTCTGGTAACCAGAACTCACATTTGCTAAACTTAGCATACAGCTTATGCTCTCTTAGAAAAGTTAAAGCCTGATGGAGGTGCTGCTCATGTTGTTCAGCATCTCTACTATATATCAAGATATCATCTATGAAGACTACTATGAACTGATCAAGAAAAGGCTGGAAGATTCTATTCATGAGTTACATGAATGCAGTTGGTGCATTAGTTAGTCCAAACGACATAACTATGAACTCATCGTGACCATACCTTGTCCTAAAGGCAGACTTAGGTATGTCACTCTCCTTAATACGCAACTGATGATATCCCGACCTCAGATATATCTTAGAGAAGATAGTTGCACCACGCAACTGATCAAACAGGTCATCGATCCTTGGCAGAGGATACTTGTTCTTTATGGTTACTTTATTCAACTGTCTGTAATCAATGCATAACCGTATCGATCCGTCCTTTTTCTTAACAAAGAGAACTGAAGCACCCCATGGTGAAGTACTCGATCGGATAAAACCTTTCTCAAGCAACTCCTGCAGTTGTTTCTTGAGCTCTACCATCTTAGCAGGTGTCATTCTATATGGTGTTTGTTCTATTGGTTGCGTGCCTAGGATTAGATTGATCTCAAAATCAATCTCTTGGGGTGGAGGAACACCTAGAAGTTCCTCAGAGAACACATCTTCAAACTCCCTAACTATCAGAACTTCAGAAAGATTAGGGCTCTCCATTGTGGTGTCTACCACATGTGCCAAGAATGAAAAGCATCCTTGTCTTATCAACTTCTCAGCTACCATAGCCGACACTAGATAGGTTGGAAGAATCTTTTTATCTCCCTGAAAGATCCATGTATCACTGTCATCTGCAAACACAGCTTGCTTGGAATCATAATCCAAGAACCTTATACTTTTCTAGGGTGTCCATCCCAAGAATTATATCAAACCCATGCATCTCAAGTGGTATAAGATCCACCTGAATGTGATGTTCAGAAAAGGAAATAATGCAGGGAGAACACACCTCCCGCAGCACTGCAGATCCCAACAAAGGGGTTTCTAACAACAGATTATCTGCTCTATGACTGACTGTCATATTGTAGTCATGAATCACTTCTCGAGTGATAAAGGAATGTGTAGCACCCAGATCAATCAAAACATATACGAAGCAGGATGAAGACAAATTAGAATGAAATAGTTCCATATGACATGTCACAACTCGAGGGTTGACTACTGCTTCGGGTTGATTCATCGCATAGAATCTCGTCGTTGCTTGCTGTTAACCATGTGCTTGGTTGTTGGGTGTCGACGAACCAGCTTGGGACGCTTGTCCACGTCCTCTAGCGCCACTCGAAAATTATCACCTCTGAGAGCCTTGCTGACTCTGCCTCTGAGGTTGAGTCACACTTACATCTCTTGCTCGACAATCTTTCATCAAATGCCCCATCTTTCTTCATATAAAACAGCCTCTGCTCTCCCTCTATGGCCTGGGTGGTCCTATGACTGATACTGATGCTAGTTATGGGCTCCCTCTAGTGGTAAACTATGGCCTCTACCCCTACTTGACATCCATTGCGTCTAGGTATTAAATCTTGGTGGTGCTATTGGTGCAGAAAATCTCGGTTTCTTGAAACTTCCGGACCTTTGTCCTTGAAACTGAGTATACACCTTATTACTCTTAGTCTGATGCTTCTCAATCACTGACCTTTCTATCCGTCTCACGGACTCCACAAAGGTGGAAAACCTCTCCCTGTTCTTTAAGGCAGACATAGGAGTGGTCAAATTAGCATTCAGCCCCTTCTCAAAATGTTGAATTCTCTCTTCATCAGTAGCTTCCATATGCAGACAAAACCGTAAAAGATCCATGAACTTAGCTTCATACTTGCTAATGTTCATTAGTCCTTGACTTAACCTCTCAAACTGAGAGATCAACTCGTCTAGATATGTCTTGGGAAAGTATCTATTGACGAATTCTCATCGGAATTCTCCCCATCTGATTTCAACACCTGGCCTCTTACCCTCTTCTATTGTCCACCAGTGTCCAGCACTCCCTTTTAGAAGGTACACTGCATGTCTCACCTTCTTTGCTTCAGGGATATTGAGGATTCTAAAAGCTTTCTCCAGCTCAGTCAGCCACATATCTGCATCTGTTGGGTCAGCTGTACCAGCATAATATGTGGCTCCAACCTGACGAATTCATTCGAAAGTCTTGTCGGCTCCCTGTCCTTCATTGTGGGTTGGTGCCCTAGGTGCAGGTGGTGGCATCCTATCCGCCATATGCATCATGGTCTCCATGAACTGCCCAAACAGATCATGGAAAGCTGGATTTTATCATGCAGCTTGGTTAAGCTGGGGATGTTCAGGTACTGGTTCTTCCCTATCATGATCCCTTGCACCTCTTCCTTGTGCAGCAACATTGCTCTCAGTAGCATGTTCTTCGTGTGATCCAGACATCTTTAAGTTCTTCTTCTCCTCCTATATGAGAAGAAGACACTATCAGATATACTGGAAGACACTAGAACATACTCAACAACCTTAATCCTATGTCTCTGTAGACTCCGCGAACCTAGAGATCTGATACCACTAATTGTGGGATCACCATTCAAACAAAATGTCATTGACTAAGCGAAAGCGATTATTAACAGCGGATTACTGAAAATCACTAAAAATTAAAACTATTTACAAAGAGATCCAAACATAGGAAAACTCTTTTATCAAGAACCAAAGTATTTTATTTACATCCTGATTCATAAGTACATATCTTGTACCGTCTCTTCTCAAGGATTACAAGCATCAACTGTTCTGTTAAACCTTTACACAGGAAGCATAAGAGCCTCGAGGCATCAATCCAAAATCTCAGATCGATTCATTAAAAGTACTAACTACTAAACTCCGAGGACCTGAGAGTACAGAGATGACGCATAGGACTTTCTATACAAAATATGACAGCCAGTGCCTCCACCTAGAATTTCATTGTTGTCCCTGTTGCTGTTATTATTGTTGTTCTTCCCCTACTATAGGGTTTCTACCTCTTCTTCTGTGTCTACCTAAAAAGTTAGATCCCACGGGGGTGAGACAATTGAAATTGTCCCAGCGAGAGATATAACTCTCTGCCAGAAATATTATTATTGTAGTTTAATAGAAAAAAAATTGGGCAGAAGAATCATATATATATTCAACAGTAGATAAATCAATGTCTAAATAGAATAGAGCATTATTCTTTATTCAAAGCATTTCAGCTATATCTTGATAAAGCAACATGTCACTTATCCAATAAGGAATTGAAGAGTATGTATAACATTTATCCATCTAGGATATGCTAAGCAAGGTAACATCAACCAATAATTCTCATATTTCAATCTTAAGCAAATACGCTACACAGGTGATTACATTTTACAATCATACTTAAGCCCTGAGGAGATGAGGTGTACCGCTCATACTCCAACCGACCATTGCGAAGTCGAAATCGGTGCCACACATAGGTCAAGGAAGAGCCGAATTTCCATGACCTCATCTTCCTTAGTCAGTATGAGAACAAAATGTAGGACATCTTGTGTCTTTGCTAAATAGCTTTCTAGGGTATACTGGCAACTTTTCTATAGAGTTATAGTGGTGGTTGTACTCTCTTCACAATTGAGAGATTTCATGTTTATCTCACATCGATCTGGCATTAACATTATCGGGAGATTCATGATACATCCATCCCGACATCGGGAGATTAGTGATACATCCATCCCAGCATATATAATGAAGGATTGAGAGATTTAATGTTTATCTCACATCAATTCCTCCATTAGGGTGTAAGGATATTCGTGCCCATAACCCCCACATACTCAACAGTATGCCCTCCAGGAGATCCCGTAGGAAAACCTATTTCACCATCACCAACTACTGACAATGATGAATCTATGGCCAAGGCTCTACATGATAAGATTTCACTTGATTAATTAAGTACATTACCATATTCTTTTAGCATCAGTCAGGTTTTCAAACATAAATTATTATAACAAATGCTACAAAGAATGAGTAATACTTCTATCAAGTACTTTTCAAAGCTTTATAAAACATTGTTGAAGATGACTATGGAGCTTACCTATAGGTTTTGGCACGTTCTCCTCTTGATCCTAAGCTCTCTTGTGTTCGGACAAAGCAAGGAAAGAAAGAAGAGTCGAAAAAGTCTTTCATGTGGGTGAAAAATGGAGTGTATATAAGGGAAATTCAAGAGAGAGAAACTGTTATAAAAATCCTTTAATTCCCAAAATTGGTGCCACTTATCCCCCTCACTTCCTTGCATACGAAATCATCATCCTCTCCTTAAAAATCCTCTTCTTTATCCATGAATCAAAAGAAAACAAATTAAGCACCTTAATCAATATAATAATAATATCCAAAAATGAGTGGATATTAACTTTTCTTTAACTAATGTGAGTGGGCTCTCCACTCACTTTAGATATTTTGGTGATATTTCAAGGCACAAGGAATCCCATACTTATACAAATTCAACCATCTCATTTTTGGTTGAAGGGCACTTCCATTAATATATTTATTTTTGCATTAAATTGAATTAGGGTTTCAATTATGCTTAAATCTTGATTATTTTAATATCAAGATTCTCTCACTTCCAAAGAGATTCAAATGAGACGCCCCTATGGTTTTATTGTCTCTAATTGATACCAAGAAACATTAGGGACTCTCTAGAAGTGGTATTTTGCATATTGAACCCTAGGTTTTTGGTAAATTGCACATTACACCAAAACTAGGTTTTAATGCACAAACATTGCTTAATAAGCTCTTTCTTGGTGCTCAGGATACCACAAGCCATACCTCTACCTCATTTTCATTCTTATTATGCTTCAACACTTGAGGAACATTTTATCATGTAACATTTGCAAGTTAACCCCTCAACTTGGGTAATTTGCACTTTAGTCCAAAATAGGCAAAATATTGTTTTCAATATTATTCAAAAAGGACCAAAATTGAAATTTAAGTTCCTGTTGAGCCTTAATTACTTTTCAAAAGATAAAAGAAAGCATATAATTATCTTTCTTAAACAAAACATCTAGGGTTAAAGCATAACCTAGGTCAGGGATGTTACATCCATGCTCCAAAGTTTCATGTCCTAAGCTTGAAGAAGAACTTCTCCAAGGTCGTAAGGATATTCGTGCCCATAACCCCCACATACTCAACAGTATGCCCTCCAGGAGATCCCGTAGGAAAACCTATTTCACCATCACCAACTACTGACGATGATGAATCTATGGCCAAGGCTCTACATGATAAGATTTCACTTGATTAATTAAGTACATTACCATATTCTTTTAGCATCAGTCAGGTTTTCAAACATAAATTATTATAACAAATGCTACAAAGAATGAGTAATACTTCTATCAAGTACTTTTCAAAGCTTTATAAAACATTGTTGAAGATGACTATGGAGCTTACCTATAGGTTTTGGAACGTTCTCCTCTTGCTCCTAAGCTCTCTTGTGTTCGGACAAAGCAAGGAAAGAAATAAGAGTCGAAAAAGTCTTTCATGTGGGTGAAAAATGGAGTGTATATAAGGGAAATTCAAGAGAGAGAAACTGTTATAAAAATCCTTTAATTCCCAAAATTGGTGCCACTTATCCCCCTCACTTCCTTGCATACGAAATCATCATCCTCTCCTTAAAAATCCTCTTCTTTATCCAGGAATCAAAAGAAAACAAATTAAGCACCTTAATCAATATAATAATAATATCCAAAAATGAGTGGATATTAACTTTTCTTTAACTAATGTGAGTGGGCTCTCCACTCACTTTAGATATTTCGGTGCTATTTCAAGGCACAAGGAATTCCATACTTATACAAATTCAACCATCTCATTTTTGGTTGAAGGGCACTTCCATTAATATATTTATTTTTGCATTAAATTGAATTAGGGTTTCAATTATGCTTAAATCTTGATTATTTTAATATCAAGATTCTCTCACTTCCAAAGAGATTCAAATGAGACGCCCCTATGGTTATATTGTCTCTAATTGATACCAAGAAACATTAGGGACTCTCTAGAAGTGGTATTTTGCATATTGAACCCTAGGTTTTGGGTAAATTGCACATTACACCAAAACTAGGTTTTAATGCACAAACATTGCTTAATAAGCTCTTTCTTGGTGCTCAGGATACCACAAGCCATACCTCTACCTAATTTTCATTCTTATTATGCTTAAACACTTGAGGAAAATTTTATCATGTAACATTTGCAAGTTAACCCCTCAACTTGGGTAATTTGCACTTTAGTCCAAAATAGGCAAAATATTGTTTTCAATATTATTCAAAAAGGACCAAAATTGAAATTTAAGTTCCTATTGAGCCTTAATTACTTTTCAAAAGATAAAAGAAATCATATAATTATCTTTCTTAAACAAAACATCTGGGGTTAAAGCATAACCTAGGTCAGGGATGTTACATCCATGCTCCAAAGTTTCATGTCCTAAGCTTGAAGAAGAACTTCTCCAAGGTCGTAAGGATATTCGTGCCCATAACCCCCACATACTCAATAGTTTTCCCTCCAGGAGATCCCGTAGGAAAACCTATTTCACCATCACCAACTACTGACGATGATGAATCTATGGCCAAGGCTCTACATGATAAGATTTCACTTGATTAATTAAGTACATTACCATATTCTTTTAGCATCAGTCAGGTTTTCAAACATAAATTATTATAACAAATGCTACAAAGAATGAGTAATACTTCTATCAAGTACTTTTCAAAGCTTTATAAAACATTGGGATCTCAATCCCTTATCACATCAGGGGCATTCTCATCCCTTAACATCTCATCATCATGATTATGGAATATGGGTATTCAAACCCTCAGTTCATTAAAGAACACTTGTTACCACTTATCAGGTAACTAATACCTTCAGGTCATCTGACCAAGGTAAACATGATACTTGATACATAAGCATCTCACATGGCTCTCAAAGCCCATTTAATTTCTTATTACCTCTCACTAGGCAACAAAGCATATTATGGCTCACAAGGACCATAAAACAATTTCAATAATAAAACATCATAGCTCATACCTGGCTATGTCCAACATCTCATGATACCTGCATGATTAGTACACATGATAAAATTTATATCAATTACATATCAGCACTATGCAATGTAATGGTAGCATCACTATTCACTCATTAGGGTTAGGGTTTCCCAAATTCATGTCAATTAGGGATACTCATCCCATTACCCAAAATTAGGGTTATGGTTTATCATCATATTGCCCAAGATTAGGGTTTCATACACAATAACCCAAAATTAGGATTGAGACCGTTTTCCCTCCAAACAGTCTTGAGACCATTTGATCCCAAACGGTCTCAAGACTGTTTGGTCCAAACCACCTTGAAACCGAATGGATCAACTAGGGTTTCTTAATCAATTGATTTAGGGTTTCCACTCATTGAACCATCCAACATTGAGACCATTGAAAGTAGATCAAAATGTAACCCTTAGATCTCCATCCATCCATGACTCCACTTGACCTCAAATGGTCTTGGGATCGTTTGATCCTAAACAGTTTCAAGACCGTTTGGACTCAAACGGTCTCAAGACTGTTTGGTCCAAATTTCCTTGAAACTGAAAGGATCATCTAGGGTTTCCTTCAACCAATCAATTAGGGTTTGCTTCATTGAATCAATCATTAATTGGACCATTGAGAGTACATCAAATTACAGCCCTTGGATCTCCAACCATACATCACAGCCCTTGAACTCCAAACGGTCTTGAGACCGTTTGGACCATCAACCATAAAATTGATCCAATTCAATTAGGGTTTCTTCAATTAATCAATTAGGGTTTGTAATCAATGGATCATCCATCACTATAACGATTGTGATTAGATCAATTTGAACCATTAGTTCTTCATTCATCCACATCAGCAATTGACCCCAAACGGTCTTGAGACCATTTAACCTCAAACGGTCTTGAGACCGTTTGGTCATCAACATAGCAAGACGTTTGCTCATGATATTTGTTGAGGTGTGTGCTAAGATGACATCATCATGTTCAAGATATAAACCTTTGAAATTTGTTGTGATCTTTGTGGTGATTTCAACAATTAATAAAAAGGAAAATCGTGAATGAAAAAAGAATCAACACATGATGAAGAAATGAAATCCATAATGATATTTAAGGGATCAAGTTATATAACCCACCTTCAAATTTGAATCCAAGCTTCAAGATTCACGTCTTCAATGGTGAATGAAGCTTTCTCAACTATCCAAAGTCCATTCTCAAGTCTATGAGTGAAAAGAATGGCTAAAGTTGAAGGTTGAATGAAGAAAAGAAGAGAATAAGCATTGAATTTCGATTTCCACCATGAATTCAAGGTTGAAGATGACTATGGAGATTACCTACAGGTTGTGGCACGTTCTCCTCTTGCTCCTAATCTCCCTTGTGTTCGGCCAAAGCAAGGAAAGAATGAAGATTCAAAAAAGTCTTTCATGTGGGTGAAAAATGGAGTGTATATAAGGGAAATTCAAGAGAGAGAAAGTGTTATAAAAATCCTTTAATTCCCAAAATTGATGCCACTTATCCCCCTCACTTCCTTGCATACGAAATCATCATCCTCTCCTTCAAAATACTCTTCTTTATCCAGGAATCAAAAGAAAACAAATTAAGCACCTTAATCAATATAATAATATCCAAAAATGAGTGGATATTAACTTTTCTTTAACTAATGTGAGTGGGCTCTCCACTCACTTTAGATATTTCGGTGCTATTTCAAGGCACAAGGAATTCCATACTTATACAAATTCAACCATCTCATTTTTGGTTGAAGGGCACTTCCATTAATATATTTATTTTTGCATTAAATTGAATTAGGGTTTCAATTATGCTTAAATCTTGATTATTTTAATATCAAGATTCTCTCACTTCCAAAGAGATTCAAATGAGACTCCCCTATGGTTTTATTGTCTCTAATTGATACCAAGAAATATTAGGGACTCTTTAGAAGTGGTATTTTGCATATTGAACCCTAGGTTTTGGGTAAATTGCACATTACACCAAAACTAGGTTTTAATTCACAAACATTGCTTAATAAGCTCTTTCTTGGTGCTCAGGATACCACAAACCATACCTCTACCTCATTTTCATTCTTATTATGCTTCAACACTTGAGGAACATTTTATCATGTAACATTTGCAAGTTAACCCCTCAACTTGGGTAATTTGCACTTTAGTCCAAAATAGGCAAAATATTGTTTTCAATATTATTCAAAAAGGACCAAAATTGAAATTTAAGTTCCTATTGAGCCTTAATTACTTTTGAAAAGATAAAAGAAAGCATATAATTATCTTTCTTAAACAAAACATCTAGGGTTAAAGCATAACCTAGGTCAGGGATGTTACATCCATGCTCCAAAGTTTCATGTCCTAAGCTTGAAGAAGAACTTCTCCAAGGTCCAGGGCTCATTCACAACTCCTCCATAGACAAGAAATCACCATAGTTAAGCACTTGGTGAAGAATGAAAGAAAGAAAGATCATAACCCTATATCCATGCTTCAATCCAAGGTTGAAGATGATCATGGCCTTACCTTAGGGTTAAGATTTGAGCTCCTTATTGCTCCTTAGCACCTTTGCACGATACCTCACTACTCATGCACGATATTCCCTCACTTTTGGATGATATCCCCTTCACTTGCGGCCAAAAGCACTCCACTATGACCGATATCAACTTGCTATGGCCAATATTATTTGATGTGGCCGATATTACTTACCATGGTCGATACCAAGGCCCTATGAACGATACCAATTCACCCATGCATGATACCAAGACTCCATGCATGATATCTAAGAGCAAGGAGATGGTAGGATTCGAAAAAGTTCACTTAGGGGTGAAAGGAAGGGTGTATATACTTGAGGTTCATTAAAAAGTGTGTATATGAGGTGTCATCAATTTACCACTAGTAGGTGCCACATGGCCATGCATGGATTGACACATGTACTTGCATTCACTCCATATTTATATTTCCATGTAAAATAAAAACTTGAGGATAATGCAAGGGATAAGGGTCGGCCTCCTTTGGTTATCTTCTAGGATAAGCCACTTCCACTCACATTATTATATTCACAATTCAATGCAACCTTTCCCAAGGAAAGTTGCAAGCCGATATCCATTGCTTTATTGAGGTGCTTAGCTCGTTTTTGAAAAGTCAAAGAGTTAAAAACACGATATGGGGTCTCCTCTTTGGCTCCTTTGCCGATAGGGACTCCCATTTAACACTATAACCTGATACACCTAATACAAGCTCAAATTAGGGTTTCCATTCAAACCCCTTTCTTGGTGTTTTCATCACCAAGAATACCATCACTCATAACTGATTCAAACATGGTGTCTCATTATTTCTCTCTCCTCTAAATGATACTAGGAGGGAGTAGGGACACTCTAGAGGTGGTAATTTGCATATCAACCCTATATTTTGGATAAATTACAACTTGCACCAAAATTGGTAAATTACAACTAGATTTCATATAGAGAGGACATATCTTCTATTATAGTATGATTAGATGTACCTTAACTCTATGCTTGGTTATATATCCTAAATTTTGGGTATGTGCTTCCATATTTTGATTATGACTCTAGTTGTTTGTTCTCTCTGATTTGTTGGTTGGTGGTTGCATATGGTGGTTGCTTGTTTCGTTTGTACCTTGGATAAGACCTATGTTTTAGCTCTTCTACTCCCCTACCTTTTTGATATGACAAAGGGGGGGAAATGAGCTTAGTACATACTAAATTGTGATCATTTTATAGTTAATTCTTTGAAATATCATGTGATTATGTAAGAGGACTCAGTAGTATATATGTGTTATGGTCATGCTTTTTGGAGAAACTAACCATACAGACAAAGGTAAGCATGAATTGAGGGGGAGAAATTTCTATTGTTCATTCATGTATCCCCTTACAATTCACAAGGTAAAAGTTGAATTTCCAAGTCCTTTTAAGTATGTTGAGGAATGGTTTGTCATCTTCAAAAGGGGGGAGAATGTTGACCTAACAGTTATACATTGTCCATATTTTGATTATGACTTAACCATCCCATTCATATGTATCTAATATGTCTATTTGAGATTGATTTCAAGTATTAGGTACTTGAAAAGGATCAATTTAATCAAGCCCTAGATTGACCAAATACAAACCAAAGTCAATGCAAATGCACTTTTGTGGAAAATGCTCTAAAACCCATTCAACAAATTTTGTAATCATTTGTATTGATGTTATGACTTGTAGTTAAGATGATAAAAAATTAGGAGCACTTAAAACAAATGTTTAAGCACTCTAATAGCAATTTCTAGAAGTTATTACAAGGCATTTTGTCGGTTGAGTTTCATCTTTGATAAACTTGACCAACACCCTCAATGGATTTTGGTAACTTCTAGGGTCAACTGAGTTTCCTCATGACATACTCAAACAATACTCTACACTAACCAAATCAAATTTAAGCCATCTTCCAAGTTTCATCTAGGATAAACTCGACAGACACTTCAAATTTGTTTTGTCATATAGTGCTTTCGGTCGAGTTTGCTTTATTGAAACTTGACCTACTATACTATACAGAGTGTGTAGAAAAAGTGCTTCTGGTTGTTGGAGTGTTGCAAATATAAAAAATAGATCTATTGCTACATCCCAAATGACTATAATTTATTCTCAAGTGCTTCTAGTGGCTAGTAGACATCCCCAACTATAAATACGGAGCCTTGGGCTTCATCTTAAGTTTTCGTCTTATGCTCCTAGCTATAGTTGAGTGGATTTGTCTACTAATAGCCCTTTCTCTCTCTTTCATACTAATCAAAATGTCAATTTGAGTGACATAAGTTATTCGTGAGAGAGTTACTTCCTTGTAATTGTGGCGTCACATCCCGCTATCACACAGACAACAAAATGCTACACGAAAATGTGTAGAAACACCATAAACCACATATTCTGATAACACGGGTTAATTAAAACTATTTGCAGAAAGTAGATAAAGGATAACTATTACATCCAGATCCTCATCCTGCAAGGAAACATGTTATATAAATATGCACAAGCATGGATATATGTCCATAGCTTATAGGAACTAGATGTCTTGTCAGCACCAGGGTTCATCACATGTTTATACATACATAACGGGCCACATCAGGCCAACAGCGGGATATACAAAACTACATCATCTAAACATCGTAAAACATCGTCAAAACACCTCCAAGGACCTAAGAGTACAGGGATGACTCTAGGACTCTACTACAAAACAACTAAAACAGCAGCATATCCATCTCTTGCCTCCTACTGCTCCTCTTGGTGCTCGGCCGCAACCTCACGACCACCACCACGTCTAGCGCGATCACCTAAAAAGGTTGTAAACCAACGGGGTGAGACACACAGTCCCAGCGAGAAATATAACTCCCCGTCGAAACTATAAAACTTTAGGAAAAGTAGGTAAAGCAGATAACTGATACCAGCAGATCATAGGAGCAATATCCTGAGCAGAACTTATATTAATAAAAACCTTACCAGATATCCAGGAGGCATATATCCAGATATTTCTTTATGGAACATGATTGACAAGATAAGATTTATAAGAACTTATCACAAAATATGAGGATCGTACAAATATCTGCAAGGTATAACTAGATCAACTATACAAGCAAGGCCTCAATCAATCTCCCATGTTTTACCTTAAGCAATATATTCTATATGGTTGGATTACGATTTATTATGCCCTGAGGAAGTGAGAAGTCCCGCTCAAATCCAACCTTTGGGTATGAAGCCCAAAAACCGGTGCCATTCAAGGTCATTGGGAGAGTCGGACTCCATGACCTCACCTCTTTGTGGTTAGTGCATGAAAACCAAAGCAAGATCGTGGTCTCTTACTTGAGCGGCCTCAGCTACAGGGTCAGCTCCGTAGGCTACCCTTCTATAATACTGAGCCATGGGCCTGTTCACCAAGCTCTATAATCACTGAGCCATGGGCCTGTTCACCATGCTCTATAATCACTGAGCCATGGGCATGTTCAACATGCTCTATACACAACCGCAGTTGTATTCAAATCCTCCTACTTTTGTCTAGGAGAAACCCCACATATTCAATAATATGTGCTCCAGGTAATCCCGCAGGATGAACCTATTTCACCATCACCAACTACCGACAATGATGGATCTATGGCCAGGGCAAACTACATGATATGTTCCACTGTAATTAATTAGTATATTTTAAGTGGATTGTTGAGGCAACCAAGTTGTAAAATATAAACAACATTGAGTTACATTATTATTGTCATTATCACATTATCATGGAATCCCAATCCCTCATCACAGAATGCAACTGCCTCTCAAGGCTTACATCATCACCATGGGATAGAAATCCCTTATCTCAACATCAGAGGATAACACCTCAACTAGGCACTCAGTCTTTATCAGGTCAACAGACCTTTCTCATCATACTGGTGATACTTGTTATTTCATCAACAAGGATTATCATCATTCAGTATTATTCAAACACATAAACCTCATAGCTCTTACCTGGCTATGAATCCATCTGATACACCTTCACGGTTAGTATGCATATCAAGAGAGATAACTTAAATCACTAATCATAAAGATCTTTAGGGAAACATATTATGGTTATCATGCTATTAGGGTTTAAGGTACATGATTGGATCAACATCCATGATTATAATTACTTGAAGAACAAAGATGTATCTTGTAATCCAATTACATTATTGTTATCAAACCATGAGCATACATTATGCCCTAATATCTCATGAGCATGATCATTATCAAGGAAAACATCCCTAAGGATTTCACAACCATATCCTAGTCATACATCATTGGTCACAACCTTTCATACATAACCCATCATCCATAAGGTATAAGAAAGTAACTACTAGGGTTTCCCGAGTTAAGCACAACCCTCACCAAAGGTATTGTCTTCCCTCACTAGAGATGTGGCGGGTAGCACCATCCCTCTCCCAAAAGGGGTAGTGGGCAGGATCATATCCCTCACCAAAACTCTACCGACTAGGGCACTTAGCCACACATATCGACCATCCATGTCATGCACCCATGCACCAAGGGTATTGTGCAACCAGGGCTAGTGATGTGTCGTGCAACCTGATCCAAGAGGGTATCGTGCATCCAAGCAGTAAGGGGGTGTATCGGGAAACTAGATGTGTCGATCAAGACCCTATCCCCCATTAGGGTTAGGGTTCATATCGAGCAGCCATCTTTACTATATCAACCAAGGTCATGGCGCCCAAGCTCAACACTGTATCGCCCAACAAGCCCACTACAACAAATGACACCAAGGCACCACGAGATGACCTATCATCCAACTAGGTTACGCACAACATCTCGGTCACCACTAAGGCACCTAACTAGGGTCCACCACTCAAACACCATATCGAGCAACACAAAACCACCCTATGTCGCCCAAGGCACAAAATAGAGGTATCTACTCCCAAAACCATCTCGGGCAACAAAGCCAACAGAACTCAACTTATCATATCGTCCAAGCAAAAACCCTAGAAGAGGGGTATCTTGCAAAGTACAAGGTCCATATCGGTTTGGTCACCACCAACCTCAAGATCACCATCATCAGACCCTAATAGATCAAGAAAGTTGGCTCACCTCTCAACAACCAAGAGAGGGGTATTGCACAACCTCCATCACATATCTGGCATCAAGGTAGGTCATCTATATCGGTCAACCCTTCAACCTCAACTAGGTCATCATCAACCAAAGGCTCACCTCTCAAATCCATGGTGAGAGTAGGGTATTGCCCAAGCAACTAGAATATAGACTCACCTCTCAACGACTAAGGAAGAGAGGGGTGTTGCCTACACCACTAGAGCTCAAGCTCACTTCTCAAAACTAAGGAGAGAAAGGGGTATTGCCCCAAGGAAAACCTAAGCCCATAGGTTCGGCCAACAAGGTCCAAGGTCATACAACTATCAACATCATAACCACTAAGTCCAAAAACATTAAAGGTACAAACTAGAGCAAGAAACATATCTAACAAGATGCATGTCTAATCAAGATGAAACATAATCATGCAACAAGAAAAGGGAGTAGTATAGCTAGGGTTAGGAGTTATGTAACCCTCTATAAGCAAGCTCCTCAAGCTCCAAAGCTCCAAGCACCAAGCTTTAAGCTCTTAGCTCCAAAGCACCCCACCTTCGGCCACCACAAGAAGAGAAACAAAGCTCATAACCACCATGGTTGAAGAACAAGCAAGAAGGAGAAGAAGGTGCTAAGGAGAGAGGGGAGATGCTTACCAAGGAAGCAAGACCCTTCTAGGGTTCGGCCACCACCTAGAGGAAGAAGAAGACTCCACCAAAGTGGATCAGCCACTAAGCTTGCTCTACCAAGGGAAGGTGTATCGGCCACCAAATGAGAAAGGAGTAACTAAAGGAACTAAAGGGCTAAGCAACTAAAGAGAGGGTTGTATATATACAAGAGGGTCTATGGGGAGCCCACCTTGGTGTTGCTCCACATGTGCTTGTCCAAGACACCACTTGTACAAAGCCATGCCACCTTGCTAAACCACATGCTCATGTCATGACACCAACTAACAAAGGATCGGCCACTTGTCCAAGGTATGGTGACAAAAACAAGGCAAGGTCAAGGTGGTCACCTTAGGTGACACAGCCCACTAGGTGACACACCCCATCTGGGCGACACAGATCACCAAGGTGCTCTTTACACGACATAAGGCCTCAACAAGGCAAAGCAAAGCCCAACAAAGCTCAACAAGGCCCAAACTACTCAAGCAACGAGCCCAACCCATCCTCTTAATCCTAGAGGATGCAAGGAGAGAGAAAAACATCTCTCAAGGTGACAAACTTGCACATCAACCCTAAAACTTGGGTTATTTGCAAGTTGCACCTCCAACTCTAAAAAAAACACAAAAAACCCTAATCACAACCTCAGGGGATTAGCAAGCATCTAAACACAAGGTTTAGGAAAAGCAAACAGGGTAAACCCAAAATGAAGGTCAGGGTCCTTACATGCCATAAACCTCCACAAAGAGATTTCATCCCCGAAATTCGAAGAGAAAAGTGAGGAATACTTCCTCCTCATCTCTTCCTCGAGCTCCCATGTAGCTTCCTCAATGCCACGATGATGCCAAAGAACCTTCACAAGCACCAGGTCCTTCCTCTTCAACTTCTTTACTCTTCTGTCAAGAATCATCACTAGACCTTCCTCGTAGGTCACATCTTTATCAAGCTCAACCTCAACTGGCTGTATCACTGTCCCTATATCTGGATGACTTTTCTTCAACATACTGACATGGAACACCGGATGTAACCTATGCAACTATGGCGGTAGTTCTAACGTATAAGATACTTTGCCAACACATGTTATTACCGGATATGGCCCCATATACCTGGGTGCCAGCTTGCCTTTCTGGCCAAACCTCAGCACACCCTTCCATGGTGAGACCTTAAGGTACACCTTGTCTCCCACCTGGAACTCTAAAGGTCATCGGTGATTGTCTGCATATGACTTCTATCTGTCATGTACCACTTTTAACTGTTGTTGTATCATTTTAATCTTTTCTATTGTCTGCTGCACTAACTCAGGACCCAAAAGTTGATACTCGCCTGACTCATACCAGCACAAAGGAGATCTACACTTCCTACCATATAAAGCCTCATAAGGAGCCAAGTCGATGCTCTGCTGATAGATATTGTTGTAGGCAAACTCTATCAAACTGAGATGCACGTCCCAACTTTCTAGGAACTGTAAAACACAAGCTCGGAGAAGATCCTCCAAAGTCTGAATAGTCCTTTCAGACTGTCCATCTGTCTGTGGGTGGAAAGCGGTACTGAACCGCAATTGCATTCCCAACACTTTGTGCAACTGTTCCCAAAAATGACTCGTGAACTAGGGTCCTCTGTCAGAGACTATCATTGCAGGCACACCGTGCAAACGCACTATCTCATCCACATACACCTGAGCAAGCTTCTCTGTTGTATACGTTGTATTCACATGTATGAAATGAGCAGACTTTGTCAATATGTCCACTATCACCCAAATGGAATCATGATTCTTAGCTGTCCTCGGCAATCCAACTACGAAATCCATGGTTATATGATCCCATTTCCATTGTGGTATCGACATGGGTTGCAACGTACCTGTCGGCTTATGATGCTCAGCCTTAACCTACTGGCATACCGCACACCTAGCCATAAACTCAGCTACATCTCTCTTCAAGCCAGGCCACCAATACAGATCCTTTAGATTATGGTACATCTTGGTGACACATGGATGCATGGCATACATAGATGTGTGTGCTTCCTCGAGCACTAACCTCCTCAAATCATCATCATCGGGGACCACCATCCTACCATGATAGCAAACTAGTCCATCCTCAGACTCATGGAAACCATCACGCTTTTCGCTACCAAACTCTGATTTGATTAACTGTACTGAAGCATCTGCTTGTTGTGCATCTTTGAGCTATTATCTCAACATAGGCTTTACTTGCATCTGTGCCAACAGTCTTGCCAACAAGGAGACTTCCAACTGTACATTCATCTGTCGCAAAGAGACAAACATATCCCACCTATGGCATACCAAGGAACTCAACTGTACCTTCTTCATAAGAAGAGAAGAAGACTTTCTGCTAAGCGCATCAGCTACCATGTTCGCCTTACCAGGATGATACTCAATGGTGCAATCGTAATCATTGATCAACTCCATCCAGCGATGTTGTCGCATGTTCAACTCACTCTGTGAGAAGATGTACTTCAGGTTCTTATGATCTGTAAAGATCTGACACACTTCCCCATAAAGATAGTGTCTCCAAATATTTAACGCATGGACCACCGCTGCCAGCTCCAAATCATGTGTTGGATAATTCTCCTCATGTTTCTTAAGCTGTCGTGAAGCAAAAGAAATCACACGATCTTCCTGCATCAGCACACATCCTAGGCATTTCTTGGAAGCATCACAGAAAACAACATAGCCTTTCCCAAGCTCTGGCAGCACCAACACTGGAGCACTAGTCAGCTTCTCCTTCAAACTTTGGAAAGCTTGCTGACAACGATCATCCCAGACAAAAGGTACATCCTTCCTGGTCAACTTTGTCAACAGTAACGTGATCACACTGAAGTTCCTTATAAACGTATGGTAGTATCCTGCTAAACCCAAAAAACTATGAACTTCGGTCGGTGTCATTGGTTGCTCCCATTCTGCAACTGACTCCACCTTCTTAGGGTCCACTCTGACTCCTTATGCAGATATCACATGACCCAAGAAAGTTACTTCTTTCAACCAAAACTCGCACTTACTGAACTTGGCATACAACTGATGTTGGCGAAGAAGACTCAACGCTTGTCGAAGATGTTGTTCATTCTCTTGACTGTCCCGACTATAGATCAAGATGTCGTCTATAAAACTACAACAAATTCATCTAGAAATGGACGAAACACTCTATTCATCAGATCCATGAAAGCAGTAGGTGCATTGGTTAGCCCAAACAGCATAACCATGAACTCAAAGTGACCATACCTCATCCTAAAAGCTGACTTTGGTATGTCCTCATCCTTAATCCTCAACTGATGATATCCAGACCATAGATCAATCTTTGAGAACACTATAGCACCACACAACTGATCGAACATATCGTATATCCTTGGCAGCGGGTACTTGTTCTTGATTGTAACTTTGTTTAACTGTCGATAATCTATGCACAAACGCATTGACCCATCCTTCTTCTTTACGAACAGGACAGGAGCACCCCACGACAATGTGCTCGGTCTGATGAAACCTTCATCTAGTAACTCCTGTAACTATTTCATCTCTGCCATCTTGGCTGGAACCATCCTATATGGTGTTTGAGCAACTAGATGTGTTCTTGGTACCAGATTGATCTCAAAGTCAATCTCTCGAGGTGGGGGAACACTAGGGAACTCATCGGGAAACACATCTGCAAACTCTAAGATAACAGGCACCTCCACAAGGCTAGGACCTTTTGCCTTGATATCCACAACATGGGCTAAGAATGTCTTACATCCTTGCCGTAGCAACTTCTCTGCCATCATAGCTGACACTAAACATGTCAAAAGAATCTTCCTATCTCCTTGGAAGATCCACCTCTCACTGTTGTCAACAAACACCGCTTGCTTGGATCCACAGTCCAACACAACCTTATACTTCTCTAAGGTATCCATCTCAAGGATCACATTGAATCCATGCATATCAAGTGGTATAAGATCCACTTGTATACTGTGTCCCAAAAAAGATAGAAGACAAGATGGACACTCCTCTCAAAGCAACACGGGTCCAACAAGAGGGGTTTCTAACAACAAGCTATCCTTCTTACAACTAACATGTAAAAGACATCTATCAAGCATACTACGTGCGATAAAAGAGTGTGTAGCACCCGGGTCAACCAGAACAGATATAAAGCAAGAAGAAGACAAATCAGAATGAAATAACTCCATCTGACCTGCCACCACTTGCGGGTTGACTATCGCCTCCGACTGATTCATAGCATAGAATTGAGTCATTGCTTGCTATCATCCACGTCCTCTGCTTCCTTGAGTAGACGATCCCGCTTGCGATGCTTGACCATGTCCTCACCCTCTGTTACCACTAGACTACTGTCTATCTGACCCATGTTGATTTTGCCTCGGCTGCTGCGTCACTTCGACATCTTTCCTTGGGCAATTTGACCTCAAATGCTCAGTCTATCCACAGAGATAGCATGACATGTCCTCTAACTATGACCTATATGGCCCTGTCACTGCTACTGAAGTTGTGTTGTAAGCTCTAGACGGCAAAAATCCATGCCCTCTTCCCTTACTCAGAGACATCTGTGATGGTGCACTAGAACCTTGCCTCACAAAAGGCGCAAAAAACCTCAACTTCTTATGGCTATCAAACCTCTATTTCTGAAACTAAGCAGACCTTTTCTTGGTCATGGACTCTCTCTTCTCCCTGACTGATCGTTCTATCCTCTGAACAGATTCCACAAACGTGGAGAACTACTCCCGGTTCTCTAAAGCAGCAACAGTGTCGACAACTCGGCACTCAAACCTTTCTCAAACTGCCTAATTATCTCATCATTTGTTGCTGCCATGTGAGGACAAAACCTCAACAGGTCCATAAACTTAGCTTCATACTCAGTGATGCTCATTGATCCTTGGCGTAGACGCTCAAACTGGTTGATCTTCTCATCCAGATATGTCTTCGGGAAGTATCGGCTAACGAACTCCCGGCGGAAAACCTCCCAACAGATCACCTCATTGGGCCGCTTCTCCTCATCGATGGCCCACCAGTGGCCAGAAGTACCCTTCATAAGGTAGGCAGCGTGCTTAACTTTGTCTTCTTTGGGGATTTCAAGGATCTGGAAGGCCTTCTCGAGACCTGTCAGCCACAGATCTACATCTGCTGGATCATTCGTTCCAGCATAATCCAAAGCTTTGACTCGGTGAAGCCGCTCAAAGGTCTTCCTAATACCCCGAAGATTCACCATGGGGATCATGTGCTCTTGGCGGAGGCACTAGCAATCTATCCACCATGTGATCCATTATAGCCATCAACTGTCCCATAAGCTACTGATAGGTAGGATTTTTAAGAATGGTTGGGTCAAGTTGGGGGACCTCAGGCACCCGATCTTCATGTGCCTGCACTCTTGCTCCATCAACTGATGTAGCAGTTCTTCTCTCGGCAGCATGTTCTTCCTGGTTTCCAGACATCTTTAAGCTTTATCTTCTACTGAGGGCAGAAGGTTATTGTAAGAAAATCTGGAATACTCACAAGAACAGACACGAACCTAGTCCTAGATCCCTATAGACTCAGTGAATCGAGAGCTCTGATACCAAACTTGTGGTATCACATCCCGCTATCACGCAAACAACGAAATGCTACGCTAAAATGTGTGGAAACACCATAAACCACATATTATGAAAATACAGGTTAATTAAAACCGTTTGTGAAAAGTAGATAAAAGATAACTATTACATCTAGATCCTCAACCTACAAGGAAACATGTTATATAAATATGCACAAGCATGGATATATGTCCACAGCTTATAGGAACCAACTGTCTTGTCAGCACCAGGGTTCATCACTTGTTTATACATACATAACGGGCCACATCATGCTAGCAGTAGGATATACAAAACTACATCAGCTAAACATCATAAAACATCGTCAAAACACCTCTGAGGACCTGAGAGTATAGGGATGACTCTACGACTCTACTACAAAACAACCAAAACAGTAGCATATCCATCTCTTGCCTCCTACTAATCCTCTTGCTACTCGACCGCAACCTCACGACCACCACCACGTCTAGCACGATCACCTAAAAAGGTTGTAAACCAACGGGGTGAGACACACAGTCCCAGCGAGAAACATAACTCCCCGCCGAAACTATAAAACTTCAGGAAAAGCAGGTAAAGTAGATTACTGATATCAGCAGATCATAGGAGCAGCAACCTGAGTAGAACTTATTTTATTAACAACCTTACCAGATATCCAGGAGGCATATATCCAGATATTTCTTTATGGAACATGATTGACAAGATAAGCTTTATAAGAACTTATCACAAAATATGAGGATCGTACAAATCACTACAAGGTATAACTAGATCAACTATACAAGCAAGGCCTTAATCAATGTCCCGTGTTTTGCCTTAAGAAATATATTCTATATGGCTGGATTACGATTTATTATGCCCTGAGAAAGTGAGCCGTCCCGCTCAAATCCAACCTTTGGGTACGAAGCCCAAAAACGGGTGCCATACAAGGTCATTGGGAGAGTTGGACTCCATGACCTCACCTCTTCGTGGTTAGTGCATGAAAACCAAAGCAGGACCGCAGTCTCTTGCTTGAGTAGCCTCTGCTATAAGTTCAGCTCCGCAGGCTACCCTTCTATAATACTGAGCCATGGGACTGTTCACCATGCTCTATAATCACTGAGCCATGGGCATGTTCACATGCTCTATAATCACTGAGCCATGGGCCTATTCACCATTCTCTATACACAACCGTAGTTGTATTCAAATCCTCCTACTTTTGTCTAGGAGAAACCCCGCATATTCAACAATATGTGCTCCAGGTAATCCCGCAGGATGAACCTGTTTCACCATCACCAACTACCGACGATGATGGATCTATGGCCAGGGAAAACTACATGATATGTTCCACTGTAATTAATTAGTATATTTTAAGTGGATTGTTGAGGCAACCAAGTTGTAAAACATAAATAACATTGAGTTACATTATTACTGTAATTATCACATTATCATGGGATCTCAATCCCTCATCACAGAATGTCACTTTCTCTTAAGGCTTACATCATCACCATGGGATATCAATCCCTTATCTCAACATCAGAGGATAACACCTCAACTAGGCACTCAGCCTTTATCAGGTCAACAGACCTTTCTCATCATACTGGTGATACATGTTATCTCATCAACAAGGATTATCATCATTCGGTGTTATTCAAACACATAAACCTCATAGCTCTTACCTGGATATGAATCCATCTGATACACATGCATGGTTAGTATGCATATCAAGAGAGATAACTTAAATCACTAATCATATAGATCTTTAGGGAAACATATTATGATTATCATGCTATTAGGGTTTAAGGTACATGATTGGATCAACATCCATGATTATAATTACTTGAAGCATAAATATGTATCTTGTAATCCAATCACATTATTGTTATCAAACCATGAGCATACATTATGCCCTAATATCTCATGAGCATGAGCATTATCAAGGAAAACATCCCTAAGGATTCCACAACCATAGCCTAGTCATACATCATTGGTCACAACCTTTCATCCATAACCCATCATCCACAAGGTACAAGAAAGTAACTACTAGGGTTTCCCAAGTTAAGCACAACCCTCACCAAAGGTATTGTCTTCCCACACTAGAGATGTGGTGGGCAGCACCATCCCTCTCCCAAAAGAGGTAGCGGGCAAGATCATATCCCTCACCAAAACTCTAATGACTAGGGCACTTAGCCACACATATCGGCCATGCATGTCGTGCACCCATGCACCAAGGGTATCGTGCAACCAGGGCTAGTGTTGTGTCGTGCAACCTGATCCAAGAGGGTATCGTGCATCCAAGCAGCAAGGGGGTGTATCGGGCAACTAGATGTGTCGGTCAAGACCCTATTGCCCATTAGGGTTAGGGTTCATATCTGGCAGCCATCTTCACTATATCAGCCAAGGTCATGGCACCCAAGCTCAACACTATATCGCCCAACAAGCCCACTACAACAAACAACACCAAGGCACCGTGAGATGACATATCATCCAACTAGGTTAAGCATAACATCTCAGTCACCACTAAGGCACCTAACTAGGGTCCACCACCCAAACACCATATCAGGCAATAGAAAACCACCCTATGTCGCCCAAGGCACAAAATAGAGGTATCTACTCCCAAAACCATATCAAGCAACAAAGCCAACAGAACTCAACTTATCATATCGTCCAAGCAAAAACCCTAGAAGAGGGGTATCGTGCAAAGCACAAGGTCCATATCAGTTTGGTCACCACCAACCTCAAGATCACCATCATCAGACCCTAATAGATCAAGAAAGTTGGCTCACCTCTCAACAACCAAGAGAGAGGGGTATTGCACAACCTCCATCACATATCTGGCATCAAGGTAGGTCATCCGTATCGGTCAACCCTTCAACCTCAACTAGGTCATCATAAACCAAAGGCTCACCTCTCAAATCCATGGTGAGAGTAGGGTATTGCCCAAGCAACTAGAATATAGACTAACCTCTCAATGACTAAGGAAGAGAGGGGTGTTGCCTACACCACTAGAGCTCAATCTCACTTTTCAAAACCAAGGAGAGAAAGGGGTATTGCCCCAAGGAAAACCTAATCCATAGGTTCGTCCAATAAGGTCCAAGGTCATACAACTATCAACATCATAGCCACTAAGTCCAACAAGATTAACGGTACAAACTAGAGCAAGAAACATATCTAATAAGATGCATGGCCGATCAAGATGAAACATAATCATGCAACAAGAAAAGGGAGTAGTATAGATAGGGTTAGGAGTTATGTAACCCGCCTCAAGCAAGCTCCTCAAGCTCCAAAGATCCAAGCACCAAGCTTTAAGCTCTTAGCTCCAAATCACCCCACCTTCGGCCACCACAAGAAGAGAAGCAAAGCTCATAACCACCATGGCCAAAGAATAAGCAAGAAGGAGAAGAAGGTGCTAAGGAGAGAGGGGAGATGCTTACCAAGGAATCAAGACCCTTCTAGGGTTCGGCCACCACCTAGAGGAAGAAGAAGACTCCACCAAAGGGGATCGGCCACCAAGCTTGCTCTACCAAGGGAAGGTGTATCGGCCACCAAATGAGAAAGGAGCAACTAATGGAACTAAAGGGCTAAGCAACTAAAGAGAGGGTTGTATATATACAAGAGGGTCTATGGGGTGCCCACCTTGGTGTTTCTCCACATGTGCTCGTCCAAGGCACCACTTGTCCAAAGCCATGCCACCTTGCTAAACCACATGATCATGTCATGCCACCAACTAACAAAGGATCGGCCACTTGTCCAAGGTATGGTGACAAAAACAAGTCAAGGTCAAGGTGGTCACCTTAGGTGACACAGCCCACTGGGCAACACACTCCATCTGGGTGACACACCCCATCTGGGCGATACAGGTCACCAATGTGCTCTTTGCACGACATAAGGCCTCAACAAGGAAAATAAAAGCAAAGCAAAGCCCAACAAAGCTCAAAACGGCCCAAACTACTCAAGCAACGAGCCCAACCCATCCTATTAACCCTAGAGGATGCAAGGAGAGAGAAAAACATCTCTCAAGGTGACAAACTTGCACATCAACCCTAAAACTTGGGTTATTTGCAAGTTGCACCTCCAACTCTCAACAAAACACAACAAACCCTAATCACAACCTCAGTTGATTAGAAAGCATCTAAACACAAGGTTTAGGCAAAGCAAACAGGTTAAACCCAAAATGAAGGTCAGGGTCCTTACAATAATCTTTTTGAAGTTATCAATCTTCCCTTTCCCAATCCCTTTCTCAAAAGAAAAGTTGGTGAAAGCTTATCCTTGGTGAAGAAGAAGGTTGAAGATCCTTGAGAAGAGTGAGTAATTCCTTTAAGTTAGAGGATTTGTTGTAAGAGGGGATCTAATTGGCGAAGGTGTCCAGCTCCTTGTAAAAGTGGGTAACCCCTTGTAGAGGTTGAAGACCCTTGCTCGAAGGATAGGTAAGACCTTGTAAGGTTTATAGGCTCCTTTTGATCCTTAAACACTAAGAATAGGCATCCTTTCCCTGCAAAAGGAAGATTTTATTATATGTCTTGTAATGGAATATAAGTATGCAATGGTAGCAAAATCCTACAGGTTGACCTCTATAGGTAGTGGATGTACACTCTCCTAGTTTAGAGTTTGGAACCATAATACATAGCTTGTTCTTGATCTCATTCAATATCTCTCATCCTTTCTATGTATGCTTAGATGCACATCAAATTCCATGTTTGTAATATCATCTCTTGAAGTAACTTGAAGGTCTAATGAATCTTGTTTAAGTGTTTATGCTCTATTCAACCCCCCCTCCCTTCTAGATCCCATTGATCCAACACCAATATTGTTTAAATTGACCTAACACTTGAGTCAGATGACTCACATTCTCAGTCAGTCAATTTTCAGTCAATGTTGTTTAAATTTAATACCTAAACATTTTAATAATCAAGTTAAACCATATTCATGAATAAACTCATTTTCCGTATGTATCCTGTGTGTGACCCTATAAGTCCCAAGTTACATTGGCAGTGAATGTCCATAACCAATTTATCACATCATAAGCAATGAGTAGTATCAAGCAACACATCATTACTACCCAAGTAATTGGAAAGTTGGAGAACAACTTCAACCTACAATTTATGATCGGTGTTACTGTGATCGTATAGTTCCTTTGACTCTGATATCTTGATTTAACTCAAGGCATGGAATCATCATCCTCTCAGTGTTCAATCCATGTTCCATGAACTAGAGCAGACTGTATGAGAAGCATGTGATCTCACATATCACATATTGAGTCACATGAGTATGGCCATATGTTTCTCAGTCTCATTTATCAAGTGGCCAGGATACCATGTATCCAAGAACTGCACGAGATGCAATTGGAAAACGTTGCCTACCTTAATGATTGATTATGGATGTTGGCATTGTCTGGGTAATGATTAAATTATTTTGGGACATGGCTCATTAGATTTTATGTGTTGTAATCTTCTAAATTGATAATTGAGGGTTATCAATTTGAACAAAATAATAAGAGTGGTAGTTAATTTAAATGCCTAATTGAATATCATCAAATTTATACAAATGAAATAAAATCAAATCAAAATTGGGTTTTAGACAAAATTGCAAATTTCTCTTGTAGAATCAAATGGCAACATACAACAACATTTTTCTCTGCAATCAGTTCTTGTTAAGGACAAGTTAAATGAGAATAACTTCCATGGTAGGTTCAGGATGCTGAGAATTGTTCTCACACAGGAGCGCAAGCTTTATGTCCTAGATACACCATATCCTGAAGAACCTCTTCCCAATGCACCTAAAGCTGACAAAGATGCTTACAAGAAGCACACTGAAGATTTTGTTGATGTCAAATGCCTAATGATGTGTTGCAAATGAACTACAAGTTGTAGTGACAGCATGAGAACATGGATGTTATTGAGATGGTCACACGTCTTAAGAACATGTTCCAAGATCAGGTAAGACAAGAGAGATTTGATGTCTCTAAGGCATTATTCAAATGTAACATGGCAGAACGAGATCCAATAGGTCCTCATGTGCTCAAGCTCATTGGGTATGTGAAGAACCTTTCAAAACTAGAATTCCCTTTAGGTAAAGAGTTGGCCACTAATGTGATTCTACAGTTTCTGCCAGAGTCATACAGTTAGTTTGTCATGAACTACAATGTGAATGACTTTGACAACTTGTTGACATAGTTACTTGGCATGATGCTTACAGTTGAGGCACAAATGAAGAAAGACAAGCCTAGGTCTGTGATGATGATTAGCAAACCAAACGGAAAGTCTAAAGGAAAATACAAATCTAAGAAGAGTTCTAAAGTTGGCCTGAAGCCCAAGTTTTCAGCACTCAAGGCAAAGGGAGGAGTAAATAAGGGAGGCAATTGTCACCATTGTAAATAGCCTAGACATTGGAAGAGGAACTGCCCTTTCTACCTGGAGGAACTAAAGAAGAAGGAAGGAGGGTATAGAAACCTCCACATCAGGTATATATATAATAAGATAAATTTTATTACTTCTCATCTTGTGTATGTGATATTGGATGTAGATCTGACATGTATTTGAATATGCATGATCTGATAAGAAGTAAGCCTTTACGAAAGGGCAAGGATGGACTGTGTGCAATAAGAGTTGCTGCAACTTCAATCTAAATTTAGAGTTTATCTTAGCCTGTAGGGCATGTAATAGAGTTAGATGGAGTTCTATTTCATTATGTCGATAATAGAAACATTTTACTTTATGAATTTTGTATGGACAAGGTGATAATGAATAAAGAGTTAGTAATGGTTTTATTTCAAAGATGTGATCTTGTATGGCAATGCCCCAAATGTCTTGTGATCTTTGCATGAAAGGATCCAAAGATGAATGTTTATAAAGTAAATACCTAAAGGATTACAATTGATAACTCGAACAATCTATAGCATTGTCATCTAGAGCACATATATAAGAAATGCACTTCTAGAATCCATGTTGATGTTAATCTAGATTGTTTTGATTATTGAACCAATAAGAAACATGAAAATCTTATATATGAGCAACATGACAAACCACCTCTCACTGGGTGTAGTTGGAGAGAAAGCATTCTATTAAGGCTTATGCATATTGATGTATGAAGATCATTTAGAATACATGCTAGAGGTAGTCATTTGTACTTCATTATATTTACTTATGATCTCAGTAGATATGGGGTTTGTATTTGGTGAAATACAAACATGAATTTCTTGAAGTGTTCAACAAGATTATAAAGGATGTATAACTTTTATAAAAGTATTAAGAAACTTTGATATGATCAAATGTTGAAATATTTTACATCAAGAGTTTGAGGAACTTCTAGATAGACTATGATAGTGTATCACAATCAACTCCACCTAAAACATGATGATACATCAAAAGGAAGGAATCACATCTTGATGAGTCATGATGTGATTATCATTTGATCTAATATTCTAATTTCCTTTTTAGGTGTATGTTTAGTACTAAAATAGTGTACCATTTAACATGGTTTAAAAGACACCATATAAGATATGGTATGGAAATGTCCTAGTATGTCTTGATAATTGAAAATTATACAAGAAAATAGTTTGTTGAAAAGTTTTAATCACATAAATGTTAGTGTGTTGAACACTACTTATCTCAATCCAATAACATAAGTGTTTGTTGCTCAAATAGTTTAATTCCAAAAAAAAATCATTAGGAGTAAAGTAAAACTCGAAAAGTTCAAAATCAACAAGAAAACATTGAACTAGAGGAGGTACAATCGGAATAACAAGAATCACAAATTGTTGTGGAATCTCAAGTTCCCTCTATAACACAAAACTCATAGTTCTAATGAAACATGTCTAAGATTAAAACATTAAGAATCCTATAACTCAGATAAGTTGTGAGTTGGTCATAAGATGATGAGCCAACAATCAACTAAGAACTATTGAGGGACCAGAGTCTGAGAAATGGCTTGAGGCCATTATATTCGGAATGGAATCCATGAACACCAACAAGATATGACCTTATTGGTACCACCTATAGGGGTAAAATCCATAAGGTACAGTTGGGATTTCAAGTAGAAGACCGACAAGGATAAGATAAAAGGAAAGATTGGTTGTAAAGGATTTCAAACCAGTTCAATTTGTTGAACATGATGAAATCCTTTTACCAATTGACGTGCTTATTGTTGTAGCTTATTAAGGCTATGAGATTTGGCATATGAAGATTAAATATGCATTCCTTATAGGATTAATTGAGATGATGTGCATGTGATACAACCTGAAGGTTTTCTAACTCCATTAATGCAATTAAGGTCTATGAGCTACAATGTTCAATCTACAAGTTGTAAATAAGCATCTTAGAGCTGGAATCTTTGATTTGTGAAGAAATTCAAAGAGTTTGACTTGAGTCAAGATAAAAGGTGAAATATGTGATTACAAAATATTTAGTGGGAGCATATATGTATATTCCACATACTGATAGGGAATATCATCCCAATTTTTAAGTATTGAAACATGGCATGAAAACACCTTCAGTATGAAAGATTGGGTGAAACACCCTATGTGATAAGAATTGAGACCTATAGACATAGTTCTTGAAAGTTTCATAACCTAAATATGAGTATAAATATTAGCAACATGCTGAAAAGGTTCAACATGAAGGACTCAATGAGAGAGAATGTGTACCTGATACATGGGAATAGTCTCTTAAGAGCCTAGTATTCCAATTATTGTGAAGAATGGAAGAAATGCCATATGCATTCGTATTTGGATCTATCATGTATGCAATATAATGTACCCATACCATTATCTTGTATGTATTGGACGTGATAAGATGATATTAGTTAGATTCCAATTAGGGTCATTGGAATATCATAAAGAGCATCCATTTGTACTTGAGAAGCACTAAGGATCAGTTACTAGATTATGGAAATAAACAAAGAGTTGGGTATGAAGGGATACATTGATGCAAGCTTCTAAAATGATAGAGAACCATTGCAATATTAAATTGTGTTAAATCTTAAAAGAAGAGTTGTGAGTTGGAAAGGGCTCCAAACTACAGACCATTATTTTAATTCTACAATAGAATTTGTTTGTCCTGGTATTATGAACATGGGAGTTAGTACTATATGGATCTAGAAGTTCATATAGATGAACTTATGATATGTTCGAACCACTCATGACACAATAGAAATACTATAACAACAACGGATATAGTGGTTATGCAAGGAATATCAGATAGCATACTACGGCAATTTCAACTTATATAAGATGTCGTACAACAAAAAGATGTGAAACATGCAATATACCAACTAAAGGCAAAATGTTTCTAACCCATTGAATTAGCACTTGCACAGTAGAAACATGATGGACATGTTTAGATGATTAAGAATTAGATTCATGGGTGATTGGCTCTAAGTGCATGTGGGAGTATGTTGGTATGTATGCCTAGAGAGCCAATCATATGATGATTGTGATGGGATGTCTTGTAATGATTTAATTAATAATAAAGACAATCTTCAAATTTATTTGGTTTCACTCAGATATGAGATGATGAGGAAACATAATGAATGTCTAAAGAATGATATAACTCGATGACATATGTCTTCAGGTTGATGACCTGAATAATGAGATCATATGCATGTCAAGTGTATGTGCATTCTTATTATGTCCCTAGTCGAATGTTATTGTGAAAAACAACAAAAACACATAAGATAGAGTGTGTGTTGGTTGATGACAAAATCTCATCAGTCATGATGTGTGATATCAAAACAAGCACATGAATACTTGTTGGAGAATAGTGTATAGGACAGACCCACCTTGAGAGTGACACATGGAAGCCATAATTGATGATCATAATCATTTCTCACAATGAAGTGATGATTATGGTTCTTAGATCAGAAATGACTACACTCATCACATGTCATTTAGTGCACTTTGACATCCTCCATCGTGACCTTAATTAAGGGTCGTGATAAGGATGATGATTGGATGCACTGTGACACATGGGGATAACTGTGAGTGATGTAGATGGGATTTGTCCCTCCTATAGGAGTTTGAATCTTGGCCAATTGATAAGCAAGACTGAGAAAAGAATGTGCATGCACATGTGAATCAATATATGATATTGAGGTCCTATATATCTCAGACATTATGCTATAGTTCAAGGAACATGGATTCAACATTGAAAGGATGACGATTCCATGAGTCAAGTTCAATTTAAATATTAGTGAAAAAGGAATTATACAATCACTGTAACACCAATCACAGATTGTAGGTTGAAGTTGTTCTCCAACTTTTCAATTACTTAGGTAGTAATTTGTGTTACTAGACGTCGCTCTTTGCTTGTGATGTCATAAATGGGTTATGGACATACACTGCCAATGTAACTTGGAACCTATAGGGTCACACACATAGTTACATTTGGAATAGGAGTTCATTCATGAATATGGTTTAAACTTTATTTCTAAAGGGTTAGGTATTCAATTTAAACAACATTGGTTGAATATTGACTGACTGAACAGTGAATTAATCGATTCACATGTTGAACTGACTGTTTTAGTATGTCAGGTCAATTGAACCAACTTTGGCAATTCTGGGAAGTGAGTCGACTGGTTCAAGAAGTGAACCGATCAGCTCGTGTCCATGAACCGACCAGATCATGTTGTGAACTGAGCTGTTGGTGGATCAATTTGATTGTTTAAAGGAATTGTGTTGACGTCATGTTGTGCATTAATTTGGATCTTAATTGCCAATACAATTGCGATTGAAAAACATGATGAAACAACCAAATTCAAGGGTTGAATCGATTGGCTCACATGCCAACTGATTGGTTCACATGTGAACCAACCATTTCTCTGCTTATAGGTAGTGAAAATTTATGAAATTCTGGTCCCTTCTGCTCCCTTTCATACTGGGAACCCTAACCTTGACCCTCTTATAAATAGAAGGGTATTGAGGGCTTCTTTAGAACACAACTCAATTTTCTCTAACAATTGTTTGTCTTTTCTGGTTGTTGTAACTGAGAGAACCTGAGAAAGTCCTACCTGCTAAAGGGAGGCATAGCAAGGGAGAACAATTATAGGAGAGCAAGTTGGTATTAGTACACCAATGAGAGGGGACAACTCCATTATTCAATTCTTCTATAACGACAGGAGTTCATGGTTGTCCGTGTGGACTATTATAGAGGTGAGGAGCTTTTCCTGCTAGGAGGACGATGTCAACTTGCTACCTGTGGTGATCAACCAGGAGTTGTTTCTGACGTCATCTGAGTGTGACTTGAAGAAAGCCACATACTTCGGTGAGGGAATAGTCATTGGACTTGCTCCATGACCAGGTATCCCATTACATAATTATTGACATGATCATCTGTTAATGGGGAATATGGCAGATTTTTTTTTGTTTCTATTGCCTATCTGATGTCATATTTTCCAACATTGGTATCAGAGTCACGTCAATTTACTATATTTTAGGATTTAATTGATATGGTCAGATTTTGATTTTCACCTTTTATTTATTACATACAATGTGAATATTTAAAATGATTAATATTCATATCCGATTAAATACCACATACAATCCCAAACTAATATGTATGTGATATGACATTTCTGCAATTTACATGTGTCACCCTAAAAGTTGGTTTTGATGGTGAATGTGTAGCATGGTTATGGCTAATAACCCAAATATTTGTGTGTGGTTGGATGGTTTGTTTATTCCTATTTATATCTCGGTTTTCATACCGAGCCTATACCTTCTTTTTCTCAATGTAAAGGTATTATTCTTTCCTATCTATGCTCCACTCAAATGTAACTCGAGGTTTCTCATTACCATGTAATAAGTTAATAGCAATAGAATAGTTTCTTTTATTGGCACAACAAAAAAGACGTTCAGCATTAGGTGAGTCGACCATTTCATTAGATGACCCAACCATTTGGAGGACCGAGGAGGAAAATAGATAGGAGGAGCCGAACCGACCACCTACAGAGCCAGTAGATCATTTGATGGTGTCCATACATCAGTTGGATTGGAGGCCAGATGATGGTTTTGACGACCAACTAACCAGCCAGGAGGTGAGTCAATCGGTTTAAGGGTAGGCACGTATCTACGCCAACAACAATTTCATGCATGAGATGTAGACCTAGGTGGTTGTAATTCATTGTGGCTCCAAGAAATTACATTAGTATGGCCATAATCATTGCTAATGTTTTAAATTGCATGTTTATGTTTGTGGGATATAGTATGTATATGATATGTACTATAGTATGTGGTGGTTGGATATCTATATGTATATATATATTAATATATAAAATCCCACAATCAAACATATTGATCCTAAGATGCTTTTCATAAGAAACACACATGAAAAGCTTGATTGGTTATATGTAGGCATGCCAATCGTGGTGCGCTATCTATCTCGTGGAAGTGTGGCGGTAGTTATGCAGGCCTGCCAAGCGGGTGCATTTCTATCGTGTTGGCTTTTGGGTCAGGCTTAATTGGGTGTCCTTAATGAGAATAAGCACCTAGAGGCATATAGATGACTATGGCAATAAGTTGTGCATACCATTTATCTAAGAATTGCATAAGATGTAATTGACAAATGTTGCCTACCTTAATGATTGTGGACATTGGCGCTAGCTGGAAAACAATTGAATTGTTCTTGATCTTGGCTCATGAAGTTTGTGCATTGCAATCTTCCAAATTGATAATTGAGGGTTAACAATTTGAACAAAATAATGAGAGTGATAGTTAATTTAAAGGCCTAGTTGAACATTGTCAACTTTTTACAAATCAAATCAAATCAAAAATGGATTTTTGAAAAAAAAAATGTGAAATTCTCTTGTAGAATCAAATCGCAACAACATTTTTCTTTGCAATCAGTTCTTGAGAAGGACAAGTGAAATTGGAATAACTTCCATGGCAGGTTCAGGAGGCGGAGAATTGTTCTGACACAGGGGCACAAGCTCTATGTCCTAAGGATACCAGATCCAGAAGGACCTCTTCCCAATGCACCTAAGGCTAACAGGGATACTAACAAGAAGCACACTGAAGATGTTGTTGATGTAAAATGCCTATGTTATGCTCCATGAATTATGATTTACAGAGACAGTATAAGAACATGGATGTTATTGAGATTGTCACCCATCTTGAGAACATGTTTCTAGATCAAGCAAGATAGGAGAGATTTGATGTCTTTAAGGCATTGTTCAAATGTAACATGGCAGAATGAGATCTAGTAGGTCCTCATGTGCTCAAGCTCATTGGATATGTGGAGAACCATTCAAGAATGAGATTACCTTTGGGTCAAGATTTGGCCAATGATGTGACTCTGCAATCTTTGGCAGATCATGAATTACAACATGAATGACTTTGACAAGTTGTTGACAGAGTTACTTGGCATGTTGAGAGTAGTTAAGGCATAAATGAAGAAAGACAAGCCCAGATCTATGATGATGATTAGCAAACCAAAGGGAATGTCTAAAGGAAAAGGCAACGCTAACAAGAGTTCTATAGTTGGCCAGAAGCCAAGTCTTCACCACTCAAGACAAAGGAAGGAGTAAATAAGGGAGGCAATTGTCACCACTGTCACCAGCCTGGACATTGGAAGAGGAATTGTCCTTCTACCTAGAGAAACTAAAGAAGAAGAAGGATGGGATAGAAACCTCCACTTCAGGTATATACATAATAAGATAAATTTTATTACTTCTCATCTTGGGTATGTGATATTGGATGTAGATCTGACATATGTTTGAATATGAAGGGTCTGATAAGAAGTAAGCATTTATGAAAGGGCAAGGATGGATTGTACAGAGCAAGAGATGCTACAACTCCAATATACATTTAGAATTCATATTAGCCCATATGGCATGTAATAGAGTTATATGAATTGTTATTTCATTATGCCAATAATAAAAACATTATACTTTATGCATCTTGTATGGACAAGGTTTTTTTTAATTAAGTCGGGAGGTATTTCTATTCATCCTACCCTCCTCATGTAGGCAAAATCACACCAAAAAGATATACAACATCTGCAACCCAAGCGGCACACCCAAAAAACCACCAAAAGCAAAACAACTCCAAAAAGAAACCAGGTCGCAAGGAGCAACGGCTCACACACCCAGTCAAGTATCTATCTTATCTATGACTATGTAAGGTATATTACGTCTTTCCAAAATAGCAAGACATCTAACCCTCATTGATAGAAGTCTAGGTTCACTAAATACATATGGTTCGTCTCTCTCAGTGCCCCACACACCTAGCTCTCTCAAGACAGAGTTCATCACTCTATGACATTCACCCCATGATATCATGTGCGTGCACCATCTCCTTAATGGCACGAATCCAAGTCACCAGCCTCCAAGGACAAACATTATCTCCCTGAATATTCTTCACTGCCTACTCATTGTCAATCTCGATGATAGACAGTGCCAGATTGTGATCATCCACCATTTTGAGAGCAATAATGCATCCTTGTATAATAGCTTCATCAAAGCTCTCACCATTCACCCAAAATATGAAAGCAAACCAGATGTACCCATGACAATTTCTCACGCACCCAACAACCCAATATCTGTCAAATCCACCAGGACCTATTGCTTTGTCCACTATTAGATTCAACTTGAGGTTGGCAACATCTTGTGGGTACCATATCAATAAGGTAATGCACTGCAACAGAACCTTATGTGCCACAAAGCCATATCTCTCAAGCCTGGCATATGGGTTCACATCTTTCGGCCCATTGAAGACTTTGTTTGCAAGCCTATGATTGACAGCGACAACTATGCCAGTCCATAGAGAATTCAAATTCATGTGGTCACCCTCAAACCGGATATTACACCTAAATGTCCAAATAGACCAGATCGCATGCGGTATTAAGCAAGAAACAAGCCATCCAATGACATAGGCCTTGTTGTGCATGACTTCCCAAAATATGAACATGTTATTCAAGTCAGGACATTGACGCATCATGTCAATCTCAACTACCTCATATATCATGTTCTAGAAAAAGGAGCTCGCATCACTTCTGAGGAAAAGATGATCCATCATCTCCATTTGGGGAGATTCACAACAACTGCATGAAGAAGCCATCTGAATCTTACATTTGACGATATTATCATCTGTGGGGGCAGCTGAGTGGAATATCTTCCAAATGAAAAATATTGCTTTCAGAGAGGCATCTGGTGACCAAAATGAAGGCTTTGGACCATCATATTGTAGCAGTATTCTTTTAGATTCTTTCAGACTAAACTTGCTAGTAAACGAATGACGTCATACCAGAATATCATCCATGTCAGAAATATAAGCAAGGGATTTAATCATCTCTCCAAACCATCTCAGGTGATAATCTATCCTAGTAAATCCGAGTCCCAACCGTCTTCATCATCCCATAAATCAAAAACTTTGAAATCTAATATAGTATCCTCCTGTTGGATCGCATAACTTTCCAGAGTTTGTCCACACCACTGATCGTGTCATAAAGATAAATCTCCTCTGTCAAGGATCCAACTTGTGTGTGGAATTACTACTGGAAAGCAACTCCAAATCTTTTTCCAGTACGGGGAAACAAAGGATCCTTTCTTCAGTTGGTAAGGAGTAGCTCTACTGTGGCGCGACCGACTGCAATGGTACTTGTCCCTACAAAACTTTTCCTAAAGAGATGTACCTGTGAGGATCTCCCAGCACACTTTCATCTGGAAAGCTTTAGCAGTGATGTGGAGGGATTGTATTCCCAAACCTCCCATGGATTGAAGGATCGCCACTCTATCCCATGCAACCCATGCTCTCCTAGAGTTACTATCTCAGTCACTCCATAAGAAGGTAGATAGCATACAGTTGATTTTATCAATCACTTCCACAGGCGTATCAGTAGCAGCCATACAGTAAATACCAACGGCAGATAATGTATGCTCAATTAGAATTCTTTGCCCTACAAAAGAAAGGAGCTTGGCTTTCCAGGAAGCGACCTTAGATTTTATCTTCTCAATCAGATAATCAAAGTGGCACACTTTCATGTGACCTCTAATAATAGGCATCCCTAGGTAAGAGAAAGATTCACCAAGGGGCTTGATATTAAGAACATCAGTAATTTTCTTGATAGTCTCTGGATCGTTGTTGCCACACACGAAACTAGATTTTCACTTGTTCATCGACTGTCCAGATACAACTTCATATTTTCTAAGAATGTCAGCTATAAATAGGATGGAAGTATATGATGCTCTAGAGAACATAACAACATCATCAGCATATAAGAGAATACCAGGTGTACAGCCTTTACCTCTGGTCTTGAACCGTTCACTCTCATTCGTGCCCATCAACCTGTAGGTTGTATGGACAAGGTGATAATGAATAAAGAGTTGTTAATGGTTCTATTTCAAAGATGTGATCTTGTATGGCAATGTCCCAAATGTCTTGTGATCTTTATATGAAAGGATATAAAGAGGAATGGTTATAATGTAAATACATATAGGATTACAATTGATAACTCAGACAATATATAGCATTGTCATCTAGAGCACATATATGAGAATTGCACTTCTTGAATCCATGTTGATGTTTATGTAGACTCTTTTGGTTATTGAATGAATGAGAAACATGCAAGTTTTATATATGAGCAACCAAACAAACCAGCTCTCACTAGGTGTAGTTAGAGAGCAAGCATTCTATTAGGGCTTATACATATTGATGTATGAAGATCTTTTAGAATAAATGCTAGAGGTAGTTATATGTACTTCATTATATTTACTGATGATCTCAGTATATAGGGGGTTTGTATTTGGTGAAATACAAACATGAATCTCTTTAAGTGTTCAAGAAGATTATAAATGAAGTATAACTTTGATAAAAGTATTACAAAACTTTGATATGATAAAATGTTGAAATACTTTACACCAATAGTTTGAGGACCTTCTGGAGAGACTATGATAGTGTATCACAATCAACTCCACTTGAAACATGATGATATATCAGAAAGAAGGAGTCACATCATAATGAGTCATGATGTGATTATCATTTAATTAATCTTCTAAATTTCCTTTTTAGGCATATGCTTAGCACTAAAATAATGTACCATCTAAAATGGTTTAAAAGAAAAAATATAAGATATGGTATGGAAATGTCCCAATATGTCTTAAGGATTGAAACTTATATAAGAAAATATGTTTTGAATCACATAAATGTTAGTTTGTTGAACACTACTTATCCCAATCCAATAGAAAAAGTGTTTTTTGCTCAGATAGTTGAATTCAAAAAGAATCTGTGGGAGTAAAGTAGAACTCAAAAATTTTGATATCAACCAGCAATGGAAATAAGAAGAATCACAAATTGTTGTGGAATCTCAAGTCCATGTATAACACAAAACTCATAGTTTTAGTAGAACATGTCTAAGATTAAAAGATTGAGAATCCTATAACTTAGATAAGTTGTGAGTTGGTCATAAGATGATGAGCCAACAATCAACTAAGAACTATTAAGGGACCAGAGTCTAAGAAATGGCTTGAGGCCATTACATCTAGAATCGAATCTATGAACACCAACAAGGTATGACCTTGGTGATACCACCTAGAGGGTTAAAACCCATAAGGTACAGTTAGGCTTTCAAGTAGAAGATCGACAAGGACAACAGAAAAGACAAATTGGTTGAAAAGGTTTTCAAATCATTTCAAAGATTGAACATGATGAAATCCCCTCACCAATTGACATTATTATTGTTGCAGCTTATTAATAATATAAGATTTGGCATGTGAAGATTAAAAGTGCATTTCTCAAAGGAATAATTGAGAGGATGTGTATGTGACACATCCTGAAGGTTTTATTACTCTATTAATGCAAATAAGATCTATAAGCTACAATGTGCAATATAGAGGTTAGAAATAAGCATCTCAGAGTTGGAATCTTTGATTTGGCAAGAAAGTCAAAGAGTTTGACTTGAGTCAAGATAAAAGGTGATATATGTGATTACAAAAGATTTAGTGGGAGCATGTATGTATATTCCACATATTGATGGGGAATAACATTCTAATACTTTATGTATTGAAACATGGCATGGAAAAAACCTTCAGAATGAAGGATTAGGTGAAACATCCTATGTGATAGTAACTGGGATCTATAGAGATAGTTTTGGAAAATTTTATAACCTAAATATGAGTGTAAGTATTAGCAAGATGCTGAAAGGGTTCAGCATGAAGGATTCAATGAGAAAGAATTTGTCCATGATGCATGGGATTAGTCTCTCAAGAACCATGTGTTCCAATTCTTGTGAAGAATGGAAGAGATGTCATATGCATTCACATTTCATTATATCATGTATGAAATATAATTTACACATCCTATTATCTTGTATGTATTGGATATGACATAATGATATTATTCAGATTCCAATGAGGGTTATTGAAATACCATAAAGAACATCTGGTAGTACTTGAGAAGCATTAAGGATCAGTTACTAGATTATGGCAATAAAGGAAGAGTTGGGCGTAAAGAGTTACACTGATGTAAGCTTCCAAATGACAGAGAATGATCATAATATAAAAACGTGTTTAATCTTAAAAGAAGAGTTCGATTTGGAAAGGGTTCCTAGATATAGACCATTATTTTAATTCTACAATAAAATTTGTATGTCCCGGTGTGATGAACACAGGAGTTAGTACTGTATGGATTTAGAAGTTCATATAGATGAACTTATGAGATGTTCCAACCATTGATGACACAGTAGAAATACTATGACAACAATGAAGATATTGGTTATGCAAGGAATATCAGATAGCATACTATGCAATTCCATCTTATATGAGATGGCATACAAAAAAGAGATGTGAAGCATGAAATATATTGACTAAAGGAAAAATTTTGCTAACCCATTGGATTAACACTGGCACAGCAAAAACATGATGGACATGTTTAGACCACTAAGAATAAGATTTGTGGGTGATTGGCTCTAAGTGCAAGTGGGAGTCTATTGGTATATATGCCTAGAGAGCCACTCATATAATGATTGTGATGGGATATCTTGAAAGGATGTGATTAATAATAAAGGCAATCTTCTAGTTTATTATGTTTCACTCAGTTATGAGATAATGAGGAAACATAATGAATCTCTAAAGAATGACATAACTCAATGACATATGTCTTTGGATTGATGACCTGAACAATGAGATCATATGGATGTCAAGAGTATGTAAATTCTTATTATGTCCCTAGTCATATGTTATTGTGGAAAACAACAGTAAAACATAAGATTAGAGTGTGTTTTGGTTGATGATAGAATATCACCAGTCATGATATGTGATATCAAACCAAGCACATAGATACTAGTTGAAGAACAGTGTATGGGATAGATCGACCTTGAGATTGACATATGGAAACCATAATTGATGGTGATAATCATCTCTCACAGTGAAGGTGGTGATTTTGGTTCTTAGACCTAAAATCAATACACCCATCACATGTTGTTCAATGTACTTCGACATCAACCATTGTGGCCTTGAATAAGGGTTTCCATAAAGGTGATGATTGGATGCATTGTGACACATGGGGATGACTGTGAGTGATGTAGATGGGATTTATCCATCCTATAGGAGTTTGGTATCTTGGCTACGTAATTAAGCAAGATTAAGAAAAGCATGTGCATGCACATGTGAATCAATATATGATATTGAGGTCACATATATCTCAGACAGTCTGCTCTAGTTCAAGGAACATGAATTGAACATTGAAAGGATGATGATTCCATGCCTTCAATCTGGATATCAGTTACAAAGGAATTATACAATCATTATAACACCAATCATAGATTGTAGGTTGAAATTGCTCTCCAGCTTTCTAATTCCTTGGGTAGCAATTATGTGTTACGAGACACTGCTCTTTGCTTGTGATGTCATAAATGGGTTATGGACATACACTGCCAACGTAACTTGGAACCTATAGGGTCACACACATAGGATACACTTGGAATAGGAGTTCATTCATGAATATGGTTTAAACTTGATTAATAAATATTTAGGTATTCATTTTAAACAACATTGGTTGAATATTGACTGATTGAATAATGAACTGATCGGTTCAAGTGTCTAAACAATCATTTCAGTATGTCAAGCCAATTGAACCAACTTTGGCAATTTTGGACAGTGACTGACCCAGTTCAGGGTGTGAACCGATCAGCTCAGGTCCATGAATCGATCAGCTCACGTTGTGAACCAAGCAATTTGTTAATCAATTCGATTGATTCAAGGATTTGTGTTGAGGTCATGTTGTGCATTAAATCGGATATCAATTGCCAATACAATTATGATTGGGAAACATGATAAAATGATTCGTTCAAGGGTTGAACCAATCATCTCACATGTCAATCGATCACTTCATCTGTGAATCGACCATTTTCCCGCTTGCATGTTGTAGAAATTTGTGAAATTTAGGTTCTTTCCGCTCCCACTCAGACTGAGAACCATGACCCTAAACCTCATATAAATAGAGGGGTGTTGTGGGCCTTCTCACAACACAACTCAATTTCCTCTGACAATTGTTTGTCTTCTCTTGTTGTCATAATTGAGAGAACCCGAGCAATTCCTACACCCTAAAGGGAGGGATAGAAAGGGAGAACAATTGTGGAGAGGAAGATGGTGCTAGTACACCGATGAGAGGGGACAATTCCTTCTTGTCAGTTCTTATAGAATGACATGAGATCTTGATGTCTTTATGCACTACCATAGAGGCGAGGAGCTTATCTATCTAAGAAGAAGACAACATCAAACTGTTGTCTATGGTGATCAACCAGGAGTTGTTGTTGACACCCTCCGAGTGCGAATTGAAGAAATATACATACAACAACAAGGAAATAGTCATTAGACTTGCTCTAGTATCATGTATGACCTCGTAAACCATCCTTCCCATTGCATAACTATTGACTTAATCATTTACTAATGGGGAATATGGTAGATATATTTTTTTGTTTTTGTTACCTATCTGATGCCATATTTCCCAACAATATGATCTCATTGTTTAGGTCCTCAACCTGAAGGCATACATCATCGAGTAACATCATTCTTTAGACATATACTATGCATGTGTCATCATCTCATGACTAATACAAACATAATAGAGGAAATTACCTTTATAATTATCAAATCAGGTATCTAATGCCCCACTTCAATCATAATATCATTGGCTCTCTAGACATACATACCAACAGAATCCCACTTGTACTTAGAGCTAATCACCCAAAAATATATTTCCAAGTGATCTTAACATGTCCATCATGTTTCTGCTATACAAGTTCTTTTGTAGCAGGTTAGCAACATCTGTTTCAAGTCATTACTTTGCAAGTATTCACATCTCCTTGTGGTACAATCTCTCGTATGATATGGAAATGATGTAGTAAGTTATCTGGGTTCCTTTTCCTATCTTGTAGCTCCATTGTTTTTATAGTATTTCTATTGTGTCCTCATTATTTGGAACCTCCCACAAGTTCATAAAAAATGAAATTCTTGATACATAATGTATCCTTTGATCTATTCATAACAACAAGTTACTCTACTTCTATTGTAGAATAACAACTATCTCTTTCTCAGAACTTTTTCAGCTTACAATTCTATTTTAAGGTAAAAAAACAAATTTAGATTGTGGTCATTCATCTTCTTTGTCATTTTGGAAGCTTGCATTAGTGTAACCCTTAACACCCAACTCTTCCTTGTTACCATAAATAATGAACTAATCCTTGGTGCTTCTCAAGTATCAAAGGATGTTCTTTATGGTAGTCTAGTGACTTTCACTAGAATCTAATAGATACTCGCTTGTCATGTACAATACATGTAATACAATGGGGTCAGTACATAACATTACATTCGTGATAGATCCAATTGTAAATGCATATGGAAACTTATTCATGTGTTCCCATTTTTTATAAGAACTAAGACACCATGCTTCTGAGAGACTAATTCCATGGAACATGGACAACTTTTCTCTCATGGAGTCTTGCATGAGTGAACCCCTTCAACATCTTGCCAATGTTTGTGTTGTTACTTATCTCAAGAATATTTCTAGATCTATGTCTATAGATATTGATTCCTAAGATATAGGATTCACATAAACCCTTCATAGAGAAGGTACTTCTTGGCCATGTTTTATCATTTGTAGGATAAGGATGTTATTCCCCATCATTATGTGGATTATAAATATGCTCCCACTAACCTTTTGTAATCATAGATTTCTTCTTCATTTTGACTAAAGTCAAATCCTTTGACTGTCTTGTCAAATTGAAAATTCTAGCTCTAAGATGCTTGCTTCAATCCACGGATTGACCTTTGTAGCTTACAGACTTTATTTGTAATAATTAGATGTATAAATCCTTCATGTTGTGTCACGTACACATCCTATACAATATTTTTGTTAAGGAATGTGGTTTTAGCATCCATTTGCCAAGTCTCATAGTCATAATATGTTGCAACGACAAGTATGATCTTGATGGATTTAATCATGGCAACCGACAAAAAGATTTGTCATATTCAACATCTTGAACTTGTTTGAAACCTTTAACAACCAATATGTCCTTATAGGTTTTTACACTACCATCTATGTCGGTCTTGCTCTTTTAGACCCAATTGCACCCTATGAATCTTACCCTTTTAGGTGGATCCATGAAGGTCATAACTTGTTGATGTTCAAGGAGTCCATCTTTGATACAATGGCTTCAAGCCATTTCTCAGACTCTGGTCCCTCAATAGCTTCTAGGTAGGTTGTTGACTTGACATTTATGACCAACTCATCACATTCTTGAGCCATAAGATAATCCTAATCTTTCAAGATCAAGGCTTGTCCTACTAGATCTATGAGGTTTTGTGCTACATAAGGAACTTGAGATTCCACAACAATTTGTGATTCTTCTTGTTCCTATTGTACCTCTTTAGATTCAATGTTTTTCCTATTGGTCTCAAACTTTTCAAGTTCTACTTTTCTCCCACTACTTCCTTTGGAATTAAATTCCCTTTTAGGAATGGAGCCATTCTAACAACAAACACTTTTGTTGTCAGATGGAATATAAAAGTAGTATTCAATACAATAACATTTGCAGAAAAAGTTTTTCAAGAAACTATTTTCTTATATAAGTTTTCATTCCTTGTCTTTGTAAAAGACATATCAGGACACTTCCCATGTCATATCTCATATGGTATCTTTTGAACCATTTTAGATGGTACGTTGTTTAGTGTAAAGTATGTGCCCAAAAACAAAAATAGAAGATTAGCTAGATTTATTTCCGATACATCATTATGTTTTAGGTGGAGTTCATCATGATACATTACCACAGTCTCCCAAAAAGTGAACTCTTGGTTTAATTTTTTTCCACATCGATCATATCAAAGTTATTTAATACTTATGCCATGTTGGTTATGTAGTTCATTCATGTCTCCTTGAACAATTTAAGAGATTTAGACTTGTATTTCATTAAATACAATCTACCATATCTATTGAGATAATATGTAAATATAATTATGTACTATTAACCACCTCTAGCATTTATTCCAAAAGGGTCTATAACTCTATATACATCAGTATGTATGATTCCTAACATGAATATTCACTCTCCCACTACATCTAGTGAAAGGCTCTATTGTCATATTGCCTAACAAATAAAACTCGCATGTCTATATTAGTTCAAAAACCAAAATAGTCTAAACAACCATCTTTATGGATTCTAGAAATGCACTTCTCATTTATGTGCTTTATATGACAATGCTATAGGTAGTCATTGTTTGAGTCATGAAGTCATTCAGTATATGTCTTATACATATATGTCTCTAGAACTATCAAGTATCGATTGTGAGATATAAAGTCATTTCCATATAAGATTTTCTCTTTTAAAACAAAACATCAATTATTCATAATACGCTTGTCCATACAAGATACATGATGTTTTTCATTATTGATAGGTACATAATAGCAATTCACTAATCCTATTACATGCTTATGAATGACAGATTCCAAATGTAGTAGCAAAAACCCTTGCTCCGTACAGTTATAGCTTACTTCTTATTGGGTCCTGAAGTGGAAATCTATATATCCTTCTTCTTCCTAAGTTCCTCTATATAAAGAGGGCAGTTCCTTTTCCAGTGTCCAGGCTGGTGATAGTGGTGGCACTTCCCTTCCTTATCACTCCTCCCTTAGCTTTCTGCTAAAGACTTTGGTTTCATACTAGGTTTAGAACTCTTCTTAGATTTTCCTTTACCCTTGGACTTCCCTTACTGATCATCATCACATATTTGGGTTTGTCCTTCTTCATTTGTAGTTCAGCTGCCCTCAACATGCCAAGTAATTCTGACAACTACATGTTAAAATTGCATGTTGTAGTTCATGACAAACTGGTTTTTTATTCTTGTAGTAACTGTAGAATGACATATGTTACCAACTCTTGGCTTAAGGAAAATCCCAGACTATCAAGGTTCTCCAAATACCCAATCAATTTGAGTGTACGGGGACCTAACGTATCTCCTTGAAACATGCCTTAGAGACATCATATCTCTCTTATCTTTCCTGATCTTAGTACATGTTCTTAATATGTGTTACCATCTCAATAACATCCATGTTCTCATGTTGTCTCTACAACTCATAGTTCATTAAGCACAACATCATGCAATTGAAATCATCAACATCTTTAGGGTGCTTCTTGTAAGCATCCATGTCAGCCTTAGGTGTAGTGGGAGCGGGTTCATCTAGCTTGGTGTCTCCAGGACATAGAGCTTGCAATCTTGAGTGAGAACAATTCTCAATGTCCTGAACTAGTCATGAAAGTTGTCCTTGTTCATCTTATCCTTCTCAAGGACCTATCACAAATAAAATGTGTTTGTGTTTGCCATTAGATTCTACAAAAGAAAATTTTACACTTTGTTAAAGCACTTTTTTATTTTATAATATAATATTTATGATATTAATTAGGACTTTATTTAATTATTGCTTCCACAATTTTGTTCAAATTGATAGCCCTCAATACCAAATTGGAAGATTGCAACACAAAATCTTCTAGTGAACCAAGATCCAAAAATTAAGTCAATACCCAGATAACGCTGGCACTCATAACCAATTATTAAGGTAGGTGGCATTTACCAATTGCATCTCATGCAATTCTTAGATAGATGGTGCTCACAAACCCTTATCACAATCCATATGTATGTTTCTAGGAACTTAATCCTATTAAGGTCACCTAGTTAGGCATGACCAATACGCCAATGGCATACTATATGTACCCAGCTAAGGTAGACCCACATATCTACCATCACACTTCCACAAGATAGATGGTGCACCATGCTAGGGCGTGCCCACGCTTGGTCAATCAAGCTTTTCATGTGTGTCTCTTATGGAAAGAATCTTAGACTTAATATTTATTGAGGGATTCTATATATATCCAATCACCACATACTTATAATATGTATCATATACATGCTATATCCACAAACAAATTATGCAATTAAAAACATACAAGTGATGGTTATGGCCATGAGAATGCAAATTTTTGAAGACACAAATAATTGCTACAACCTAAGGTCCACATCATATGTAGCAACTTGTACTAGATAATATGATGTTGGAACAAGTTGGATGATTGGCTAGACCCTCCAATTGATCAGTTGGACTTCCCAGTCATTTGATTGGCTTCATCAGTTGGTCAACTAGTCCTGGCTCATGCAGTTGACTGGACTCCTTCAGCCAATCAGTTGGGCCTCCATTTGATTGGTTGGATCCTCTTATATGTGGCCTCCTTAGTCCTCTAGTCTATCTTCAACTCCTCAAACGGTCGACTTGACTGGTGTAGAAGGTCTCTCTTACCTAAAAATAGAAATTAAAACTATACTATTCCATATTACATTGTAAAAGGGAGAACCTCGAGTTACATTCAAGGGGAGTATAGGAAGATGAGTATTAATTTATATTTGGAAAGGAGGGGAGAGGCTCAGTATGCAAATCGAATAATAATAGGAAAGTAACCAAACAACCATGCACACACATCCATAGGGGTTATGGTCATAACCATGCATACATCCATCATCAAAACACTTTTAAGGCGACATGTATAGATTGCATATATATGTATCATATATATACATCATATATATGGGATTAAGAGAGAAAGATTTATCCCCCCATCCCACGCCCGTGACGGAGGCCGAACACCCGGGAGGATGGTAAATCAAGGTGGCAACTGGGATTTGAACTCGGGTCCCTTCATGAGGAGACATTGTGCTTGACCACTTAAGCGACTCCTTGTTGGCATATACATCATATATATATATATATATATATATATATATATATATATATATATATAGTGTGTGTGTGTGTGTATTTGGATCATATGTGGTATTTAATGAGTTATGGACATTAATCATTTAGTATTCACATTGTATGCAATACAATAAATATGATCATATCAATTTAGATCCTTGATACACCATAAATTTGAAGTGAATTTGATACCACTGTTGGGGAATAGGAATGGCAAAGAAGGAGATGGAAACAAAAAAGTTATCCATATTCCTTGTCATAAGATTGCATCAACAACTGTGTATCTATGAAATAAGGTAGCAAGAGGTATAATTGGTCCTGGAGCTAGTCTAAGGACTACTCTTGCTTAGTGATATGCACACTTTGCAAGATGCACACAAACAACTATCGGCGTGTCCTCCTGGTGAAACACCATAGATGGTGGTGGTTTTTGTCCTTCTATCATGGTGGCAATGGCCTCCACACCTCTACGTAGTCCACACAGACCACCCGAAACTATACATTGCACTACTAGAGCCAATAGGAAGGAGTTGTCCCATTAATGTTAATGTGCTAGCATTGATTGCTCTACCTTGTTGTTTCTCCCTTGTTGTCTCTCTATTTTATGGGTAAGACTTGCTCGGGCTCTCACATTATCACAACTATGAGACGACAACCATTTTTGTAGAATATTGTTGTTTCCCCTAAAAGCCTTGATTACCCCTCTATTTATAGGAGGTCAAGGGTTAGGGTTTCTAGATCAATCAGGAGTCAAAGAGACAGATTCTCACAAATTTCTGGCTGTTGTGAATTATGAATGGGTTGGTTCACTTCTGAACTAGTCGATTCACATGTGAATCACTCGATTCAACACTTAAATCGGTCAGTTCATTATAATTCCTATTTGCAAACACATTGGCTTTCAATGTGAAGATTAATGCACAACATGACATCACCATCAATCCTTGATCCAGTCTTACTAATTTCCTTCCAACGTTTAGGGGAACTTGAGTGGCTCGAGCAAAGCAAGAGGAGGGGGTCGCTCAAGCGGTCAATCCACAATCTCAACCTATTGACTCATATTTTGAACATTGAATTCACTTTTGAACCGGATGATTCACATTCTAAATCACTCGGTTCACTTCTGAACTGGTCAATTGAGATTCTAGTTCAACAATGTACAACTAATGTTGTTTAAATTGACCTGACACTTGAGTCGGTCGATTCAACATTGGAATTGGTTGACTCACATTCTTAGTCACTCAATTTTCAACCAATGTTGTTTAAATTGCATACCTAAACACTTTAATAATCAAGTTGAACCATATTCATGAATAAACTCCTTTTCCAGGTGCATCCAATGTGAGTGACCCTATAGGTCCCAAATTACAATGACAGTAATGTCCATAACCAATTTATGATATCACAAGAAATTCTCAATATCTAGTAACACATCATTGTTATCCAAGTAATTGGAAAGTTGGAGAACAATGTCAACCTACAATATGTGATCATATAGTTCCTTTGTCTCTGATATCCATTTTGAACTCGAGGAATGAAATTGGCATCCTCTCAATGTTCAACCTGTGTTCCTTGAACTAGATTAGACCGTATGAGATGTGTGTGCTCACGTATAACATATTGAGTCACATGAATATGATCATACATTTCTCATTTTCACTTATCAAGTGGCCAGGATATCAATCTCCTGCAGGAGGGACAAATCCCATTTACATCACTCACAATTGATTCCAATGTATTACAATGTACTTAAGCATCACCTTTATGGAAACCCTTATTCAAGGTCACATTGGATGGTGTCAAAATACATTGAATGACGTGTGATGAGTGTAGTGACTTCAGGTCTAAGAACCACAATCACCACCATGCTATGCAAGTTGATTCTGACTACCATTCCATGGGTTCCATGTATCACTCTCAAGGTGGGCTTGTCTGATACATTGTTCTCTACCATGTACCTATGTGTTTGATTTGATATCCCATATCATGATTAATGACACTCTATCATCAGTCAAAACACATTGTAGTCTTATATATTATTGTTGTCTATTTTTCTTCCACAATAATATCTGATTAGGCACATAACAAGAATGAATGAACTTTTATCATACATATGATCTCATTGTTCAGGTCCTCAACTTGAAGACATATTTCATCAAGTAACATCATTCTTTAGACATCTACTATGTTGTGTCATCATGATTGAGATAAACATAATAGATAGAACTACCTTTATAATTATCAAATTAGGTATCTATGCCCCCACTATAATCATCATATGATTGGCTCTCTAGGCATACATACCAACTAGGGATATATATGGGTATGGTTATACCTACATACCCATAAATCTGAATCCTTTAAAAACCCATCATGGGTCTAAATTTTTGGACCCATAGAACTGTGGACCCGCATATAAGTGGGTCCACTAATGGGTATGCTTGGAACCAGACCCACAGACCCGTGTACCCGCTATACATGAAAAAAATTTAAATCATATATTATTATATCATAGTTTACTAGTATAGTTAATATAATACTTGAGATTACATATTACTCTAATTATAATAAGGTTAAGACTAGTCATCTAGTTGAAAATTAACTACTCTAATTACAATCATAAGCAACAAACATAAACTTAAAATCAAAATAGTTACATAATATTCTACATAATTAAAACATTATGACAATGACTACAAATATGTAAGTAATTAACTCAATTGATCTTCAATATACAAATTATTACATTATTTAATATAACTGGTACATGCTTATATCTTATATAATAGCAATATTTTGTTGTATTAGAATATATAGAATGTAGTAGTAATTTTTCTTACATAAATAATATCATGTTTATATAGAATCACTTACCCCCATACACGCACTACAAACCTGCTATTATTATGGGTATGAGTATGGGGTCGCTCTATATTTTTACAGTGTGGGTATAGAACTGGAACAGGACCCACAAAATTAAACAGGTATGGGTATGGGTATGACCAGAACCACACCGTACACGCACCATTTACACTCCTAATACCAACAACGACTTTTTCTTCATTCTTCCTTGGTGAGAATTAGGGTTGTGGTTGGAAAATATAGGTTGTGAATGGATATCCTAGAATTTCCTTAAGTATATTTGTAGCATGTCGTAGGGTATCAAGTAGATCTCAAATAATCCATTGATTGTGGATAGTTTGTTATAGATTTCAATTATAGGATGTTTAGGTGATTCAAAGGCCATATATCCAACTAGAAGTGGTTAGTAAATAGATTCTATTTGTAGAAATTTGAGTTACACTTCTGATCTAGCTTGAGTCATATGATTCTAACGTTAGATGTGGAATCTAGAGCTATTATAGTTTCAGGGTATTGAGAAATTCCAAGATTTCTCTATGACATTTTTCTTTGAACCAATTAACTAACTTGAAAAGTGAGTTAAGGGAGAAACTATCAATAGTAGTGTATCATTATATATTTGTTTTCTATATAATTGATGTTTGCATTTAATGGCCTTTGAATAGCTCAATTCTGAGTTTGGATGCAAAAGTTTGAGCCATTTTCTTGACCATCTATACTTTAATGATTCTCACTTTGATTGTCAGAGTTGGAAGTGATGATATGAAATCTTCAAAAAAATGAAAAGAGTGAAACATGAAGTAAAATGCCTCTAAAACAAGAAAACTAATTATAAAAATACAACTAAACACATTATGAATAGACATTCATCAGAGTAAAAAAAAGCACATCAAAATTTAGCAAGATAGATGACTACCAAATATTTAAGATAACTATTATACATATGGGTATGCATGCAAAGGTTGTCAATTAAATCTATGTAGCAATTTACAAAGAGGAGGGAAAATGGTACTAGAAGAATATCTACCAAACTTTCACCTCTAAGATGCACATGCGGTTTTCCAAGTGTATGTGTGTTTTGGGGAAGTAGATTGTTTATACCAAATGACTGTCGATTGGGAATAGTAGATAATACAACACAATGGTTAGCCGGAGAATTATTAAATGAGGAAGAGATTTGGAAGGTGACATATGACATGAAATATCCATCCAAGTTGATGCAACACTTTTGGTGACATATATGCAAAAGAAATATAGCTATCCTAGGCGGCTTGTGCAAAGAAATATATGGGTTCATCCCTTGGGTAACATATGTAGTTACTCATACAAAGATCTGAAGCACTCTATAATATCCTCAAATTTTGGTACATTTTAATTATATTAATTAAATATTTGGTTTTATATGCAAATTCCTTAAATATAAATAATGGAATAATAAGGTTCTTCACTTTGTGGCATGGGTGCAACCTATGGCTCGTATAAAGGCCCATGAGACTATTTTCATTGAAAATAGGTCCTTGTGGCACAAGATAAAGAAGTAAGAGTTTTTGTGCACCAATTAAGATGTGACTTTGTTAACTATTAGATGATTGAATTATTAAAAAAAGATGATTGAATTATAAGATAATATGCAAGTTTCCAAAGGAAAGTAAATTACATGGTCTTTTATATAATTAAAAGAGTAATTATCAAGCCAATATTGGAAATACAAGGTTTAAGGCAACAAGTAGTATTAGTTTGATCTAACCTTTGGTATATTTAAAAATAGTGAGGAAAGAAAGAGAATTATAGATTTTGGGAGAAAAAGGATGTTCTATGAGATAATGGTAATTGTTCTAATGAGATGTTTAAAAAGAGTAAGTTTGCATATAAGACTTACTCCTATAATTCCCAAGGAAATCAAGTATAATATAGGAAAGATATTTATCATTTTCCTTTTTGCAATAGTTGATGATATTCATAACCAGTAGAGAAAAAGACAAATTAATGTGAGGTAGATAAAATCCTTAAAGTCCAAAGATAGCATTTTTATATAAAAAAGATTGAAAAAAAACATACCTTCTCTTTCTCCATAATATCATGTGGAGCTAGATTATGGATGAGGAAGGTAGCTTTTTATGCAAGGAAAGATATTGAATGTTTCCTTTCCTTATACACTAAGTTTTAACAAGAAAGATGGTGGTATCATTACCTTTGGTTTATACAATAAAACTAAGAATTTCTATATAAAGATAGGAGGAATGTATTTATTTTATTTCCTAAAAGAGATGTTTTAGCAAGCAATAGATTTATACCCCATGATGATCATCCCCTCAGCATGTATATAGGAAAGGCAATCCAAGCTTCCCTTTTGGGGTTGTGCTATCCCTCACTTTCCTTTCCCTCCTATTTTTCATGTATGGTGCCTATATAAGGCAAGGTGTAGTGTACCATACCATGAAGAATGACTGCAAACCCTCCACACCATTGTCCCCCCTACATCCTCCTTATTACTACACTTGGGGGAAGAGCTAGATGACCTCTAAGGGTGGTGTAGAGACACAATGAAGAGTGAACATGAGAAATGGTCACGACATATTAGGATTGGTTAGTGAATTCACCCTTTCTCTCCAGCTACCAGTGTGCACAGAGGAGGCATCTATGTAGAGTTTGAGCAAGGAGCTTGTAAGCCCCTGAAGAGCCTACACTACTGTCAACGACGGTGGTGCATGTATGTAAGGAGCTCCATCTCTATCTTCCTGGTTTGTGGTTTAGGATAAACATAATGCATATACCTTGTGGTTCTAGCCTCTTTCACCCATGTCCAGGGACCAATTGGGTCTAGCAGGGCTATGAGGTGACACTCAAGTCCTACCTAGCTCCCTGATGCTTGGGGCAAAGGGGCAGTGTGGTGGCTGTCCCGCTAGGGCTAGGGTCTAGCACTATCACGGGGTTAGAGAAGACCACTGTTAAAAGACATGAATGTCCCGACTGATGAACATACATAATAAGGATATCGAGGTATTTTCCCTCCTTAACCCGCTCTGACCCACGTGATAATAAAAAGGGGAGTTTTGTTGACGTTTCAACACACCATTGGTCTAAAAGGTTAAACATTGTTTTAATCATAATAATCAAACGGTAGATCATGTGGTAATATTATTATATATATAATTGATCTATAAAATGAGAGGAATACGGAAAATGGATTCAATGTCTGATTCCCATAATAGTTATAAAATTAGGGCTAAACCTAATTACTGGTCATTGATATATTTGGTAACCCTAAATTGATGGTTTGGGTGTTTAATACGATAAATACTCTTAGTCTTGTTGTAATCTGATATTACTGAATAGGATGGTAGTTCAAGATTATCATAATGATGATAATTGGGGTTTCTAAAGTGAATAATCATGTATAGGAGGAATTAAGTTTAATGAAAATAACTTTCTAATTTGTTAATGAAAGGGTATAGTGTATCTAATGATCCGGGTTTAGATCCTAATCTTCTTTATCATTAGGATCTTAAGTTACACAGTCTAACATAGTCATAAAAGGCCTAACTTGATAATCGGGGTTACACATGATGTCTAAAGTGGATTAATAACTTCAACAAAGTAAGGTGTGATAGAAATAGGGTTAATACCCTTATTCCTCATCCAAACCCTAAAACCTAGATTGGGACCCGAGTAGGGATTAACTTATTTAATGTGATGGTGACACTTTAGGATAGTTTAAAGTTCATTGCTTGATTTGTTTGCTTTATTAGATAATATGCTTAATGACTACATAATCTTCATGATTCATCATTAAGGTGTGTGGTTTCGCTTATGACTACCCGCATTAGTTTTCCGTGGTTTGTTGAGTGTTTCTCAAAGATTGAACAACTAAACTATTGGATGTTTTTTCATTTTGTTTAATTATATTACCACTACGATTATCACATAAAGATGAGAATACGTGAAGAAAATGCTAGTTATCATTTGTGAGTAATTAATTGACTATATTTTGTTATAATACTTTCACACTTTTGTATGCACCCCACATACACTATATATAAACTATACTGATTTGTTCTTTTGGTTTCACTGCATTTTAGGTACATGATAAATTCAAAGATATTAGGATAAGATGGACATATGAAATAACCTAAAGACATTAAAGCTAACTAGTAAGGAGGATTAGATAGATACTTCTTCTCATATATTTCTCATATGTACAGTTTTGATGATATAAATTCATGTAAATCCTTTGAGGAGGATCTTGTAAATGATATATGAATTAATTGAAATTAATTACTATTATTTCTTATTTGGTACAATCTAGATCCTTGGGAATTTTAGGTGATGTCTCTCAACTTTTTGGGTCTTTCCTTAATTGGGGGATGTTGAATAGTGAGGTCATTACATTTGGTATTAGAGCCCTAGATTTTTTCAATAATATTTAATAGTTTATAATTTCAAGTAATATGTAGAAATATGAGGGAATCATTAGGGAATTTTCTAAAGACAATGAAGTCTAGAAGGGACCATGACCTGAGGGCTAGAAAAACTTTGCTTCACGCCATTAGTCGGCTTACGAAGACTCTCAGACCCATGAATCATGCCTGGCTAAAGTCAGAAGATTTTGCCTGAAGTAAAATACCTTTAGGTTTTCTTCTCATCCTAATTCATCCACTTCTCGTCCACTTTGCTTAATTAAGCCTAAAACGAACTTCCCTCCTCATCTCAATTTAGGGTTTTTGAGAAGAAGTAGGAGTAATGCATCCTCTGCTACATGTAATGTGGATATAATAATGTACATGTAATAGTCTACATGTAATGTATAAATAATGATAAGAGTAAAAGAAATATGTTTTATGGGTTTTTCTTTGTGAGGGTAACCCTAGATGGAACTAGGGTTGGCTTGGGAAAACCTAGTGGGTCAAGGGACATAGAAATCCTAAGATGCATGGTGTTGTCTCTAACCCTAACCCAAAATCCTAATGTAGGGAGTGGGAGTAGTATGGGTGAGATAGAAACCCTACCCATAAGAACCCTAATTAGGGTGAAGAAGAAATAAGAAGGATAAAAATGAGTTAGGTGACCCAATTTCCCATGCATGTGTTCATGTGGAGCAAGGCATTAATGAGAAAAGTTTGAAGGAACATAAGCAACTTATGAACAACTAATTTTATGGATATAACTTTATCGAACCCTAAATGAAATACATCTGGTGAGTTAAAGAGCATGGGGTGAAAGGAAAGTCATTGTGATGACTGGTGATCAAGCTAGGATAGGAAGATCACGAATAGGCCAAGTCGGGATAGGAAGGCTGATATAAGAGAAAATCATTACCATGATTGGTGATCAAGCCGAGATAGGAAGATCACCAATAGGCCAAGATGAGAAAGGAAGGCCAATACAAGAGGAAGTTATTGCAATAACTAGTGATCAAGTTGAGATAGGAAGGTCACCGATAGGACAAGCCAGAAAAGGAAGGCCAATATGAAAGGAATTCATTGCAATGACTAGTGACCAAGTTGGGAAAGGAAAGTCACTAATAGGTCAAATCGGGAAAGGAAGACCACTATGAAAAACTAAGTCGGGGTGAGGAAGGTTATGACATCCCTTGTATGGACTAAAACCCTTAGAGACTGTTCCCCATAAAGAAGCTCCCCTAAAGATGTCTCACCATGAGAGGAAAAGGATAAGGGTTGAGATGTTGTAACCAAAAATGTACATTTAAAAATGTGAACCCTCAATTCAACTTTTAGGGTTGGTGTCCCAACCTGGGTGGGTCAACCCAAGAGTGGGAAAAGGACCTATGGGGGGAGGAAAAACAATAGACCCCACAGGGCCAAGTTGTGGCTAGGGAGCCTAACCTCCTCCTATGAGCCAAGAAGGCACCCTAGGTTAGGAAATTAATTAATGATTGAGGTAACCTTAAATGTCACTTGAAGCTTGAGAGATTAAGTACATGAAGCATGCAAGCACATATATTGAGTATGATCCTTTGGACCCATGTATGCAATCTCTAAGGGACATGAGGAAAAGTCACTATGGAAGTGACCAATAGTGTGGGACCAAGCCCGGACAGGAAGGTCACCATGAGACAATAAAGGGACATAAAGTAAATTATGTGTGCCCTAAGAGACAAAGGAAATTCGGGGAAATTTTTTTAAAGGATATGATGTGCTTGGATATTATTAGAGAAATCTCAAGGAAAATGTGTAATGAAATAGAATGGAGTAATGACATCTCAAAGAAACCCTTGGAAAGGGTAGAGCCCTAAGTCAATCCTAAGGTGAAGTAGGGAGTATTAAAGGTACATAAGACACACGATATTAGGAGATGGTTGTGCCCTGTATGCATAAGACTATCTGGTCAAGAGGTAACATCTATGTTTTCCTGAGGCCCATGACATAGGAGATGGGCCATATTCATGAGTTCATGAGGTCTAAGGGGTGAATGTGAGGGTCACTCCCTAGATGCATAAGGATGATATCACTCCAAAAATACATGTACCCCTAGAGACCTCGAGGAAGTGGCCTGGGATCATGATACATGAGATGTAAATATAAAATATATAAGAAAACATGTAATAATTAAAGAAAATGTATACAAAGTCAAGAGTGAAAAATAAATTTGATTTCATGAAATATGAGAATGATGTGGAATTAAAAGTATGTTTTAGAGTCATGTTGAGAATGATTCAACCTAAAGTGTGAAAAAATTAGAATAATGTGTGTATACCATATTTTCTCTTAGAATGGGATAAACTTTGTTTTTAGGCTGCAGTTAAGTGCCTATTTCATCCATTGTTAGGGAAAGAGATTGGGTAGACACATTATATGATTAAAATTGGCATATGAGGAAGAATACATTAAGTTGAACTTAATGACGTAACCTAGGGTTTGAGGTGTTACCACACCCTTATGTGAAAATAAATGAATAATAGGTTGGAAACTAGGTGTAAAGGTAATCACCAAGTGAAATTGGAATCACAAATGAAGATGTAATCACCAACATATGATATCATGTAAATACTAAGGATGTGGATATACCTTGAATTGAATTCAGGTATAAATCTTAGTCATAATGCTAGGAATTTCGCATATCAATAAAATATGTTAAAGCTGTCTAAGTAGGGTTAGTAAACCTAAGGCTTGAATCTAAGTTGAGTTATCTTTCACCTTAAGCTTATTGGGTATGATTTTTAGGGATAAAATTCCTTTCAAGTATGGGTGATGTAATATCCTCAAATTGTTGTAAATTTGAATTATATTGGTTAAAGGCATGGTTTATAAGAAATTCCTTACAAATAAATAGTGGAATAATAAGGCTCTTCACTTTGTGGCATGGGTGCAACCCATGGATCATATAAAGGCCCATGAGACTATTTACTTTCCGAATAGGTCAGTGTAGCACAAGATACAGAAGTAAGAGTTTTGTGCACAGTAAAGAATGGTGACTTCTTAATTATTAGATGGTTGCATTATAAGATAATATGCAAGTTTCCAAATTAAAGTAAAGTACATGGTGTTTTACATAACTAATAGAGTAATTATCTAGCAAAGATTTCCAATACAATGTTTCAGGAAATAATTAATATTATATTGATATGACCTTTGGTATAGTTGAAAATAGTGAGGAAAGAAAGAGAATTCTAGATTTTGGGAGAAAAAGAATATTCCAAGAGATAATGGTAATTGTTTTAATGAGATGTTTAAAAAGGATAAGTTTTTATATAAGACTTATTCCAGTAATTCCCAAGGAAATCAAATATAAGATAGGAAAGGTATATATTGGTTTCCTTTTTACAACAATTGACAATATTCATAAACAGTGAAGAGAAATATAAACTAATGTAAGGAAGGTAGATAAAAAAATTTAAAGTCCAAAGATAGCCTTTTTAAATAAAAGGATTGGAAAAGAAAAACATGCCTCCTCTCTCCATAATATCATGTGGTGCTAGGCTATGGATAAGGAAGGTATCTTTAGATGGGAGGAAAGATATTTATTGTTTCTTTTCCTTATACACCAAGCTTAACAAAAAAGATGGTGGTATCATAGGAGGAGTGTATTTATTATGTTTCCTAAAATAGATGTTTTGAGCATGCATGGGAGTTATAACCCATGATGGTCATCCCCTCAACATGTATACAGAAAGGAAATACAAATGTCCCTTTTGGGGCCTTGCTACCCCTCACTTCCCCTTCCTTCTTATTCTTCATGTATGGTGCCTATATAATGCAAGGTGTAGCACACAATGACATGAAGACTAACTGCAAACCCTCCACACCATCGTTCGCCTCTACGTCCACCTTCTTCCTGTGCTCGGAGGAAGAGCTAGACAACCTCCAATGGCGGTCCAGTGGCACGACGAAGAGTGAACATGAGAAATGACCATGACAGACATGGATTGGTTAGCGACGTCACCCTTTCTCTCCATCTATTGGTGTGCATGGAGGAGGCGTCTATGTAGAGTATGAGCAAGGATCTTGTGAGCCCCTGGAAAACCTCTACTACTGCATAATGATGTCGATGATTGTAGGTAAGGATCTCCATCTTTGGCTTCCTATTTTGCGGTTTAGGGTAAACAAAACCACGGACCTCATGGTCCCAATCGTCGAGACCCATGTCCAGGTACCAATTGGGTATGGCTCTGTGGTGATGATGGAGTCCTACCTATCTCCCTGATGCCTGGAACAAAGGGATGGCATGGTGTTTGTCCCACTAGGGCTAGGGTCCAGCACCGTCACAGGTTAGAGAAAACTCATTGTTAAAAGATATGAATGATTGGGCCAATGGACGTACATAATAAGGATATTGAAACCTTTTTCCTCCTTAACCTGCTTTGACTTGCATGATAATAAGAAGGGGATTTTTTTGGTGACATGTCAGTAGACCATTGGTCTAAAAGGTTAAACATTGTCTGACTTCTCAGTGCACTCATGCTAAATCTCAAAGAATTATTTATGTGAGAGGTGAGAAAACTCCACCCACTTGAATGAAATGAGTTTAGTGTTCATCTTCTTACAAAATGAAAATGAATAAATGAATTTCTTTTTTTGGACTAAAGAGTCATGCTGAGTCTTAGTGATACATGTAGTAAATGAGTCTCTTTCTATAGTCACCCAAAAAAGAGAGGTGACAACAACACAAGAGACAAATGGACAATTAAAATCGACATAGACACATTCATCGTTGGTGACCTGTGGAAACCACCACAATCAAAATCAACGTAGACACTTTTGGAAGAAGATTGAAATATGATAGTGTGGAAGTGATCTTTAAAAACAAGAAGGGTGATCCTAGATTTTTGGTACATGAACATGTATTATGAGTGACCAATGTTAATAGCAAAATGCCAGACCAACTAATGATATTGACAACAGTCTAGTTCGGCCACATAATTTCGACCGCAGACACAAAGTATTACACAATATACAAGCTTTTTGAGCAAACACAGAGGGACATTTCTTAATATACCTTTTGAGGGGATATATACACTATGGCATTGCTAGTTTATGTATCTATGTATTATATTCAAGATGGAAATAGGATTGTCCACCATGTTTTATGTATTGGAATACAATGGTTCTGAATTCTTTCTTACATCTACTAGGAATAAACCCATGCTTTATATGAGTCTAAGAGTACTAGTTAATTTACATTTAGTCTAATGAATTAAAATCCTAATGTATCTTTCAAAGAAGATAATATCAAAGGTAACTCCAAACAATCTATGTCACGGAATCGGAATCCCAGTCCCATGAACCAAACATATATCAAAGGAGAAATGCGGAAGCGTAAAGCTTAGCACACATGAACAGATAACAAGATAAATGCACAAACATAATCTCAACAATCAACAAGATATATTAAGAAATATCATTATATTACATTATTTGAATTACATGTTCAAGAGTCACTTTGTACAAGTCTGCTCATGTATACTATATCTGGATCTTACAACAAGTACACCTAGCATAGCTCACCAATCCCATCAACCTTCTAGCCATCTCTGAACCAAAAAAAAGATACGAGAAATGGGTCAACACACGAGGTGTTGAGTATGGGGCAGAAAGATACACATATATATAAGCTTTGCATAATTTTGAAAAGATTTCAAGATTAAACAAACAAGAATAAACATGTTAATTGTTTAACAAATGCGAAACCATATTTTATGTCATTTCACTCCATTATACCAACAATATCAAACATGTTTAAGGCCTTTGACCAACTTCCCGTCGGAAGGGTCCGTAAGGGTGCTCAAGCTTAGCTAACCCTTTTATACGATAGGGACCTCAAGGTCGTAACCAAGAGTCCTTTATCAACAATATTATAATGGAGTTCCAAATATATATGTGTTCAAGTTATAAAACTGACAAGGCAAACATCGAGTAACACATAGCAATACTACATGGCAATATTTGAGAAAATAGACAAACAAGCATACAATATATGTCTTTTTCAAGCAAGAAAGCGGTAGTCATATAACTAGATAAGGCCCATACCTGATTCAGAGATTCATTACTTATCCTTCATCATCTAGCCACATGCCAAACATGATTAACATCAAGATTACATATATGCATTAGATTCTCAACATTAACCCTAATTATCTTCATTTTAGGGCTTTGGCCAAGTTGGGTTACAAGGTTGTTTATTAGTACATTTGATGACCTTATACTAATTTAGAGCCCATCATATGTGTGTGGTTCAAGTTTCATGCCATTATGGCGTTCCATGCACTTTCTATGATCATGTCAAGGTTTAAGGCATTTACATGTATTCTAGGGTCAAAAGACTCACAATAGGGCACCCTAGATCATGATTCATTGAGTCAAGAGGTCCATATCTAAAAGATGATCTATATCAGTAATATTAAGTCATTAGAAACATATAACAAGATTAAGTGGATGTCCATTAGAAACAAGATTAGCAATTTGGGATAATGTTCATCATTAAAGTCTAAACCAAGCACATATGTACAAAAAGGGTCATGATGAACAATAGGGATAATTATGACTCCCATTAAACTCAAAATGTACAAAAGTTATTGACTTCAAGGTTAGGAGGGTAGGTATACATCAAATATTCAATATTCATCACAAATATGCGTAAAGCATGGTCAAAGGAGTCAAAGATCACATATCTAGCATTATCAGAGATTTAGAAGAATATTCAGGGTCTGAAACTAATCTCATGTTGTATATCATTTCAAGTCGGTCGATTTGGTATATAGGTTCATGCATTTTGGACTTAGGGTCTAGGAGTTATCATATTTCAAAGATTTGATCTTAAAAAAGGGGACAGTACCTCATGTTCCTTGACTGGGCCTTTGCCGTCCATGAGTGTTGGGCCTCCGGCCTTGCTGGTCCAAGCCCAAGCGGGCATCTCCCTCTTCCTCTCGATTCTTGGTCACAGATCCTCTGTTTCCCAAATGGGAACAGGGGAGAGTTGCAGGGTGGCGCCCAACCTTCCCAAGGGCCGCTGCGCCCATGGAAGACCGCAAGGAAGCGGGTCGGAGGTCGGTGGGGGCTCCATGACTACTAGACAAGACTTTGGCGCTGAGGGCTTGCGGCTGCCTACTCCCATCTCCTCATGGTGGTTCTAGGCAGAAGCAGCAGGAAGGTAGGGGGGCGCCGACGCAAGAGCAAGGAGGAGGCAGGAGAAGCTGGCTGGCGGCTGAGGCTAAAGGTGCCTTGGAGCCGTGAAGAGGCGGTGCTCCTGCCAGGGCCGTGAAGGGGCAGAACTTCTGCCTTCCGTCGACGGCAGCAGGTATGAAGGGGAACAAAGGAGGTTCCTATGCGTGAACCAAAAAGAGAAATAGGACGGTCAAGCAGGTGGAGGTGACGACTAGGGCCGACGGCACCCTGGGGGGTGCGAGGGTTTTTATAGGGTTTTGGGGCTAGGTTTAGGGTTGAGATTTGGTCACCTTCCGTTACCCAAATCTGGTGGAGGTGGAGCACCATTCCCCTTTTTACAGTCGACTCCCTGGTTTCCTGAAGAGGAAGGGAGGAGGGAACAAGACGTTGGGCCACCAACTTCATTTGGGCCTAGAGCGACCAAAATCGGCCCAATACAACATGAAACACATAAAAAGAAATCCAACATTAAATAGAGATATTCAATGGATCATAACTTTGGTTACATAGCTCCGATCAAGTCGATATTTGCATCATTGAGTTCGTAATTGAATTCTCTTTAACATAGTATACAAATGAGAGCAATATGATCATATTGATGGGGTTCAAAAATGGATTCAAGAGGATGATGTATTAAATGATAATACTAAGCTCAAAGTGTTGTTTGATGTCACACATTGTGAAAATCATGCATATAGTGATCAAAATGGGTCACCAAAAAGACAAGTCATGAAGTTGAACTCATAAAGAGTGATGTGAGTCACCAATAGAGGGAGGAATGGTATAATAAAGGAGAGAGAAAAAAAATTGGGGTTGTCACATCCTTCCCTCCTTACAAGAAATTTCGTCCTCGAAATTTATCCAGGATCATAAACAAGAGTCAGGGTAAAACCATCGGGTCTAGGTATTCCACCATGATTTTCAAGGTATTTCGCACAATGGGATGCACACTAGGCTATCGTAGTCAAGGATGTACTCATCTTGATTATATACATATCACTTAGTGTTCCTTCATAACGTGACATCATCATGGCATCAGGGTTTACCCATCCCTAGTATCCTTGAATTATGGTTCGTATTCATAATTTCATATGGGAACAAGGTGTATCATCAAAATCTAGGTTATAAATTCACAAAGGAACATGTCCTCAATCATGACTTCCAAATTTCGTCCTCACTAAACGTGTATATTTCATCATTATACTAGATTTCATGCATATTTATGTTTTCCCCAAAATTTATACCGACTCTACTCATTTATGTTCATTATTTTTCAAATCTTAAATTAGACAATTTATTCATCATGTCTATTCAAGTTATGACCCTCAGATCATCAGCATATCAAGTTAATCATTTTTTTGGGTATGAGATTGGGCATGTTACTCCTGATTTTTCAAGCTAAGATTTTATGATATCATCATATTAATTTTATGATTTCAAGGCTACATCTTTTATGTATAGTATGATTTCATGAGAGCGGCTATTGCACATATATCAAGATTTTTACTTAAGTGAGATTCTTTCATGTATCGAGCATCATTCGAGGAATGATATTATCATTAACATTGAGGTTTCGTAACTTTCTCTCTTGTATCTAGAAAAGCTTCAAGCCACTCAAACTAAGACATGTTAACCACAACCTTCTACTTGTAACAAAGATTTCTACCCATTTTTTTGAGAAATAAGGGTAACCACTAGATTCCTTTATATGCAACTACTAACCCGAGTATGGAGGTTCATCATGGATATCACACATCATATACATCATCTTGGGTCTTGGGACATCTCCCTCACCTACATATCAAGCATCACATTTTTCAATTGCCTCTTTCTCTAGGGTTAGATATTTTCATAGGACATCTAGGGTTCAACATTTTCAAGGAAACCGTCCACTAGATCACTCAATTCATATACTTAGAAGTATTCTAGCTAGGGACTCATCATCAAGTATTTCATCATTCATATTATTCAACATTTCAAATATTTTGGAGTTTAGGTACTCTAACCTTTTCCCGATACGGGTCAACTCATATCAACATGTCACCCTATTCATACGTCCCATGCTAGAGGTCTTCCTTTGTAAAGAGATTGAGGCCCGTGTTGGTCTCGAACCATATATCATATCTTCACACATACAAGACTAGGTACAAGCAAGCATGTCCACCCACTAGCTATGTTTAGCACATCAACCAAGTGATATGTATCATACAAGGTGCTAGGTTTAGCTAGGGTTGCATCGTCAAACTCATCTCATATCGTCAAACATACTTAACCTTCCTCAAACATCTTGGATCCTATAAAACATCAACATCATCATCAATATCATAATCATCATCTTAGGTTTCTAGGTTGTTCACTTGCCTAACCTATATCATGGCTCTAGAAAACTCTAGAGACTATCACTATCATCGAAACTCTCTCATCTAGACTTGATGTTACATCTCTTTCTCCTAGGTTGCATGGAAACTCACTACCTTTCTGTGTGTGGCAACATTTTTTTTCATATGTATATATAATAATACTTGAAATATGTTTTCTCCAACGTTTAAATAGGCGATGAAAACCACCATACTCCATTCGAATAAAACCAAAACCAAAATGGGTTACCACACTCATTAGGCAGTCTAGTATCATGACACCCAGAGAACTAGTAAGAACATGGTGCACACTTGTGTAGACATCCTAAGTACATGTCGTGAATCATGTCTAGGGAGGTAACTTACACAAGTCTACACCTAGTTCTAGAACAACTAGGTTCTAACCTAAAGGCTAAGTCAACCTAATCCACAAGGATATTTCATTAAGTTTCTAGGGTTGATATGTAGGGTGAGTTTAGTTTGTGTTTCATGTGAGCAATGTTTGGTGTAGTTATTGTTCATGCTCTGATACCATCTATCACGGAACCGGAATCCCAGTCCCATGAACCAAACGTATATCAAAGGATAAATGCGGAAACGTAAAGCTTAGCACACATGAACAGATAACAAGATAAATGCACCAACATAATCTCAACAATCAACAAGATATATTAAGAAATATCATTATATTACATGATTTGAATTACATGTTCAAGAGTCACTTTGTACAAGTCTCCTCATGTATACTATATCTGGATCTTACAACAAGTACACCTAGCATAGCTTACCAATCCCATCAACCTTCTAGCCATCTCTGAACCTAAAAACAACATACGAGAAATTGGTCAACACACGAGGTGTTGAGTATGGGGCAGAAAGATACACATATATATATAAGCTTTGCATAATTTTGAAAAGATTTCAAGATTAAATGAACAAGAATAAACATGTTAATTGTTTAACAAATGTGAAACCATATTTTATGTCATCTCACTCCATTATACCAATAATATCAAACATGTTTAAGGCCTTTAACCAACTTCCCGTCGGAAGGGTTCGTAAGGGTGCTCAAGCTTAGCTAACCCTTTTATACGATAGGGACCTCAAGGTCGTAACCAAGAGCCCTTTATCAACAATATTATAATGGAGTTCCAAATATATATGTGTTCAAGTTATAAAACTGACAAGGCAAACATCGAGTAACACATAGCAATACTACATGGCAATATTTGAGAAAATAGACAAATAAGCATACAATATATGTCTTTTTCAAGCAAGAAAGCGGTAGTCATATAACTAGATAAGGCCCATACCTGATTCAGAGATTCCTAACTTATCCTTCATCATCTATCCACATACCAAACCTGATTAACATCAAGATTACATATATGCATTAGATTCTCAACATTAACCTTAATTATCTTCATTTTAGGGCTTTGGCCAAGTTGGGTTACAAGGTTGTTTATTAGTACATTTGATGAACTTATACTAATTTAGAGCCCATCATATGGGTGTGGTTCAAGTTTCATGCCATTATGGCGTTCCATGCACTTTCTATGATCATGTCAAGGTTTAAGGCATTTACATGTATTCTAGGGTCAAAAGACTCACAATAGGGCACCCTAGATCATGATTCATCGAGTCAAGAGGTCCGTATCTAAAAGATGATCTAGTTTAGTAATATTAAGTCATTAGAAACATATAACAAGATTAAGTGGATGTCCATTAGAAACAAGATTAGCAATTTGGGGTAATGTTCATCATTAAAGTCTAAACTAAGCACATATGTACAAAAAGGGTCATGATGAACAATAGGGATAATGATGACTCCCATTAAACTCAAAATGTACAAAAGTTATTGACTTGAAGGTTAGGAGGGTAGGTATACATCAAATATTCAATATTCATCACAAATATGCGTAAAGCATGGTCAAAGGAGTCAAAGATCACATATCTAGCATTATCAGAGATTTAGAAGAATATTAAGGGTCTGAAACTAATCTCATGTTGTAGATCATTTCGAGTCAATCGATTTGGTATATAGGTTCATGCATTTTGGACTTAGGGTCTAGGATTTATCATATTTCAAAGATTTGATCTTAAAAAAAGGGGACAATACCTCATGTTCCTTGACTGGGCCTTTGCCGTCCATGAGTGTTGGGCCTCCGGCCTTGCTGGTCCAAGCCCAAGCGGGCGTCTCCCTCTTCCTCCCGATTGTTGGTCACAGATCCTCTGTTTCTCGAACGGGAATAGGGGAGAGTTGCAGGGTGGCGCCCAACCTTCCCAAGGGCCGCTGCGCCCATGGAAGACCGCAAGGAAGCGGGTCGGAGGTCGGTGGGGGCTCCATGACTACTAGACAAGACTTTGGCACTAAGGGCTCGCGGCTGCCTACTCGCATCTCCTCACGGTGGTTTCGGGCGGAAGCAGCAGGAAGGTAGGGGGCGCCGACGCAAGAGCAAGGAGGAGGCAGGAGAAGCTGGCTGGCGGCTGAGGCTAAAGGTGCCTTGGAGCCGTGAAGAGGTGGTGCTCCTGCCAGGGACGTGAAGGGGCAGAACTTCTACCTTTCATCGACGGCAGCAGGTATGAAGGGGAATAGAGGAGGTTCCTATGTGTGAACCAAAAAGAGAAAGAGGATGGTCAAGCAGGTGGAGGTGACGACTAGGGCCGACGGCGCCCTGGGGGGTGCGAGGGTTTTTATAGGGTTTTGGGGCTAAGTTTAGGGTTGAGATTTGGTCCCCTTCCGTTACCCAAATCTGTTGGAGGCGAAGCACCATTCCCCTTTTTACAGTCGACTCCCTGGTTTCCCGAAGAGGAAGGGAGGAGGGAACAAGACGTTGGGCCACCAACTTCATTTGGGCCTAGAGCGGCCAAAATCGGCCCAATACAACATGAAACACATAAAAAGAAATCCAACATTAAATAGAGATATTCAATGGATCATAACTTTGGTTACATAGCTCCGATCAAGTCGATATTTGCACTGTTGAGTTCGTAATTGAATTCTCTTTAACATAGTATACAAATGAGAGCAATATGATCATATTGATGGGGTTCAAAAATGGATTCAAGAGGATGATGTATTAAATGATAATACTAAGCTCAAAGTGTTGTTTGATGTCACACATTGTGAAAATCATGCATATAGTGATCAAAATGGGTCACCAAAAAGACAAGTCATGAAATTGAACTCATAAAGAGTGATGTGAGTCACCAATAGAGGGAGGAATGGTATAATAAAGGAGAGAGAGAAAAAAATTGGGGTTGTCACAATCTAACTGTCTAAACTAAGGAATCGAACCAATTTCTTAACTCAAATTTATTGTGCAATATGGATGCAAGGCACATGTTTGATATTGCATTAAGATCATGAATTTAATTGGAACAAAACTAATATAAAGAGATATAAGATTAATATGTTCAATGTATGCTCATAAGTTGAATTCAAACTTTTACTTATAGAAGGTTATGAATATTTCTTAGAACTCAAAATGTGACAATGCTTTATAGAAGCTTTTCCTTACAACAACATAAAATAAAAACTAAGTACAACTTTTTTCCCATCATTCATAAAATATAACTATGCAAACTTCTTCAATTGCAGAATCAATAAACATTTGTTATTTAGGCAGGGAAAATTTCTTGGATAGCCAGACTTCATAGACATGTAGAAAGCAATAAGATCAGTGAGATATTCCATAATACAAAATGTAAGTGACTAGTAATTCATTTTGTGTGTTATAATATAAGGAGTAAGGGTTGCATATTTTAGTGTATTAAATAAAGTAAGGATAAATAGTAGAGCCCATAATGGGTTTAGAAGCTTGTCTGAATATACTTGGAAAGATGTATACTATAAATCATGCAACCATGATATAGTTTTAGAGAACTTCCTAAAACAATAGTAAGATGAGTTTATATTTCCTTTCCCATTTGTAAAAAAGATGCAGAGTGATTTTAATCAGTAACCTTGACAACTAGAATCTTTGAGGTTAAAAAAATCATTACAATGACCTAACTTTAAATAACTTGTAAGTTCTAACATTGGCAGTGCATTTAACCAAACCCAAGCTAACACCAACAACATCAAGTAAAAAAGATTCATGTATTTGAGTTTTGCATGCTTCTTGTGTACCCAAAAATGCTCGTGGAAAGGAATAGTGATGAAGGGAAGAAGGTTTCAATGGGTATACTACTCGATGAAAAGTGATTGAAATTATGAGATCCAAATGAAAAAAAAACATGACAAACTTAGGCATGCTTCTTCAGAAAGCTTGGACCCTTATTCCAAGTTGTTAAAGTGAGGTTTTTTGCCCCCATAAATGGTTCTTCTCAAATACTATACAAAATCTAAGTGCAAGATTACAAAGAGGCACCATATGTTGATGGTGAGTTTTCGAGTCCTACTAATGTGTATTTACATTATAGGCCCATTAGTTTGTATTATGCAAAGCAAACAAAAATCAGTAGAATACAAAAGGCCTTCAAGTGAATCATATATTGGCTACAATATAATAGCACATATACAAAATATTTAATACTGAAAGTCAAGATACATATACTTTTGAGAATATTTTATACAATTTAATACACTAGTTTCTTCACAATTATTAATCTGAGTAACAAACACACTCTTTCCAAATTGTTCTTGTATTGGGTCTCCCTCTAATTTCCAGTGTTGGTCCAGTTTGTCTCAAGACAATGCAGGCCATAAGGACCTGACAACACAGTTAGACAAATACTCTTGCCTAGTGATGCCATGTCAGTATCATTTCTCTACTTATTCATTCATTAACTTACTTTTTCATCTTCAATAACACTAGACTAACATGAGAAAGATGTAATGAAACTATATCTGATAATAGATAATATAGGTATGGGTACCATCTTCTATCTTATTCATTTTGATGCAGATATGTTAAGGGTCATAACGTATTTTCAGTACCTCTAAGGAATTGATATCTATGTACACTTTGTAAATTTGAATGCAGATTGAAATACAATGCCTAACTACCATAATTTAGCTGAGAACCTAGGAAATAGATGATAACACCCAATTTTATGGATATTTCATGCCTGATTTTAAATCTGATCTCCTCTCTTTATGCGGAGTTACCTGATCCCCCCCCATTTTGCATATGTATTGCTCTTATGTGTTGGTTTGAAAATAAGTATTATTTCCCTTGCAGGTGACTTATCAAATGGTTTTTACCATGAGGTAGGACATCCATCGGTTTCCACAACATATGGAGACCATGACAGAGCCAAGGAGCCATCACCAAACCAACCATTGGTTCCTAAATTGATGGTCCCTAGTAAAAGATCAACAGACAAGTCAAACTGGCCATCGGTTCTCAACATCTGATGGCTATAGGCAATCCTTCAGTATGGCCATTAGATGTCAAGAACTAATGGCTCATCAAGACCTCACTTAGCCTACCCTCCACAGCTCAACCATCGGATCCTTTAAGCCGATGATCCAATGAAGGTTAGCACCAGTAGTCAGCCATCAATTCCCAAGAACCAACGGTCCGAATGAATCCATCAATTGATGGACAAACTAGAAGAGGGGAACAATGGCTCGTATGCACGACCTGGAACTGATGGTCCTACTAAATGATCATTCAAGTTTGTTAAGTGTGTGCCCCCAGGGACATGCCCAAACTTGCGGTGCAAGTAAAGAACACCTGACCAGAGCTAGAAATAGCACCCCTGGGGTAATCAGAACGGATGCAAGAGCGCTTCTAGAACCAACCTGCACCATCGATCACCTCATTCGCCATTAGTTTGTGAAAGCTAGAGGATGAAAATCTGAAGGCCTTCCCTACTGCTTGTCATGGATCTGCTTTGACCTCTTCATTTATGGAAGGGGAACGACAAGCACATCTCCACACTGCCACATCATCTTCAGATTGGAGGGTCTTCCCATCGACCTTGTCCATATGTTTTCATTGTTGTTGCATCCCCTTCTTCTCTGAATCTATCCACTCTCCTTCACCATCTCCACTCCATTGTGTCATACTCATGTCTCATTATACTTGTAAATTTATAATGCTACTCACCAAAATGAGTGGATAAACATATAGCTTGGGTTGGGAGTAGCCACTGAGGCTCTTAATCATTGAATATAAACTCTTAGCAATGCTTTATCTCCATACTCTTGGTATTAGTGCTTCACTTGTATGTCTAGCTACCATCTTGTAGTATTTGATTGTTAATACCTCGAAAGAGTAGTATTAACCCATATCTAAGTGTTATGGAGTTGCATGAATGCATGAGAATGTTGGAATTCTTAACATAATAATCATATGGTTTAATTGTGGTTGTTTGTTTGCCATCTCAAGAGAGAGATAACCTTATAATTTAGATCTATACTAAGCTTGATAGAGGAGGGAATAGACATTTATGATGATGTCTTGTAAACTTGCTAAGAATATAATGGGTTTGAGTATTTCATGTTGGTGAGAGACCTTAGATGGTGAAACCCAATCCAAGTTTCATATCCATACTTGGTATTTTACATTTGGACTTTCTTGTTCTTTTAGTTTACTTCTTTGCTTTATTTGTTTGCTTTCTTGTTTGTTGAAGAGCCACCATTCTAGAAGGAACATAAACTTTTATCTCACTCTTTGGTTGGTGTAACTAAGCCAAGGCTTTCCATTCCTAACACATACCACCCCTATCCATGTGGATCGACCCTAATTTACTACATTGGACCTTGTATCATAATTGTGGGGGCCAGAGTCTTGGGATATAAATTCAAAAGTCTGATAACTTTAGATCTGCTCCTTTTTGGACATGTGATTTAGGTTGGTCAACTTTTTGGCACTATTGTCGGGGACAAGACAACTGGTATTGTTGAGAACCCAAGTCTACTTAGCATACACATGTGCCTCAAGTCTAGCAAAAGATTTGACTGCACAATTTTAAGTCTAATAACTCTAACTACCTTAAATACTTCATGTCACACCTAGTTTCTAACTTGATTATGAGAACTATTTTATGTAGCCTAAAGTGAAATGGACTATTACCACTACAACTACAAACATCATGGCTGCTTATAAGGTGAAACACAAGGGTGGAAGACCTTCACACAATCATGAATCTGATTTCGAGGAAGAACATGAAGAAGAATGTGAAGAAGAGCATGATGAGGAAGTGTGTTGTGATGAAGAGTGCGAAGAAGAACGTGACATAGAGGAACATGAGGAAAAGCGTGAAGAAGAGCATCATGATGAAGGATGTCATGATAGAATTAGAAGAAACACTACTACATAATACGCCTTTGGCGTCGGTTGTTTAACCCCCTTTGGTGACAGTTTTAAAGCGACGCCTATGTGGGTGCCGCTAAAGGTCGAACTCTTCGGCGTCGGTTTTCTAACCGATGCCTATATGATCTATAGGCATCGGTTATATATAGTTGGCCGACGTCTATAGGGTTCGCGCCACACAGAAGGGCACCACCTAGGACACTTTCTGTGTTGGTTAACAACTGAACAACCGACACCATACTCCCAGACGACATGGCCGTGCTTCACTGCACGGCCGTGTTTAGTACTATAGGTGTCGGTTTTATATGAATAAGTGACGCCTTTTCTACCACGCCGTGCTTTCTTGCACGGTCGGGTTGTTTATCATATTAGGTGTCGGTTTTTATCTAATAACCGATGTTGTAGGCCTTTGATGACGGTGTTTTATAAATAACTGATGCCTATACTTTATTTTTTTTCTTATCAGTTTGCAGGCCTACTGTGGCTGGTCAGCAGGATGAGAACCTACAGTTCAGTATTCTGAACTGTAGGTTTACGACATCCATTGATATCAGCCTACAAACAGGCCAAAAACCTGCAAAATCAACAAATATTTTTTCACACAAGTAGATACATTCAGACATCAATTCAATTCTCACATTCACACATGTAGAAACATTCAAATACATGTAGAAACATTCAGACATGTATAAACATTCAGAAATATTCATTTACAAAATATCATTCAGCATCGCTATCAGCATCCCAATTATATCTTACAATCACCACTGCTTGTATGGCTTTTGCCCATTCTTCTCTTACTTCATTTAATGCTTCCATCGTATATGGAGCATGTACATTTTTTAAGTGTTTACCTATAGTGTGGTCAGTTTTAAACACCTGCAAAGAGAATGATGTATATATATAAGTAATAATATAAAAATAAGATTGATATATTTCATACTAACTAATGAGACTATATATAATACCTCATGTATGGTATTAATATCCAATGTGGCATGTCGGATAATCATCTGCATAAATCGCATCACATAGTATGCGCATGCCCAGCCGTTGTCTTATGTAGCGCACTATAAATTGAAACATACAAAATATTAAAAAATACAACTAAGCACAGTTCACATAAATAATATATACATTGGAGTCGGGAACTTACTTTTACATTCTCCCAAATTATTGGCTGGTTCTTTCTCCTTGGAACATTTCCTCCAGCATTTTTGAATGCATCTAAACCCCTACATGTTAATGTAACACAGTAAATTGCATAATTAAATAGTAATGTAATAACAGATGTTAACGGATATAAAAATGAAATATTTCTCACCAGAATAATGGCATTCTCAATATGTGTCCAATTGTAGTGTTCAATGTACTTCCCACAGGATCTAGATAATAAACAGTGAACGTCCCAGGGACAATAACTAGTAACTCCCAATGTCTACCGCTAGAGGTAAAAAAGTTAAAAATTAATAACTCAAAATGCACAATAAAAATGGAATTTTCTTAAGTCCAAATTATAAATAAAGTAAACTTACTTGACATTGAATGGAGCTATTATTATCGTCTTCTTTTGCTGACCGAAAATTGTAAAAGAATATATACAGTATTGTTGAACACTATCAGGGTCTTTAGCTACCATACTAATCAATGATGGAATCAAAAAACTCACATGATCAAATGCAAATTGTTTGCATTGATCTTCGACTAAGTAGCTGCAAAACATGTATTACGTATGCATTAATATATAAGAAACCAGATCACCGGATCTTACACAAGGTATATGGATGTATAAACAAGATCTCACCTTATCCATGTCTCTATCATTGATGTATTCAACCAATCATACATAAACAGCTCAATAATATCTTGTATAAATAAAGAGCTATCGTATGATTGACCTACATAATCTGCTTCTAAAGAAACAATTATAGGGCAATGTATATTATGTGCCCGTAGCCAACATGCCATTCCCCTACAAGCAGGACCTAACGGGTATTTTAGGTCAGTTAGAACCCAACTTGGTAATGCAGGAAGTGGAGGTGGAGGCCTAGGTGCTCCGGGTGTCTTCTTTTTAACCTGTATATATAATTTCAGATCAGTTGACCTCATATATACACATTAACAATCTAAAGTAATGTAAATTTATCTTACAATTTCAGTAGTGTAGATGACATCTGCTTTGGGCCACAATATCACCCCGCCTTTTGCCTCACCAAGTGTATCAATATCTGGGTGGGCATATGGCAATGCAGCTTCCCTCCAATCGGGTAATACACATATCGGGCTCACACGAACGTAGCCTTGCGGCATTGGAGTCCCATGAAACGTTGCCCCAGGAAGGGACTGGTAAGCATGCGCCTCTGCAACAACATAGTCTTGCATTCTTAAGCGGCATGGCTTCAATGCCTACAAATTTACATAAAGAATGTTATACATATATACATATCATCTTGAAAACATATCATCTTGAAAAGACTAGCTACAATGTCATAAACAATACTTACAGCAGACGTTTTAGGTGATGGGTCTCCAAGATTACTCGCAGTCTGTGCATCAGGAGAAGAGTGGGTCGCCATAGGCTGATTGGAAGCCTAAGATGCCTGCCACCGCACTATTTCTTCCTTGACCTTCTCAGCAACTATATTATTGACCTTCTTAGAAACTATATCCTCGACTCTCTTATTCTCCTATACATGGATAAAAGAAACATTAGCTTCTTATTATTGAATTCCCTTTTGTAGTAACATTTTAAAAAAAGAATAGGTTACCTCTTCTTGTGAAAGTCCCGCTCTGGGTTTGTGCTGGGATGGCCCAAAGAATGCTTTGATCCCCACACCAGCGCCTGCACCCCTAACACATCCAGGATGCTCTGGGTTACCCAGAGCAACTGTCAAATCATCCCTTGTGCCCTGAGGGATGAATGTGCCTTGTTTCCTATGCTCGTACAGCTCCCGCTAATCACCATCAACAGAAATTGGTAAGTTAACACCACAAATAATCAATATTCAAACGATTGCTCTAAGAGTTGTATTTTACCATTTTCGTAGCCGCATCAGCAGTTACGGGCTTCTTTATTTCACCCTTCTTGTTTTGCCTCCCAGCTATCCAGATATCATGGCGAGGCATGGGTGTGGCAGAGTCCTGAGTAGCCGCAGACTCCGCCTGTAGTCTTTGGCGAACGCTTGCATAGCCCTTTGGACCCATAGTGTGGCCATGCACATTCAGTGCATGCCTTGCTTTTTGTACGTCACTGAGGGCCTAATTAGTATGCACATTAATGATTTGGTTAGTAGCACTAAATGTTAATCTTGAATAGTTAATTAAATTGGGAGTGACGCCTAATACCTTGAATTCTTCATATTTTCTTGAAGCAACAAAATTGTCCCAATCTTCTTTCTCCAAGAAGTTCCACTATTCAAGGGTTGACTTCTTCTTCTTATCACCATCTTTTATGTATTCTCTGTTGAGATTTGTCCTATAGTTCCTAAGCATCTTTCCAACGTGTTGCATCATGCTTTTACGATGCAGCTTCTCATCCAATGCAAACAGATTCTGTAAAATAGAATTCTTATTAACTAGTATCCAAAAATAGAATTGCAAATAATATAATTTGTAATCTACAAAATATAATTGCAAATAATAATAACTCACGCATAAATCCTTCCATATCAAGTCTTTCTTCCCCTGAGGAACTTTATGCCAATTATCATACTTAACACCACAATGGCTTCGAGTGACACACCCAAGATAGTTTACAAAATTATTGCGGTTCACTCCAATTGCATTTCCTCCATTGTCAAACTCCACAACCAATTTGGATCCACTACCACTTAGCACTATTAACTTCTTCAACAGAGTGATGTCCCTTTTCTTGTTAAGTGTTTGGTGTTGCGCATCAAGTTGCTCCAGTGCTTCAGTGGGTACATGTGCATCATCAACCTAAAATTTGACAAAATAAACCCACTGAATTAGTGCAATATAGAAATATGGGATATATGACATAACTAGAAGATAATGAATTTTATAGAAATACAGGATATGTTTTTAGAACTAACATTAGTATCCTCGCCATGCTCGTCATGGATAGCATGCTCATCATGGACTTCATGCTCATCATGGACATCATGCTCATCATGGTCAGCCATCTGAAAATGTCATTAAAAAGGCAAACATTTAGCATTTGTATTAACTAGAAAAAGGAAAACATTTAGCATTTATATTAACTAGAAAAAGGCAAACATTTAGCATTTGTATTAACTAGAAAAAGGCAAACATTTAGAATTTGTATTAACTAGAAGATAATGAAAAATCAAATCTGAAAATGATATTAATATCAAAAAAGCAAATATTTAGCTTCAATAAAAAAATATAAACATACATGCCTCTAAAATTGTGATCTTTTATCAATTAACAATCCTTCATTGTGATCTCCGCGCACATATAAGTCATCATTAGCTTCAATATTTTGTGGAGTTGTCAACCCAACTGAGAATGGACTGGAGTCATCATACTTATCATAGTACTCTTCTTCATCTATAGGATCTTCAATGAACTGTCTTTTACCATGAAGAAAAACTGACCATTTATCATTTGTAGGATCATCGATATAGAATATTTGTTTCTCCTGTGATGTCATTCTTATATATAATAAATGTGTACCACCTATCCCATCCTTGAACACCTAATCTCACTAGTAAGTGTATAATGTGTATTGGGTTTTCGAGAAAATTTCGGCAGCATTTCCCCGTTGTTCTCTAAGTACATATGTACTTAGAGAACAAACGGGGAAATGCTGCCGAAATTTTCTCGAAAACCCAATACACATTATACACTTACATCCTAAGTGAGATTAGGTGTTCAAGAACAGTCCCAAACTGGGGACTATCCAAGATTTACTCCTAATGAGTAAATCTTGGATGGGTTTCTAGGCTAACAAACACAATAATAGATATGTACATGTTAGGGTTTCATCACAATTGATGTTAGGGTTTCATCAATGTTAGGTTTAATTAAATCAAATTAGGATGCTAGAATTGACAAGTTTAAATCTTATTTCAACATGCATCAAAATTTACTGAATTAAGTCAAACATTAGGATTAGAAGCACAAATATATGCAAGCAAAAAATTTGTTCATATCCTAGGATTTACATAAAGTATTACATAAAAATTTGTTCATATCCTTACCAACAGCAAGCACGGCCGTGGCTATATTGGCCTACCACGGCCGTGCTGGACAGCACAGCTGTGGTAGCGGCCGTGGTAAGCCAACACAGCCAAGGTCGTGCTTGCTGTTGGTAAATAGCTAGGGAGAAGGAAGCAAAGAGGTAGGGCTACCTGGAGCTAGCGTGGAAAGTGTGGCGGCGAGCGGCGGCAGCAGTGGCAACGGAAGAAGAGAGAGCAGAGCAGTGGGCGGTGAACAGTAGTGGCACCGGGAATGAGCAGAGCAGCGCGCGACACACCAACAGCAGCGACGGCGGTGAGTAGAGGTGCACCAGCAGCAGCGGCGCACCAGCAGTAGCAGCGAGCAGAGAAGCACCAGCAGTAGCGGCGGCGAGCAGCAGCGGGGTCGTCGGGCGATTTTAGGAGAGCGGCGGTGAGCAGCAGCACAGCAATATCATGATGAAACAGGAAGAAAGGGGGAAGAGCCGGGTGATCGGGTCTATTAAGTTGTTCAACGGTGTCGGTTATCTACATAACCGACGCCTATTATGCTTTAGCGTCGGTTGATAGTAAAACACCGAAGCCCAACTAGACAACCTTTACCCTAAATTATTTGGCGGGAACCATTATCAGCGTCGGTTATTGAGGGATAACTGACACTGAAAGTGGGACTTTTCACGCAAATTTTCATTTTGAATAGGCGTCGGTGAATAGTTAAAAAACCGACGTTGTAGGTGACCTAAAATGTTTTCGCTCAAAAATTGGATTTCGCGGGCGATTTTAGGCGTCGATCTGTTATAACCAACCGACGCTGAATACAAAGCGGTACCCGTATCTGGCTGGTCTTTGAATATAGATGTCGGGTTGCATAGATAATCGACGTTTAAATTTATAGGCGTCGGTTTTCCTAAATAACCGACGCCCAAAAAAGTGACACTGAATGATGTTTCTGTAGTAGTGAAATAGGAGAAATCACAACCACAACAATGATGATAATGATGGGGGGCCTTCCCTTTGTGACTCAGTTGCTACCAGGGCCAATGAATCTAGATTCCCAATCATCATTCCTAGGTTCAATGCTCCAAACATCAAACTCAAGCCAACAATCATTCTATGATTTAGAACAAAACCTTTGGAAGAAATTCTCAAAATGAGAACCCTTGCCATCACCTGGATGCCTTCTAAAATATTTGTGACACCATCAAGATGAATAGGGTGATACAAGAGGTAATCTAATGCAAGGGATTCAAATTTTCTCTAAGGGATAAAGATCTGTTATGGTACCTTGATCTATTTGACAAAACCATCAATGGATGGGCACCCTTGGCTTATGCTTTTGTCACCAAGCTCTATCTAGTAGAGAAAACTCTCATAAACAGACACAAGATTAGTGGATTTGTATAGAAGCCCGGTGAGAACTTGTATGAAGCCTAGGAAAGATTGCAAGTGTATTATAGGGACTGCCCTCACCATAACTACAATAAGGGATTTCTAGTCATTGCCTTCTACAACGGGCTTACTTCAACTGAAAGGACTTTGATGAATATTGTTGTAGGAATTGATTTCCTAGGTAAGAACCCAAAGAATACCATAAAGATAATTGGCAACATGGCAGCCTTGCAGGTCGGTCTGGGTTATGATAGAGGAATGGCAAAGCAGGTATCTTTTGAAGGTAGTACTATCAAGCCTAAAGCTCTAGAAACCATAATAGCCCAAAATTTTAGAAGATTGCTTTAGATGTGAAACAACTGAAGGATTCTAGAAGCAAGGGAAAGAACTAAGTTTAAAAAGTAATGAAATGTGTTACCTGTGGGGAAGGAGGACATGGAATAGACAAATGTATCTATAGCCTACCCAAAGAAGATAATGAAATAAGAAGGAAATGAAAATTTCTCTTATGCTAACTTCAAGAGGACGGATCATCTCAAGTTCTCTTACAAAAATAAGGATGTCACTGAAAATGGTCATCAGCTAAACAACCCACCTAAAAGACTGCCAGGTTTCGGTAGAGGTGGAGGACCATTTATGTTCACCCACAACATGACATGTCAACAAAATAGGAACAACTTCCAAGGCCAAGTCCAAAACCAAAATAAAAATTCAAGCAATCGAAGTCAAGACCAGGGTCAGATAGAAATCCCAGCAACAAGGTATGGTTTTTGAACTTTTTGGGTTTGCAAAAAGACAGGCATATGTGAATGAGGAACTAACTCAGAGTGTCATAACCAACACTGGTGTACTAAATGTGATGTAGACCCACTTGGGGAGTGTGATAGCTCATATGGCTGACATGCATACCCACCAAAAACAAATTGATTAACAGCTTGCACAACTATCAAAAGTGATAAAGAATCCACAAGGGAAATACCTTCAAATACTGAAAGTGTAAAAATGGCCATCCTCCACTCTATAAATGTTCTAGAAGAACCAACAGACAAGACCATCCGTAAAAGAAATTCTACTGCAACCGGATGTAGTAGAAGAAGAACCTGAGGTGGAGGGTCCTACAAGAAGGTTAAGGTAAAAAAGAAGAGAAATGGAAAGAAAGCAGTGCAAGAAAAGAAACCCGAATCAAATGAAGAAGCTTTCATATATAGGGATCCTTATGCACCAAGAGTTCCCTTTCCATACAAACTGATTAAAGCTCACTTGAAAAGAATATACAAAAAATTTATGGAAGTTGTGAAGAAACTGCATATGGATACTCCATTCCTAAATGTCATTGAGGAAATGCTGACATATGAAAAGTTCTTAAAATACCTAATTACAAAATTGAGGAGAGGAAACCATTTTGAAAAGGTGAGACTAGCAAAAATGTCCAATACTTTTGTACAAGCGAAGATGCCTACAAAATAAAAGGATCTAGGAGTGTTCATTATCCCATTCAATGTAGGAGATAATGAAGTAAGACAAGGTCTGGAAGACCTTGGAGAAAGCATTAGACTTATACCCCTCACTCTATCTCAGAGGCTAGGACTTACTGATATGGTAAAAATAGGAATGTGAATTCAATTAGAAGATCATTCTTTTATGAACTAGTAGTGATTGTAGAAGACATCCCTATCCAAGTAGAATGATTTTTCATATCGTGTGATATAGTCGTGATTGACACCGTGGAGGACCTGACATGTCCAATGCATTTGAAACGCCATTCCTATCCACTGGGAGATCTTTGATAAATTTTGAAGCTGGAATCATCACCATAGAGTAGGGAATGATCACATTGATTTTTATGTTCAAGACCCATGAAAGGACCATCTCTATTTGAGTCACTCTATTCCACAGACAGCTACAACCAGTTTTATGAGGAATTACAATAGAAAAATGCTACAGTTGATCTGCTCATGGGTACTTTGAACAACTCTGACCCAGATATTGAAGATCTAGAGGTTATTGAGATTATTGATTATCTAAATCAAGCTAAAGAAGAATGCAGTGATGAAGAAGATGCAAACGTTGAGACTATGAAGTATGCCTCTCTTGAGAAAACTCTAAAAGAGAAGGAAGCACCTAAGCCTACACCAAAGCTGAAGCAACTTATTGAAGGCTTGAAATATGAATTTATAAACATCATGGAAATGAATCCAATAATTATAATGTTGCTTTGACATATGACCACCGAGAGAAGTTTTTGAATGAATTCAAGCTGAGAAAGAAGGAAATAAGATACTATGTTGAAGGCATCAAAGGTATTAGTCTAGTTGTTTGCATGCGTAGATTAAATCTAGAAGTGAATGCCAAACCTATGACCCAACCTCAAAGAAGTTAAATCATATCTTGAGGGAGGTGGTCCAGAAAGAGGTGCTAAAGCTTCAATATGTAGGTATTATATACCCAATAAGCGATAACAATTGGGTAAGTAAAATACATGTAGTCTCTAAAAAAGGAGGCATGACAGTGGTGAAGGGAGAAAAGGGGGATGAAGTGGCAACACAAACCATGACTGGGTGGAGAATGTGCATAGACTATAGAAAGTTGAATGTTGCCATCAAAAAAGATCGTTTCCCATTGTCGTTCATAGATCCGGTCTTAGAATGATTAGCCCATCATTCATACTTTTGCTTTTTAGATGGATACTTGAGATTTTATCAAGTCCCTATTCACTCGGATGATTAGGAGAAAACTGCCTTTTACCTGCATATATGGAACTTATACATTTCAAAGGATGTCGTTCGGGCTATGCTATGCACTCGCAACATTTCAAAGGTGTGTGATCTCAGTATTTGCCGACTTTATAGAAGATATTGATGACATTTTGGTCTATGGAACTAATTTTGATAGTTGCCTAATGAACTTATCCCAATTCCTAAAAAGAAGTGAAGAAAAATAGTTAGTGTTGAACTGGGAGAAATTTCATTTTATGGTGCAGGAATGTATTGTTCTCGGACGTAATGTTTCTGAGAGGGGGATAGAGGTTGAATTAAGTAAGGTGGAAGCTATCTCTAAGCTACCACTTCCCACATTCATGATAGGGGTAAGAAGTTTTCTAGGCCATGCATGCTATTACATGAGGTTTATCAAAGACTTTTCTAAGATCTCTAAACCCATGTCTAATATGTTAGACAAAGATGTCATATTTGATTTCACAGACAGATGTCTGAGGGCTCTTGAAACCATAAAAAGTGTCTTAACTACAACTCCAATTCTCCAAGCTCTAGACTAGGAGCTCCCTTTTTGAGATAATGCATGATGCAAGCAACTATGCCATAGGAGATGCGCTTGAATAGAAGAAAGACAAGAAGCACCATGCAATCTATCATGCAAGCAAACTCTGGATGATGTCCAACTTAACTACACTACCACAAAAAAGAGATGCTAGCAATAGTATTTGCTTTGACAAATTCATGACCTATCACGTAGGATTGAAAGTGAAAGTACACATAGACCATGGTTCGATCAAATACATAATGTAGAAGGAAGACACCAAGCCCAAACTCTTGTAGTGGGATCTTCTACTATAAGAGTTTGATCATGAAATTATTGACAAAAAGGGGACAAAAAGTGGGCGATCATTTATCATGAATCATGGTTATTGTAAAAGACCCACTTCCTATCAATAACAACTATGTTGATGAAGGTTTTATGATGGAAAGATCCATTGAACTTACTTTAGCCTGGTTTGTAGACATGTTTAATTACTTAACATGTCAGCAACTACCTCCTAACATCACCTACAATCAGAAGAAGACACTCTATTCTGATCTAAAATATTATTATTGGGATGATCCTTTACTCTTTAAAATATGTGTCAATAATTTATATTATAGATGCATCCCATAAGAAGAAGTACTTAGATCCTCCATGAATGTCATTCTTTACCTTACAGTGGTCATTTAGGTGGGGACAAGACAACAATCAAAGTACTACAATCTGATTTCTATTGGCCAACCTTATTTAAAGAAGCAACAAGGGTCAACACACAGGAAATATATAGATAAGGAACGAGATGCCCATGTCGTACTGGATCGAGGTAGAGATTTTTTATGTATGGGGAATTTATTATATGGGACCATTCCCATCCTCTAGAGGACATCAATACATTGTAGTCATTGTTGACTATGTATCAATATGGGTAGAAGTAATAACTACCCCATCTTGTGATGTAAAGCTTATGGCAAGGTTGTTTGACAAGATTATGTTCCTCAAATTTGGAGTCTTACACACCATCATTAGTGACGGGGGATCTCAATTTGCTGAAAGACAATTTGCAACATTGTTGAAAAAATATGGAGTCAAGTACAAGTTGCCACTCCCTATCAACCACAAACATCTGATCAGGTGGAGGTCTCCGGTAGGTAAATTAAAAAAATCTTAGAAAAGACAATAGGGAGGACAAAAAAAGATTGTTCCATGAAGCTAAAGATGTCTTATAGGCATATTGCATTGCCTATAAGATCCCTATAGGGAACCACCCCCTGTAGAGTGATATATGGTAAGGTTTTCCATTTTCCAGTAGAATTAGATCATAATGCCTTGTGGGCAATTGAATTCCTAAATATGGACTTAAGATTGGCAGACAAAAAGAGAATTTTGCAACTACAAGAATTATAGAAGTTGAGGCTTATGAAAATGCAAGGATTTGTAAACAAAGGACCAAACTATGGCATGATGCCCACCTAAAGAGAAAGGATGTGTTTGAGAGAGACAAAGTTATTCTATTAATTTCAAGAACTTGACTTTTCCCTAGAAAATTAAAGTCAAATGGCCACGCCCCTTTTAGTATCAAAGATATACCCATCAGGGATGATGGAGATTTGCAGTGAAAAGATTAGCACTTTCTAGGTGAACAGACATATGGTTGAAAGATATTATGAAGATGATACATTCACTAGAAGAGCACAAGTTTAGTTGGAGGAACCACCACCTATACCATCAGAGGAAAATAAGGAAGAAAACCAAATAAAGTCAGGCTAAAGACTATAAATTAGTGCTTCTTGGGAGGAAACCCAAGGATCTCTTTTGCATGTTTCTTGAATTCTTATTTATTATATTTTTTAGTAGCTAAATTTTACTAATTTCTAATTAGGTTTTACCATAATATTAGAAATTTTCTTCATTTCATAATCTTTGTTGTACATAGATTAAAGTTAGAAGTTTAATTTTTACTTTCACTAAAGGAACCATCAGTTCTTTAAAAGAGGCATTGAAGTTCAACCCTGCCAGGCCATCGGATTTCATAACCATCAATTCTGATGATCTCTTAGAACCATCTAAAGCACCCATCCATTCATTCCAATCTACCTCACCATCAGATCTAAATATGAAGTCGCCATCAAATGATTGCCATGGATGGTTTACAAACAACAATTAAACCGCCTGACATTTGTCTACATATCCATCAGATGTTTAGGATAAGAACCATCAATTTTTGGTCTATAATGTCTGGCCATCGAATCTTAGAAACTAGTACCACCATCAAAAGGTTAATGCATATACTAGTAAGACCATCGTATGGGACTCAACTGACCTATCAAATTACCTAAGGCACCTTCACAGTGCCTCCATCATATGCTTTCCTTAGAAGATTAATAGGTAATCAATGAAATCATTGGATCCTTGATACAGAGGAACCATCGAATTCTTTACACAATGGTGAACCATCAGAAGGCGTAATGCAAGATCTAATGGTTACATTGGGACCCACCGCCACCCAAAAGGATTTGTAAAAGGAAGGAGGACCCGACTCCCTCACTTATTACCACAGTACAAGAGTAAAAGTAGCACAAAGACATTAAACCCTAGAAACCTACCTCCATCAACAATTAATCTAATTGTAGTTATCAATGTGTTAAACTAACATTCATTAGGACTTGTGCATTGTCTCCTACCTCCTGTCATCAGAAGAAAGGCAACCTAAAACTCTGATGAAGCTCAAGATCTATAGAAGCACGCCACAGTGGACAAGAAGTTCAACTTTGACGAAGTGAGGAACCCAGATGGTCATCTAGCGAGGCAAGAATAGCATGGTGAACGACGTCATTGGTGATTGGTAACCTCTTTTCTGGTCTCATTTCCTCTCAATTGTTTGTCTTTTTTAGTTGGCTCTATTGTTGTATTCGTTCTTATGAGCCATCTATATTTGCTTCTTTTGCTTGTCTTCTTGGCCTCTGTCTTAAGATAAAAGCTTTTCGACTCCCATTTTCCTTGTAGTCGAACCATTGGTTCGTCTAGCTTCGACCCCCTCTTTCTTCTGATGACCATCATCCTCAGATCCATGGCACGCCCTGTCAGATGAGCCATTATTTCTTTTGATGGTAGCTTCTGATGTTTACAAAACCATTGAATCGTTTCTTCCATTAGATCTTTTCTTGATAACTACACTCACAAAACCATGGATTCCTTTTCTGACCCTATAAACCATTGGTTGGCAAACTTCACAAATGTTAGAGTGGTTAGGCAAAACCATCAATTTTTGCTTTCCTACACCCTCAAGGAAAACCATTGGTTTTCTTCCCTTTGGTAAACAAAACCATTGAGTTTTGAGACACCATCGATTTCATTCTTGTGCAATTCATGTCTTCCATTTTAATCATTGGCCTAATCTTGCAAGAGGTATACAAAAACCTACATCGCAACAAAATATCAAAATTGTAGGTAACCTAGATAGGAAATTAAGTGCCAGAAAGGGTACTATAATCAGAGTACCAATCAACTAGGAATATGAAGCATAATATATTAACCTACAAGAAGAGTTAACCCATGCTAGCACACAAGATAGAGAGAAATACCAAGGAGAGAACATCTCTGAGGAGGCCTCCGATAATAAAAGAGTCATCTAGAAATGGTGATTATTCCAGTTTTAATGCATCAATAGGAATAGAGGCCTCTGACTATGAACCCTCCAAAGAAATACAAAACCCAAAGAAAAGGAGGGCACCTTGTTCTCCTCTTATGGACAAGTCAAGAAAATTGGCAAGGATATCATAACCTCTCAATACAAGAGGTTGGACTCCAGTACAACAGAGACTACAACTACATATGAACCTTCCCCAGTGCAAACCCACAAACAATAGAAGTCGTATACAAGTACCAGCATAACAAGTTATTTTTACCTAGGGACGACAAACATCTAGACACATGGGAGGATATGTGCAACAAAAATAACCTCAAGGCCACAAGGTTTAGAGATGAGGACACCCTAAAGAAATTAGGCATATATGAAGGGTGAAAGAACACCTGGAGAATGCATGGCTCTATAAAATCAACTTCAACAACCACCCCTCTTACGGTTAACTCACTCTAGAGTTCATGTCCTCCCTAAAGAAGCAGGTAGTTATTGACAATGAAAACAAATAGTGTGGGGGACCTTTTAAATTAGCATCCTAGATCGTTAAAGAGGATTACACAATCACTGAAAGGTGATTGAAGTCTATCTTCACTAACCTTGATGAACAAGTCATGAATGTAGATAAGGCTAGAGGAGATAGAGAGGTTTGAAGATTCAACACTGACAAAACATGGGAGAAATTATCAAAAGAATAAAGTTCAATTCAGGGCAGGAAAAAGCTACAAAAATGCACTCAGGGATGATATGCATACTGCGGAAACTCTTTGCCAATGCCCTCTTCTTTAGAACTGACACTGGAAATGTGACCAAAATGGACCTCCATGTCATGTGGAGCATATTAGAAAAGAATATGGTCAACATTGGATGAATTTTGATAGACGGACTGGCAGATGCAGTGGGCCCAGAGGGGTCACCAGACTTCTACATGGGAAGCTTTTCTTACCTACATCGTCCACCGTCTAGGCTACCTCAATAAATTACAAATGTCAACAAAACCACCGAAGATAGTCTGATAGATTTCAAGTACTTGACAATCGCCAACGCTTTAAGAAGAGAGGAGAATAAGTATTTCTATAGATTCTGTAGGTGCAACAATTTCCTTTCCCTCCCTAAAATGAGCAACTAAGACTATGAAAAATTGTTATTCAGGGAGGACGAGATACTAAAAATGAAGAAAGGAGCAATACCCCTCCCCCCATTGAGCAAACAAGCATCACCTGAGCCTCACTTAAAGCATCTAAAAGACACAACTACAAGGCCAGAAAGGAAAAGAGTCATCTTGCGACTGCCAAAGAAAATGGCATCTAAGGAAAGGTAAAGCGGTCACCCACAACTGAGGTAATAAGTATAGAGATGGAACAACCAAAATCCCTGAAGGAGACACCTAAAATTGTCATGCTAGAGGTATCACAACATGAAAAAGATGAAACTCTGGTAAATATAAACAATGACATCATAGTCGACTACATACACATAAATAGAAACCTTATAACAAAGTTGCCTAAAGAACCTGAACATCGGGAGGTGGACAATGTAGAACCCTCCATAACTACAAGTGTGGCATCTTGTCACACTACTTCCAAGATAGCTAATAGCAAAGTTGTAGCTGATACTCTGGTCAATGACAACAAAGAAACTACAAAAAGAAGGGGAGAGAACTACTCACCCAGCAATGAAGTTGCTCCCAGACCGTTAGAACAGGAAATGTCTAATAGAGAGGCGATCCGATCAAATTAAGAGATCGATGAAGCTTGCACGTAAGTGGAGGTCAAGGAGCCTCGACCTATTCAAAAGTGCCCAAGTAGGAGGCAAGCTTAAGAAGGCACATATAACATCCACGAGGTGCCCTTGTTGTAGTGAGATTTATGGAGATAGGGCATGAGATAGATGACATCTGTGAGATTGTCTCAACTTCATCTCTAAATGTTTTAATTTTAACTGTAAATATGTATACACTAAACTCACAGGTAGACAAGATAACCACCAATATCCAACCCCTATTGAGCTTACCACAAGTAATGCAACTTCTAGCTGGAAATCAAATGTAGGTGATGGAGATGACGGGAGTGACAAGGGAAGTCACACTCCTCTGATAGGAGCATGGAAAATTATGGAAAGAAAATGAGAGGCTATATGCTGAGGTGATGAAGTGAAAGGGGGCTCCACTGACATCACCCTCCAGCATTAAGCACCCGCCAAAGCATCAATAATTAACTGACAAACTAGCTTCATCTTCAACTGCATACGACGAGGACATACAAATGAAGGTTGGCACGGTGTTAGCTAAAATGCAACCTCATAAGGCTACACCATCTGTAGAAAAAAAAAAGCCACGATAGAAGTATCCAGTGAAGAGAGCAAGGAGGAGTAAAAAAAGAGCTGAGAAGTGCCCGCAAGGGAGGAAGAACTCGTCAATGCCCCAACCTCTCCAGGGCACTCCACCAACAACAATGAGGAATGAGGACCCATAGAAGAAGAAGATCAAGGTGCCTAGGAAGTTTCTGAATAAGCTATTCTATCCATAGATTTTCAAGCAATAGGAGATAATGAGGTCATCTTTAAGTATCTAGAGGGAGGGGAGGAGGCATCAGAAATGACTAAAGTTATAATGAACAATTTGGACCCTCTATTCAATAGAGCTCCACCACCCCCATCAAACTACAATAAATTCATCAATGAACTACTATTAGACGAACCTATTGAAGGAGGTGTACATACAAACCTCTTTGAGGAGCAAGTGACTGAGTGAGATGAGGGAAACATGCATAGGATGTTCAATGATGCATTGATAAAACCATACAACCTTGCGCTTCTCGAGCCGTCAGTGACATGCATTCCAAGCTTAGCAGCATGACCACCACTATCATGCAAGATGAAGGATATGGATATGATGTCAGTACAAGGAATGCTCTTATGCAACATTCATGTCCTGGGCGATGTTATGGATGATGATAAACCTGGAATGACATTGTCTATAGCAATAACATTTACAATCTGACAAGGGAAGATCTACAATCAACCTTCTGACACAAGGCAAACATAAGTAGAGTATTCTTGTAAGTCTTGTGTGGAACCATCATTGAAGAATACATGTACATGGATAAAATAAGCATGGTTTTTAATGCCACATCTATGCTAGAATCCCAATTGTACAAGGAAACATCAACTCACCCTCGATAGAAGAGCTACAAGACCGCTACAAAAGACAAAGAGACTAAAGTACATAACTTTACCATTTAAGGCCTTCAACCATTGGCTTCTCACTATGGCAGATCTTTCCACAAGGCGGGTAGTTACTATAACTATAATGCAAAATACTTGTCATGTGGGAGGATGGTTTTCGAGAAGCCAGAGCATAAGATGATATAGGAAATCCTCACCCGACTTAAACATCTGATTCAAGGGGTAGGTGGATGGTATTGTCCAAATTGGAGGGATATCTACATCGACTGCAGCGTACGCTAGGAAACTCAAAAGTTTGGGGGATAGTGCATTCATAGCGTTGTGGGTGATTGAAGCAATAAATATAAGAGCCCCTCTAGAGCATGTTGCAAATGAAGATTTCCACACTCGACGAGGAAAATATGTCATGTAAGTCATGCACAATAGGAGATTCTTCTATGATGCACGTGTGGAATACATCCCCCATAGGAAGTACACTCTTGTACCTCTCCCAGAAAAAGCTCAATGGAGGGAGCAATTGGAAAACTAAAAAAAAAAGATGAAACCTCAACCCTAGATGAAATTGCAAATAGTCAAGTGCTTTCTCCTCCTCTGTGATATCCACAGTCTCCTCCCCAACCAACAACATCAACCCCTCCCATCCCACCCTCGAAAGAAACATGAGCCAAATCCATGGCTTCTGATATCCATCCACCTTTTTCTATAGGTATCAATAATCCACCCTCTCCCACTCACATAATTGTTGCACCTATAGAAACTACTCATCCATAAGCAGAAACCACTTTTCCACCTCAGCAAGATACCCATGTACCTGGGGATGAGGAGGAAGCAGAACATGATGCAGAAGTGGAAGTCCGTACCATGCCCAACCAAGGGGGAAACAAAGAATTTGTTGAAAATGACATCACATATCATGATGAAGCAGAAGAAACAATAGATCTAGAACCCACAGATCTATTACAACCCACATTTGAGAAATTCGACAAGGATGCTTACTATGGGTTATCTCTAGAAGATCTATCATTCATCATCAAGAACTCTAGTCACATGAAGATCAAATCATCACAATATTTGAGTGAGATAGTATCCAAGTCCTCTATCCAGACCTCTATGAGATAGTGATCGTAGGAGGTTATATGATAGTTAATGTCATGACAACATGCCAATTGCTTTTAGCCTACATGCTTGATAATGTCTACATGTCCTACTAAAACATCGTCGGGGACATATTATATAATAAAGAATCATGGGAGCTACAATGATTCATTGATCATCTCAAGTACAGCCCTCCCGCATTTCATATTTGTCCCCATTCTACATGATGGACATTGGACACTTCGATCAACAAATATAACAGCTCAAACGACGATCATGTAAGATCCATGACCTTAATTTTTGGTTGAACATGATTACTTATCATAATTATATATATTTAAAACCTTAATCAAAACTTATTATGTGCTTTCATATCATATAACAAGCTTAGGTTTCAATTTTGGTCCAGTTTGGACACTATTTGAGCTAGTTATGTATATATGTGCTTATTTTGGACCTTATTGCAATTTACGCACATCTAGGGTTTTTCTTGCAATTTGTCACATGCTTGTTATGCCTCACATGTTTTCACATCATGTTTAATGTTTTTTTTTTCTTTGGGATGCCTTGTTACACCTTGGTTTAATTCGTTGACATCTCATGTCTGAGATTAGGGTTTGCTCATGGATGCCCTAAATCAATGTTTGACCTTTGGTGTTGAGCCCTAGTTTTGCCAATCACCAAGTTTTTATATGGTCCTAATTTTTTGTGTTCTATGATGTTCTCTTGTGCCATCTTGGGTTGGTGGCTGATGATGTTTCTTACTCATCTTGGTCACCAACATTTAGGGTTGGCAGTCGATGATTTTCTTGACCATCTTGGTCGCTAAGAATGCTTAACAGTCATTTGCTTTTCTGAACAAGCTTGTTTGATGAATTTTCTTGGTGGTGTCTCTTGTTTTGTGTTTGGATTGGTTGCATGAGTGAGTTTCTTGCATGTACAAGATCTCTTAGACACATGGCATGCTTAGCATGACACTGAACCCCCTTTCTCTCTCTCCAACCGTATGCTATATAAGCCTCTCTATTTGCATGCAAACAATCTCTTTGCACACTTATTTTTCTCTCTATTCTTCCTGGGTTGCTTGGAGCTCATTCCCCCTTGCTTGGTGGAGAAGAAGGAGCTCAAGTTGGAAGAGCTTGGCCGATCTACCTTGCATGTTGATCTAGTGTTTGGATCTACCCTACCTGTGATTATTTGGTGCTATCTTGCTCTTCTTCTTGGTCTTGGTATGTGATATCTCCCACTTTACCTACGTTTTCCTTGATTTCTCTTCTTAGTAAAACCCATGGTTCACCATGGTAGAACTTGAGTTAGATCTTGAAGAACATCTCTTTCTTTCTTCCTTGACCTAGGGTTTGCTTCCTTCTTGGAGGTGGAGCTATCTTGGCCAAGAGGAGTGCTCAATATAGGGTTCTTACCTTTCTTCTTCAATCTAACTTGCCTTTTGGAGTTTCTACATCATCTCCAAGGCGAGCTATATGACACTCTCCATGATTATTGCTTACTTCTATCTTGCATGCACTTGATCTTTCCCTAAAATGTTGTTCTAAGTAGGAAGATGATATCTTGATCTAGGGTTTGTGTTAAGTTCTTGAGTAGTGTATCATCTTGGATGAACCCTAAACCCTTGTGCACAAATCTTCTTTGGTAAGACATTTTGGTCCTTACATGCTTTTGAAAATGGTGGTTTTTACTCTCTCTCATGATGGTTGCTAATTAGGGTTTTGAACTGATCTCTCTTCTTATGATGCAACTTGATGACCTCTGGGATTCTTGGTGATAACCAACCTATTTGGATTCTTAGTGGTCAATGAGTTTTTGTACTCTCCATGGTCGCCATGATTTTGAATGCATGATGGTCATCAGGGTTCTGGTACTTATGTGGTCGATGAGTTTTGAATCATGTTCGGTTGCCAAGTTTTGCTCTAGGTTTGATCATTAAAGTCTTGATATTAAGTGGTCACTAAGATCTGAACCTATTTGGTTGATGATATTTATGTCACCATCATGGTCTCCAAGATTTGTATCTCCTAGTGGTCTCCAAGACTTGTGATTTCCATCAATCGCCAATGTTAGCTAATTATAGTGTTCGTTGAGATGACCTAACCCTAGCAGTTGCCAAAGTTTCTAAACTCTAGTGGTCACTGAGATGGATAACCCTAGTGGTTGCTATTTTTCCCCGAGCCTTAGTGGTTGATGAGATATCTGACCCTTAGGTGGTCTATGAAATTTTTTATTCATGTCGGTCGCTATGATGTCTGACTTGAGTGGTCACTAAGGCACCTAACCCTAGTGGTTGCCAAGGTGCCTCTAACCTATGTGGTCACTATGTTTTCCTGATTTAAGTGGTCATTGGAATTTCCTGATCCTATGGTCAATGGTTGAGTTTGACTTTATGCTTCTATACTTGATGAAGATTCTGGACTTAGGGTTTACCCTTGATTGGTGTTTTGAAACCCTAATTCGACCCACCTTGCTAAACTTAACTCTGAAATGATTTGGGAATAAATATTAATCATACATATCTTACTTATGTGATTAGTATGTGACCGGCCTAAATCGCGCGTCCTAAAATTGGAGGCGGATTTGAGGTAGTCGAGCTTTTACATTTATAACTTGAAACCTTCTAGGCCCCCGCAACTTTGTTCACGGGGTCAAAGTAGATATACGGGGTCGAACACAGGGACAAGGGTGGTAGTGTTGAGAACGCGGAATCGACACGCTACACTCCGGCAAGGAAAAGAGATGATAAATTCCCAAAAGGGAACAACAAAACAAGATCGATAAAAAAACCTATCTCCAACTAGAGTTACAAGGAAAACTTAGGTTTTAAGCATTTATCAGTTTTTAGGGATTTTCATGCAACAAAAGTAGAGAGATAATACTAAAGCTAAAGCAAGGTACCAAGGAGAAAACTTCGATAAAACAAGCGGTAGCAGAAACACCCTGTACCCCTCCTCTCAAAGTGGGTACCTCTAATCAAGCGACAACACCTCTCTCGAGGTTGCTGGTCTTAAATTAGAGTGGAAAGGTTACTAAAGCAACTCTGATTCTGGGCACTCTCGTACTCCAGAATCGGACCAAACACTAGTGCCACAACACCTCTCTCGAGGTTGTTGCAACGGGAAAACACGATTCGGTAGCTAATCAAAACGCGATCCAAGCATGCAAGCTAGAGTTCGGATGTTAAACATAGCAATCATCCAACAAGAGTACCAAACATAGAGCATCAGATAATTAACTCTTCTAATTCCATTAGCATATAAAGGTTTGATTACATTGCAAAAGTAAATGAAGAAGTAAATGACTGGAATAATAAAGATAAATGTCGCCTTCTTGATATAGAAGGATGACAGACTACAACGGACCCTCCAGCCCGATACAACTGTGTCGGGTGGCACACCCTCTCAAGCGACACACCGTGACGGGCGGACTGTATCGTGCGAGAACCCTGGCCCGATACGCTCATGTCGGGCGGCACCCTCTCGGGCGACACGCCGTGACGAGCGACGTGTATCAGGATTCAGTATCATGCTGGGTTAGAGCGATGCTTCTAGTATCGGTCACTTATGTCGGGGATCCATGTCGGCCGATATCAGCCTGCAGTGTTGCTTGATACGACACTAAGTGAACCATTCCCTCCCTCTCGGGATGGGGAAATGCTCACCTAGTGTCTCCCGTCACAACCACTGAGGCACGATGCTCTTGCTCTTGCAGCGTTCCTTGGGAAGATTCGCCCAGGGTTTTGACCTGTCTTTTCGGCTTCCTGTAGCTTCTATTTATAGGCAGCGGTTGGGGAAGTTATGGTGCACAGGGTGCCACGTGTCCTCCTTGTCTTCGCGTAGTCAGTGGACGACCGATATCGGTATCGCCTGTCACAAGGATTGTCGGCTGTCGGTCACGTGACGAGCGGCGCCACCCGGTGGGTGGTCTGTGCCGCACGACAAGCTTTATTGTCGTGGAGAGCTCAGCTCCCTATCAGGTAGAAGGCGTATTGCCCACTAGTTTCTTCTTGTGTGGCATCCTTATGTCGCGCGTCGGTGTGTGGCGCTACCCTGTCGGGCAGTGATCGTATCGGCCATCTGGAAGGCCGATGCAGGTGGAACTTGTTTGTGGGTCGGGACAACCTTATTGACGATAAATGGGTCAAATAGGAGGAAAACACTACAAAATACGGAAATATTGAATTAAGAGCGTCATTTGGCCAATTATTGCAAAAGTACATATAAAAGAGAGGAAAACAGTTAAAAAGGCAGTTTTGATAATAGAATAACAGTCTAAAACATCACAAATTTTGGTGTTATCAACTCCCCCAAACTTAGCATTTTGATTGTCCTCAATCAATATTTAAACTTTATTTTGTGATGCTTCTTCTTGCTCGGTTTAGTTTTTAGTTCAAGAGGTAAAACAAGAATCGCTATGCATTTAGAGATAATGTTGTCCCACAACGAACAAAAGACCTTGTGTTTCCTGCTTTATTATTTCAGTAAAATTTTTCTCTACAGCTTCAGCGAGACTTTGGTGCATGATTCCGAAGTTAGCTTTCACACCAAACAGCTTATTTTTGGGGTAGAAAGTTGTGTGTTGGGTAGGTTGAGGCTTTTTTTGGGGGGGTTCTTGTTTCCCATCAGTCCATCCAGGTAAGGGTCCGTTAACGGGCAAGTGGTCCCTACAGTCCAAGCCAGTTGGCTTTAGAGCAGTGATTTCACATCCTACGTACCACTGCCCCGGATCTACCATGCTTAAAGATGGGTACTTCTGGACGACAAGGGTGTATATATTTTTTTTTCTTTTTCTTTTATTGGGCACAACTCTCATGCTTTTATTCACCCTCATAAGGCTCCTTTCTCTTTTTGGGATTTTTGTTGGGTAAGGGGAAACAAAAGGATTTTTGTTGTTTGGGCAGCTTTTTCCTTCTCCATACTCGTCTCTTAGCTGTTGCGAGATTATTATTTTTTCGAAATTTTTGGCACGGAAAAATGTAGTCTTTTGTTGTTTGAGGCAGCATTATCAGAAAGATATAGCAAAACGTGCATCACCCTAAGTACATAGAAAACAAGCTGGCAAGAAGTCACATCAGGCTTTTACTATATAGCGATTTTGTACATATGTAGGGAGACAAAATAGACAGAATTTTTTTGATTTTTCAACATTTTTGTAGCAAAGTTTTTGTATGTAGACATATTGAAGAAAAAGAATGAAAAGGACAAAAGGGATGGAGCTAATTTTTTTTTTGAATTTTTGTACCTCCCTCACTGGTACATGGTACCCCCCCCCCAAACTTACTCCACACTCTGTCCCAGAGTTGTGAAGAAGACAAGGTAGGGTAATGTTAACCCAGTGAGGGTTAGTTGGTGAGCGCGCCTGCGCCAGATAGAAGCTCCCACACATATTCTCCACGTTTACTATGATAGTCGATGTGGTGGAGTTGGTCAGGTGTTGCTTCATTTGCTATCCATTCCAGGATGAAGATGCCGCAATCGTTGGATAGAGGAATCTGTTGTGGACTGCGGTGGTAGAACTGGAGTTCGTGCCATTTGCTTGCTTACGTGTCCAGGAACGATTGGATCATCTTTGACACCTCGTCGTAGTATTTTCGAACTAAGCATTCGACGGATGACAACGGTTCTGAGGTACACAACACTGAATGGTTTTTGTTGCTGTCCGAGCTGTCGTAAAAGATTCCTGCTCGTTGCCGAGTGTACATTGTCAGGAGCGTCCAATGGTTATAATGCAGGATGGGCAGAAAAAATTTTCTAGGGACCCCGCTCTCCAACTCTACCAAAAAATGTTGCTTTGCTCCTATTTCATCGGCGAGGCAAACATCGTTGAACAACATAGGATGAGCTATGTATGCATGTTCGGTCTTTGGCTGTAATGTTTGGATGTAAGCAGCCGCCACAGATACAGCCAATCATCCTCCTTCTTTTACCATGTCCCTTAAATCGTCAACCGGGACTACGATATCGACTGCCTTGTAAATGACATCTGCCGGAGTAGAATCTGTTAACTTCAGAAGGATTTCATTTACCTGCTCCTGTGTGAGCGTAGCGCACGAGAAGCGGTCGAAGTTTTTGATCAGCCCCTCTGTAGTTTCAGGCAAAGCAGTGTCTTCCATCCCGTGCACTTTCCGCATGGTCTTCAACTGCTTGCCTGCCCCATAGGCGTCAGTTGCCATTTCCGCTTCTCTCTCTGGAGAGCTGCTGGATTGTGAAGATTCGTCTTCTTGGTCGTTGTCCAGTAGCCTATCAGGTACCCCTGCATCTCGGAAATAGCGTCCGTCTTTAATCAGCAGCATGGTTTAAGTGCTCCTGCGGCGATAGAAGCAAGTGCCCCTAAGGGCCCCCAAGTTTCCAAATGTATTGAGCACCTCTATGGCACTTAAGACGACGAAGGCGCTGCTTCCGCTTCCCTCTTCAGCCTGGACGGGGAAGTCATGGATGGAATAGAAGTTCCAAACGCTGCTATGACGTTTGGCTCCTTACTTTATAGCTCATAGAAGACGCAGCGGTAGAAGCCTCAGATTTTTGTCCTCCGGGCGGCTGAAAACATTCCCGGAGCGTGGCACCTCGTTACTGCTGCAGCTCAGCAGTCGGACGTCATGGTTCCTTAGGTCTGCCACGTAGAGGAACCATATGTTGTGGTGCTTGTACGGTGCCAACACGAGGTTTGGGTTATGCTCGTCGATGTGCTGCAGCATGTTGGCCACCGCAGCAGAGACTTGTTCTCCCCACATCAGCCTTCTTGCCAAGGTCGGGGTGGCATTGTATATTGTCTTCCGACCTGTCCTGCTGTCGATATTTTCTATTATCGCTTTTTCAAGGACCCTAAACAGTCTTTTGCCGACGACGGCAAGCGAGCGGAACATGCTGTGGAGTGCTCCCCATCGTACGGAGAAATAACTGTCACTCCAGACGATGTCTTCTTCATCTGCCTGCGATCTTAGGACCTTGTTTAGCAGTTTCTGGTCTCTGATCGTCAGGCAGCCGATGACCCTTCTATCGAAGTCGGCCATCTCAAAGGAAGGTATCTCCGATGGCTCAGCGAACTTATCTGCCATCGAGCATTTTCCTCGGGGGAGGTGTCTTTCATTGGCTGCATAAACGTCCCCCTTTTCTCCCTCTGATTCATCAGAAGAGTCCACCCTGATGTTGATATCTCCGTTATCATCTTTAATTTCATCCAGGGGGGACTGAGGGATTTTCTTCCTCCAGACCTAGGGAGCTTTCCTGTCCTGCTGGAGCTCCATCGGTCGACCTTGGTTGCGTCCCCTCCTCGGGCGTTGTGTATTGCTCGCTGGAGGTAGAGGAGGATGTCGATCTCGAAGAATATGTTGACGAAGAAGATGGAGAGCCACGGCTAGGGGGCGACGACGACCTTCTCGGCTGCCTTCAGCATGGATGATCGTCCCTCTTGTCCAACCTCTCCTCGATCTTGTCGAGGCGTTGGAGAACTTGCTGAAGCGTTGCAGTCAAAGTCTCTAGTATGCCGGGAAGGCTATCTAGAGTCAGCAGCTCTCGTTCTTGGCTATTCAGCCTGTCTTGGAAAGATGAAAACTTGCAGGTTAAGGAAATATAGGTAGTTGAGTTGTTATCCGTTACCTCCCGCAAGTAGTCAAGCTCGTGCCCTAGCATCTTCCTGAGCGATGGAGGGGTTCCTACGGGTCTCCCTCCCGTCCTTGCGACACCTTGCTCGTGTGATGGCCTACCAGATGAGGTAGAGTCTATCTCAATTGTTCGCGATGCAGATGCTGCCAAGTGAGGCGACGACGGTTTTTCAACCGTCACCACCTTGTCTTCTCGTCATGGTGGAGAAGGTTGTGGTGTGGGAGGATGCTGCTCCACCTCTAAATTACCGGCGATCTCCTCAGCTGCTGCAATAGGAGACACCGGTGGAGGTGTCGGCGTCAGCTGTGCACCTTCGAGCTCCATTCTTAGGATCTCATCGAACACCCCATTACTGGCGTCCGGCTGTGGTGCTTCTTCTGCCTCTACAGGCCTTATGGGGATGTCGGGGGTTGCGGCTGTCTCTTCCATGGTAGCTCCCACAGTCGTTGTCTCGGTGACCTCAATGATCACCAGTTCTTCTTCAGCCACCCCAGTCGTCGTTGTGGTTGCGGCTGGTATAGTAGGAGCGACGATAGCTCTATTAACAGCTGTCGTCGGTAGCTCTGGGACTGCAGCTAGCTCGGGGTGGGTCGTTGAAGCTTTTTCCTGCCTTGGGTCGAGAGGAATCAGTTCTCCTCTCCCGGACGTCCTTTCCTGAATTCTGGTGGTGGCGGCGTAAGCTGCATCTACCGCCACAGCTTCTATCTCTACTGCAGTGAAGACCAACTTTTCTGCGTCGTAGGTGGCATAGTGAGGGAGCGGGAGGAGGATGTTTGTCCTTGCAAACTTGTAGAAGTAGTCCCTTTCCTCCTTCTTTATGATGCTGGCCCTCATCAGGTATTTGATATCGATCAGCTCATCGCCCTTCGTCCTTGAAAGGCTGTGTGGATCTTTCGGGTACCCGAGCCCTGCCGCAATCAAGTTGATGATGCCACCCATATAGTAATCTTTGGTGGCATCCTTTATCGGGTGCAGTCTGTTCAGCAAGAACCGTCCGAGGTTGATCACTCGTCCCTCCATCATATACCACATGACATGGAGTTCTTCAGTGTAGATATTGCTGGACTCGTTCTTGCTGAACAGCAAGCATGCCACCAGCTTGTGCACTATTCTCCAAAAGCAGGAGTGCACTGCTGCCACCTTGCTTCCCGGTTTAAAAGACGATTCGTCGGTTAGCTTTTCCGAGAGCTCCAAGGGATTGAACCCGTCTCCTTCGGTTATTCTCTCACTGTTATTCATCAGATCCTTCTCCTCCTCACTGGAAGAGAAGATCTTGTTCAGCAGCTTCTCGGAGATTGCGTGCTCCGAATTGTATAACCGGGCTTGGAGTCTATCTGCTCCGCCGTATTCTTTCTTTTCAGCAGCAGAATTCTTCACTCGGCGGAGGGATGACATGAACTCCTTGGTGAGTTCAGTGTAGGAGGAAGATCGGCTGAGGCAGATCTTCCTCAGTCCTGCCGAGGTGAGGATGCCCTTCAGCCTTTCAAATATTCCCATCTCAGCGAATGAAGCCTGTTGGCAGAACCTACTCAGTCTGTAGACCTTGGTTGCCATCTCAGCATAACGGCGTGCGTGCTCGTCGTCCCTCAGCACAAACCTTCCTGGCGTGTATTCTAGGGGTTCTATCGTTGCTGTTGGTGTTGGAGCCGCCACTTCTCCTACCCTCGTCCTTTTTTCCACAGTTGATGGCTCAACTGCTTCTGGATTCGAGCGCTTCTTCCCGACAGTGGGCGCTTCACCTGCGGGCTTGGTGTAGATCCTCCTATCGTGCTCGTCAACCCAGACGACAGTTTGCTTGATGTGGGCCATTTCTGATAATCATTAAACAAATTCCTTGGTCAATTAAGTGTGCCGATGTTTAAAGAAGGGAAACTGAATGCACGATAAGATATGCCCCGATAAGATATGCACGATCCCACAACACTGTATCGGGTGATACAAGGTTTTCAGAGGTGAAGTTTCTTGCCCGATATGAGATATGGGTATCGCCTGTCCCGTCGGAAGATCATACATGCGATAAAGAACAAGACGATACGGCGATAAATACGCGTCAGGTATGTCGGGCGATACGGTCGCGAGAGATAAGACACCCGATAGGGCTCTCTAAACGGAACGCAGTGTGTCGTCCGACAACAAAACATGTTAGGTGGTGCAAGGATGGGCGACAAGGTGTATCGGGCAAACATGAATGAAAGGTGCATCGTGTGACATACGTATCGGGCGATACAAGGTTGCTCAGCTAGAAAGCTATTAGCCCGATAAGTCATGCGTGATAGGAAGGTCGTGTCGGGTAAGCTGGGATGATACGGCTATCGGGCTATACCTTTGTTGTTTTCTTAAGATTCCACACGACACGAGAGCAGGAGAACGTTGCACGACACGGGAGCAATCTTAGAAAATCACAGCACGATACGGGTAGGTGAAAACTGTAAAGGTAGTATCCCGACACGGTAAACTCTCCACACTATTTATAGCGACCTCGACTGGGGGTAAAGCGGGTAATCCCGGGACACATGCCGGTCGTTGGGATAGGTCATTTCCGAGACGGGTAGTCCATCCGTCGGCACAAGGGTAATTACTCCTTATGAACAATACTGGTGCACGCCGCTCAGGAATGTCATCCGTCACGACCTTTGCGATGCCTGAAATACCATCCCCCGATATGAGTGTGTTCACCGTGCCGGCTGGGTTGATGCCCGATATGAGGACTTCAGAACAGAATCAAGGTGAGAAAACAAAGCGGGGAAACAAAAGCAGTCGGTGAGTAAAACATCATTGGCCCAAAGCTAAGATCCCGGCCTCAGATGGTATTACCCATCCCGGTCTCTAAAACACAGCGGTAGCCCATAGGAGAGTCAGCGCATGTGGCGCATGCACTGACTCGGACCTTATTATAGTCTATAATGTTTGTAATGTTTGTTTTGCAGGAGAGTAAAATGCATCCTATTCTAGGAAATAAAAGAAAACTCGGGATCCCTCCCGAGAAGCGCTGTAATCTTCGTCTCCTGCTTGACGTCCTTTAGCTTCGTCACTCCTTATTCTCTGCCATCATCCTCTAGTGCAACTTGATCCTCATCCCTTTTGATCACTGTCCTGCTTTCTTAGCCGTTTTAGTGTTCGATGGAATTTTTCCTGACTGATTCTTTATTAACTCGGCAATTTGAGCCAGTTGATGATCAATCTGACGCTGATGCGTCTGCATGTCTGTTATTTGTACCTGCAGTGAGTTCAAAACACCTGAATTCGACAGCGCGCTCTGTGCTAACTGGTTGTTGATAGTGTCTTGCCTTTATACGAAATCAAAAAGTTGGCCAACCACATCAGACTGGCCAGAAAACTTATCATGTTCCTTGGTTGATCCTTGGTACTTAGCCTGACCCTGGAAATTCCCCTTGTTCGTCTGGAAGGAGGTGTTCTTGGTGTACTGGCTCGGTCCTCCTCTCTTCTCGAAGGGTTGGGGTGGCTTAGAGGAGTTGTGCAGCTAATGTGAGTTCTCAGTCACATCCTTGTTGCCGTAGCTGAAACCGGGGTGGTCCGGCCTTTTAAAGTTCACAAAAGAGACATTTTCTGTCCCCTCGGCCTCAGAGTCAGAATCACTTGACGCATCCGGTCAGGTGTAGATGCAACTATCTACCCCATGCCCTCCTTCTCTGCAGGTTACACACTTCATTACTTTTTCAACTGACTTCTTCCCTTTACCACCAAACTCTTTTAGCTACTTGACATCAGTCACTATCCTTTGTATCTGAGAAGTTATAGATTCCAGAGCCTTGGATTCAAGAGAGGGTCCTTCACTGACCTTCTTAGCCTGCCCTCTGTCAGATCTATCATACTCAGTGCCGGCTTGCAGCTCGGCCATGTTTTTGATGACCCTCTCATACTTGCTCGGCTTTTTCCCTAGGAAGTCACTTCTTGCTGCCGCATTCAGTGACACCCTTTCATCGGGAGTCAGACCATTATAGAAGGTAGTTACTAGGAAACCCTTCTTGTAGTTATGGTGAGGGCAGTCCCTCTAATATTCCTGGTATCTTTCCCAGGCATCGTGGAGGTTTTCGTGAGGCTTCTATATAAAAGAGGTTATCTTCTGTCTGTTTCTCACAGTCTTCTCAGTCGGGTAGAATTTATTTACGAAAGTGTCTGCTAGTGCTCCCCACCCGTTTAGAGATTGGTGGGGAAGTCCCAAATACCACGATAGATCCTTGTCTTCTAGAGAGAAGATGAAACCCTTGCAGTAAATGACTTCCTAGGGTACACCTCGCATCTTAATTGTGTCGCAGATATTCTTGAAAGCGTCCAGGTGATGATAAGGGTTGTCGTTCTTGGAGCTCCCTCTGAAGCTCTTATTTTAGATCATCGAGATTACAGACGGCTTAAGCTCAAAGTTGGTGGCGTTGAATCGTGGAATGATGATCGGGCACCGGGAATTGTTAGCCTTCGTGGAGGCTAACTCCCTCAGAGTTTTCTCTTCTTCTTCCGAGTCATCGCTGTCACTCCCTTCCTGGTGTTGATTTTGATCATTGTGGTTCCTTCTGTGCCTTCGATGGTGACGACGTCTATCTCAGTGTTGGTCGTCTTGTAACTGCTCTCCTTCTGAATCTTCATGTTGATCATGGCCTTCATAGCAGTCATTGCCTTCAGGGGGAGGGGAGTTAGGTCTAGCCCTCCTTTGACGTTTGCCCTCTGAAAGAGGTTGTTCGACGCGAGGCGGCATGTTTGAGCTCGGTGGAACAGATCACCGTTCTTCAGAGTGCCTGGAATAGCACGAAAAAATCAAGTCAGAAAATCGAATTATTTATTTTTAGGCAAAGAATAATAATAACAAAAGAAAGTAAAGAGTGTTGTCAAGCTCATTTCTAAGCTTGAGGCACGGGGGTGTAGTTAGTGGATTCGGATTCGTCAACAGTACCGTTTTGCCTTGTCCCCGGCAACGGCGCCAAAAAGTTGACCTGCCTAAATCGCGCGTCCTAAAATTGGAGGCGGATTTGAGGTAGTCGAGCTTTTACATTTATAACCTGAAACCTTCTAGGCCCCCACAACTTTGTTCACAAGGTCGAAGTAGATATACGGGGTCGAACACAGGGACAAGGGTGGTAGTATTGAGAACGCGGAATCGACACGCTACACTCCGGTAAGGAAAAGTGATGATAAAATTCCCAAAAGGGAACAGTAGAACACGATCGATAAAACAAAAGAAAACCCTATCTCCAACTGGAGTTACAAAGAAAACTTAGGTTTTAAGCATTTATCAGTTTTTAGGGATTTTCATGCAACAGAAGCAGAGAGATAATACTAAAGCTAAAGCAAGGTACCAAGGAGAAAACTTTGATAAAACAAGCGGCAGCAGAAACACTCTGTACTCCTCCTCTCAAAGCGGGTACCTCTAATCAAGCGGCAACACCTCTCTCGAGGTTGCTGGTCTTAAATTAGAGTGGAAAGGTTACTAAAGCAACTCCGATTCTAGGCACTCTCGTACTCTAGAATCAGACCAAACACTAGAGCCACAACACCTCTCTCAAGGTTGTTGCAATGGGAAAACACGATTCGGTAGCTAATCGAAACGCGATCCAAGCATGCAAGCTAGAGTTCAGATGTTAAACATAGCAATCATCCAACAAGAGTACCAAACATAGAGCAGCAGATAATTAACTCTTCTAATTCCATTAGCATATAAAGGTTTGATTACATTGCAAAAGTAAATGAAGAAGTAAATGACTAGAATAATAAAGATAAATGTAGCCTTCTTGATATAGAAGGACGACAGACTACAACGGACCCTCCAGCCCGATACCGGGCAGGACCCTAGCCCGATACAACCGTGTCGAGAGGCACACCCTCTCAAGCGACACACCGTGACGGGAAGACTGTATCATGTGAGAACCCTGGCCCGATACGCTCATGTCGGGCGGCACCCTCTCGGGTGAGACGCCGTGACAAGCGATGCATATCAGGATTCGGTATCGTGTCGGGTTAGAGCGATGCTTCTAGCATCAGTCACTTATGTCGGGGATCCACGTCGGCCGATATCGGCCTGCAGTGTTGCTCGGGACGACACTAAGTGAACCATTCCCTCCCTCTCGGGATGGGGAAATGCTCACCTAGTGTCGCCCGTCACAACCACTGAGGCACGATGCTCTTGCTCTTGCAGCGTTCCTTGGGAAGATTTGCCCAGAGTTCCGACCTGTCTTTTTGGCTTCCTGTAGCTGCTATTTATAGGCAGCGGTTGGGGAAGTTATGGTGCATAGGGCGCCACGTGTCCTCCTTGTCTTCGCGTAGTCAGTGGACGGCCGATATCGGTATTGCCCGTCACAAGGATTGTCGATTGTCGGCCACGTGACGAGCGGTGCCTGCCAGTGGGTGGCATGTGCCACGTGACGAGCGGTTCCTGCCAGTGGGTGGCATGTGCCACGTGACAAGCTTTGTTGTAATGGTGAGCTCGGCTCCCTATCGGGTAGAAGGCGTATCGCCCGCTAGTTTCATCTTGCGCGGCATCCTTATGTCGAGCATCAGTGTGTGGCGCTAACCTGTCGGGTAGTGATCGTATCGGCCATCTGGAAGGCCGATGCAGGTGGAACTTGTTTGTGGGTCGGGACGGCCTTATTGACGATAAATGGGTCAAAATAGGAGGAAAACACTGCAAAATACGGAAATATTGAATTAAGAGCGTCGTTTGGCCAATTATTGCAAAAGTACATATAAACAGAGAGGAAAACAATTAAAAAGGCAGTTTTGATAACAGAATAACAGTCTAAAACATCACAAAATTTGGTGTTATCAGTATGATGAAGGGTGTAATTATTCTCTCTCTATTGTTGTAACCCTAATTTTTTGTCATATGAATATCATGGTTCTTAAATGTAATGTTATATCAAACTTATGGATCACATGTGTGGTGATGGTTGATGAGCCTTTAGTGAGGCATGGAAATATAATGATGTTCTTGTAGGAATGATGTGATGGTCTCAATAACCTTTGGGCATGGTTGAGCCCTAGTGAGGTGTTATCCTCTTCATGATGTGACAAGGATATGTATCCCATAATGGTATGATTAAGAGTATGGATACATGTATGGCAATGAAACTATACCAAGTGATGATGTGATAAATATTATATCTCATATGTTTTATATCTTCTTAGGTTGCAATCTATCCATGCTTTATAGAAATCTTATAGGGTTTATATGTAACAATTTTAACTAAACCAATTGACATTAACTAATGAAGTGAAACCCTAATCATGTAGTGACATGTGCCATAGATCCATTCCAGTGTCAGGACTTTCTAGATGGTGAAACAAGTATTCCTAAGGGAAACTTAGAGCACATATTGTTGAGTATGCAGGGTGCATGAGACTATGTGTCCTTGTCATCCTGATCCCAAGGTTATGGAGGATGGCTATGGTCATGCCTTGGCAGGAGAACAACTGTAGTCGTATCTTAGGTATTTGTATATATGATGAGAGAGAGGAATGATGTAGTTGTACCTCAGATGGTAGGGTTTTGTATACCCTAGTTACTAGTGACGTGACCTATATACCAAGGACAAACTAGGTTGTTTTACAACTAGACCTATATATCATTGCTGCTGACTCGTACTGACTAAGGGTGGATGAGATATTAGGAGTGTGACTCTCCTAGATCTTGTATGGCATTGATTTCAACTTAGTAGTGGTTAGTTTGAGTCTGATTGGTATACCTCAAACTCCTCAGGGATTAATAAAAGGCATAATCCATTCGTGTAGTATATCAGCTTAGGGTTAAACACGATCACATTGGTTGATAACCCTTTCCTTGTTTCTTTTACTATTTAGTTGTTATATAATGCGGTAAGAGAAACTAAATGTCCATTAGATGATGGTTTTACCTATTGCTATGCCTATCTATTTAACTGGCTTAGTATGTTTAAGATGCTCAATCTGCTCAACCTACTTATTAGTTTTTCCCGCTTAATCTATTTAATAATAATGTTATATGTTTCAATCAATAACCATTGGTTGAGAGTTATATCTCTCGTTGGGGCATTGGTCTCACCTCGTGGGTCCCACATCTTTTTAGGTGATCATCAGTCACATCGTCAAGACCGTGTTGCTGAGGAAGAGTAGCTCAGAGAGCAGTAGGAGCAGAAGGTTGGATAGTTGTTAGTAGAGTCCTAGACTCATCCCTGTACTCTCAGGTCCAGACATGGGATTTTTTGTAGATGATATGTGTACATTGACTCGAGTTTTGGCAGTGTGCCAATGTTTGTATGTGGCATGTATACGTTGAACATCTCTTTTGTATACATGTTGTGGTTGAAGACCAGTGGTCATATATGTAATTATCTAATGTGGTATGTGAATTATGCAAATTGTTGGACCTTTTTGCAAATGTTTTTGAACCCGATAGTAATGTTTAAATCGAATTTGATTTACCCGTTTTTCTGGTTATGTGGTTAATTAGCAGTTAATCGTCTGTTTTATTTTGAGTAATTTGGTTTAATGTGACAGGGCATCACAATTTAGGTTAGTATTAGAGCTTGAGGTTCTATGAGTCTATAGTGACATAGGACTTAGGTATGTGTTTGTTCTTATGTAATCCTAGAGAACGTGAAGAACATGCTGAGAGTAGATACGTCGTGCCAGGAGGTGGTGCTAGGAGGCATGCCCGTGATGAGAGAGTGTCTGATATGGGACGGGAGCAACCCATGGTGCCTTAGTTTGACCCTACAACCATGGAAAATTATGCCTTCCAATCCATGTTTGGACAACTCATGGTGATGATTACACATGTAGAAGATAGAGTGCTCGTACCCCAAGCTAGGGTAGTTGTCCCTGATGTAGAATCTCAGGGCTCTGGGAAGACGTATGAAAGGTTGAGAAGTGTTAGAGCGATCAAGTATGTGGGTACAGTAGACCCATAGGATGCATATATGTGGTTGACGGAGCTTGATAAGGCGTCTAAGATCCTCAATGTTCCAAAAGAGGACAAGGTGAAGCACATTTTTACCTATTGAAGGGCAGTGTTGGCCACTGGTGGGCCATAGAGGAGGAGGAGGAGGAGAGACATGGAGTTGTGATATGTTGGGAAGAGTTTTAGTGGGAGTTTGTGAGCTGATACTTCCCTCAGACAAATCTGGATGAGAAGATAGCGCAGTTTGAGAAGATATGTTAGGGTTTGATGTCCATCAACGAGTACGAGGCAAAGTTTATGGAGTTTTTGAGGTTCCATCCTCATATGGCAATAACGGATAAGGATAGGATCCTCAAGTTTCAGAAGGGCATGAGTAATAGTTGTCTACGATAGCGTATGCTTTAGAGAACAGAGATGTTATCTACCTTTGTGAAGTCTGTAAGGAGGTTTGAGAGGTCTGCTGTCGAGAAGCATGAAGCCAAATGCTAAGAAAAGGCCAGCTCAATTTAATGGATAGTCGTTTGAAGGCTTTAAGAAGCCAATGTTTTCTTCACCTTAGTCACAATAGAGGTCAACTTTCTCTGAGGCGAGATCAAGAGTGTCCTCACACAGTGGTCCTCAAGCAAGGGCAAATGTCATATTTTCCTCCAATAGGAGCACGCAGTGCAACGTCTGTGTCAGTGATAGGGTCGTCTAAGCTATAGTATGATTTGAGGACTTACACAAGTGTGTACAAGTAGGACGTATCAGGTGGGATTGTCCTATAAAGAATGAAGAGTGACACAACAGCTGAGGCAACAAGGTTCACAACAACAACATATTAGTAGTATGGTGGTAGAGGACATTGCCATGCATCATGTGTGGGATCATATGGACTAGCTAGCAGAGGATGTGGACAACAACATGCGATGGATAGATTCTATGCTATGAATCAGCCAAAGAAAGTGGTCAATTCACGTATCTTGATAGGTCAGATGGAACTTTTTCATTCTGAATTGTCTACATTCTCTTTCATATATATTTTAGTTGACCCATGTGCGATACACTCATTTATCACCAAAGAGGTGATAAACAATTGTTATCTTCCTGTTATTAGTAGGATTGATAGTCTTCGGATAGAAACCCCTCTTGTTATTTCCTCCAAGTTGAGGTGTGTCAATCTTACGTTTGGGATGAAACATTCAGGTGGATCTTATGCCACTTGACATTCATGGATTAGATGTGATCCTAGGGATGGATACCTTGGAGAAGTATAAGGTTGTTTTTCAATGTAGTTCCAAGGTGGTGAAGTTCTGTGATGGAGATGTTTCATTGATCTTCTAAGGAGATAGGAAGATTCTTCCTACATGTTTGATGTCAGCTATCACAGCGGAGAGGTTGATGAAATAACGGTGTGAGGTCTTCTTGGCACATGTTGTGGATACCAAGATGGGGAGTCCTAGTATCCAGGAGGTGTCGACAGTGTGAGACTTTGAGAATGTTTTTTCTAAAGAGTTTCCTAGTGTTCCCCCTCCTAGAGAGATTGATTTTGAGATCAATCTTGTTCCTGGAACACAACCCATAGTGTAGTCACCCTACATGATGGCCCCAATAGAGATGTGGGAGTTGAATAAACAACTACAAGATCTATTAGAGAAATGTTTTATCAATCTGAGCACTTTACATTGGGGTTCTCCTGTGTTGTTTTTGAAGAAGAAGGATGGTTCCATGAGGTTGTGCATAGACTACCAACAGCTGAACAAGGTCACTATAAAGAACAATTATCTATTTCTAAGGATAAATGGTCTATTTGATCAACTGAGAGGTGCTATAGTGTTCTCCAAGATAGACTTGAGATCATGATATCACCAGTTGAGGATCAAGGAGGATGAAATACTTAAGACCGCTTTTAGGACTAGGTATGGTCATTGCAAGTTTGTGGTTATGTTGTTTGGGTTAACTAACACACCGAAAAATTTCATGGGACTAATGAACATGGTGTTCAAGTCGTACTTGGATCAGTTTGTGGTCATATTTATCAATGATATCTTTATATACTCTAGAGACAGTCAATAGCATGAGAAGTACCTTCTACAGGTATTGACGTTGTTGAGACAACACATGTTGTATGGCAAGTTTAATAATTGTGAGTTCTAGTTGAAAGAGGTATCTTTTCTTGGTCACGTCACATTTACTAAAGGTGTTTGTGTATACCCTAACAAGGTACATTCAGTGTTGGAGTAGGAGCATCCAAGACACCAGTGGAGGTCTGAAGTTTCCTAGGCTTGGTAGGTTACTACAGGAGATTCATTAAGAATTTCAATGTTGTAGTGTTGCCACTACTACAGAAATGGCTTATAATGTCACATTTATAGGCGTCGGTTTTATACAAGAAACCGACGCCTAAACCCTACAACGTCGATTGAATACACAAACCAACATCTATATGTGAAGAGCGATCAGACACGGGTATCACTTTTTATATAGTGTCGGTTCCTCAATAAGCAACTAATGCCTAAAATCGACCGCCAAATCCAAATTTTCTAGTGAAAAAAAATTACTTCCAAAATTTAACATACGACTTCGGTTGTTGACAAAATAACCGACGAATAAAGGTTTTTCGCGAGACAGAAATTGGGCCCATTTTTATTGTCAGTTTGCTTGCAATAACCAACGCTGATGTGTTTTCACGCGTTGTCCCCGTGAAAATTTTCACCCCTCTTTGGCGTCGGTTTGCAACGACAACCGATGACTCTAGTCATAATTCCAGAACAACTTTTTTTGTCGGCATATGTAGATAGACGTCGGTTTTTCTAGTTGTTCTGACCGACGCATTTTATTTTAAGCGTTGACTTTCTTTATTAACCGACGTCTATTGTTAACTTAATAGCACCCGCACAAACCAGACTCTTCCCCTTTCTATATTTCATTCCCGATTGAACTGAGGTCTCGCAATTCCGCCGCTCCCAACTCCTCACTCGCCTGCTCGCCGCTCCCTGCTCGCCGCCACCGCTCCCTGCTCCCTGCTCACCGCCGCTGTCGGTCCCTTCTCCCTGCTCGCTTGCTCACCACCGCCGATCCCTGCTCCCTGCTCCCTGCTCGCTGCCGCCGCCAGTCCCTGCTCCCTACTCGTCGCCGCCGCCGCTCATCTTCTTCCTCAAAAGGTACCCTTCTTCCTCCTCTTCTGCTTCTGCACCTATTATCTGCTTCACAGTTATTAACACTCCCCCACACATCCTGAGCCCCAAATCTGAACAATTGATGTAGATTACTGGACTATATGTTCATCATATGTTGTTGACTCCATATATGATGACAATGCTTGACCTAATTCAGCTCATAATTCTTAACCTAACCCTAATGCAAGTAAGAGATGATGGTACATAGCCTCTTGTGTGATTATTATAATGATAGAGTACTTTCTCTCTCTATGTTGTTGTAACCCTAAGTTGATTTCACATGAACATCATGTCTTTTAAATAATGTTGTATTAAGCTTATGTATCACACATATGATGACGAGCCTGAATGAGGTATGGGGAGATCATGATGTTCTTGCAGGAAACAATGTGAATGGTCTTCCTAATGAGTTTTGTTACAAATATCTGTATATTAGGTTAAGGACATGTTTCTGTTGTGGCATGTTGAGTTTTTTACTATGTTGTTATGGTTGTCCACAAGTGTTTTTATAAGAAAATTGTATGTTGAATGGGGTTGTGAACAAGGGACTGGTGTTATATTTTGTTGGCCTAGAAACCCCACCAAGATTTACTCATTAGGAGTAAATCTTGGATAGTCCCCGGTTTGGGACTGTTCTTGAACACCTAATCTCACTTAGGATGTAAGTGTATAATGTATATTGGGTTTTCAAGAAAATTTCAGCAGCATTTCCCCGTTTGTTCTCTAAGTACATATGTACTTGGAGAACAACGGGGAAATGCTGTCGAAATTTTTTTGAAAACCCAGTACACATTATACACTTACTAGTGAGATTAGGTGTTCAAGAATGGGATAAGTGGTACACATTTATTATATATAAGACCTTAAACCCTAAAGTTTTAACCATAAACTCTAATCTTTTAACCCTAGACCCTAATCTTGTTCTAATATATACTTGTTTTCTCTTTGATCATAGAATGGACAGATCATGGATGTCCATTCCAAATCGCTGCACCCCAGAGTTTATTTTTGGTCTTGATCAGTTTATTAGATTTGTCGAGGAACACAGAAAATAACATGGAGATAGGTTCTACTGTCCATGTAAGCATTGTGGTAAAAACTTGAAAGTCAGCACTGGTGACGAAATCAAAAGTCATGTCATGTGCAACGGGATTGTATAACTCTATACAGAATGACACTGGCATGGAGAGATTTCAAACCTAAAATCAGTGGATGTCGATAGCAGTACTTGTGTGGAAGAAGAAATTGCCTCCGATGACGTAGATGTGAACGAACCAGTTCTAGTAGACATCGTTGATGCGATGCTGGATAGTTGTGGGGTAGAGCACACCAATCCACCTCCCATGTTTAGAAACATTGTGCATGATGCTGAGATATCATTATACACATGTTGTAAGTTTACGAAGCTTAGCACTGTGTTGAGATTGTATAAGCTGAAAGCTAACAATAGATGGAGCGACAAAAGTTTCAAGTCATTGTTGTCTTTGTTGAAAGAAATTCTTCCTGAAGGAAACGAGCTGCCAATCTCAACATATCGGTTAAAGAAATTGTTGTGCCCAATGGGAATGGAGGCCAGGAAGATACACACATGCCCGTATGATTGTGTATTATTTAAAAAGGACTATGTGGATTTGAAAGATTGTCCTAAATGTGGTGCGTCAAGGTATAAATTGACGACTTCGGGGGAGTCTAAAATTGGTTCTCCTGCCAAGGTGATGTGATATCTACCTATAATACCACGGTTTCAACGCTTGTTTGTCAATCCGATAGATGCAAAGAATTTGAGGTGGCATGCAGATGTTAAGAAAAATAATGATGGAATCCTACGACATGCGTCTAATTCTCCACAGTGGAAGAAAATTGATTTATTGTATCCTAAATTCGGTGAAGAAGTCAGGAATCTAAGACTTAGACTTTGTACAGATGGGATGAATCTTTACGGGACATTGAGCAGCCAACATAGCACTTGGCCAGTTATGCTTGTTATATACAATCTTCCTCCGTGGTTATATATTACGTTATGCTGTCGTTGTTGATATCGAGCCCTAAACAACCTAGAAATGATATCGACGTTTATCTTGAACCTCTGATTGATGACTTGAAGAAACTCTGGGGTGAAGGTGTGATGAAATATGATGCTTCACGAAGACAGACATTTCGTTTACACGCTATGTTGTTTTGGACTGTGAATGACTTTCCAGTATATGAGAACATATGAATTCAAGAAGAATCAGGAGTGGACTGGCCGACCCCTTTTAAGGAAAATGTGAATATTCGAGATAAACTCTAGAGTATCACGTCTAAATAACGTTAAGAACTGATTTGTAATATAAAAAAAATAGATGAAAATATTGCAGGATTAATTCCCAAGTGTCCTTATATAGCATAGATTCTATAATGAATCTTTGTTGTAATGGATTTGAAATTTATATTCTGGGATCTTCCAAAAAAAAAACGTGACAACTCAATGGACACCATTCTTAAAAAAAATTCGACAACTAGCACGTACTGTACAAGGTTGGGCGGGTTCGTGCCCGTTTGCCCGAGTTAATCGGAACTAACACAGCGGGGCGTGGCTGCGGCGGCGTATCTTATTCCTCTGTCGTCGGAGTATCGGATCGACAGTCTCCTGCCGGCTAACGCCACCAGCTCCAGTCAGTCCATGTTCATCACAGCGCTTCCAGCTTCGTAAATTACTTGCTTGTTGAAAGACCATCCAAGCGTCTCCTAATCCAGCTCAATCGACAAGTCCTGCGGAGGCTCTGGTCCTCTCAGGATGCTCCGGACCGTTCGGCTCCGATCAATCATTTCCCAATTCTCTGCCAGCTTGCGCTGCTTGTCTACTTCACCAGTTTCCCACAGTGACCCATTTCAGTCGGCGAACCCGGATTCCTTCGACCCAACGACCGTGCTGGACACGCTTCGTTCCTACTCCAACCACTGGACGCGCGCCCTCGAGTTCTTCTACTGGGTCGAAAACCACCACGGCTTCTGTCACACCCGGGAAACCTGCAACAGCCTCATAGACACTCTGGGCAAGTTCTTCGAGTTCGACCTTGTATGGGGCGTCATCACGCGAATGCCCACACCCGACCACGTCACTTTCCGAATACTCTTCAAGCGATACGCCGCTGCCCGCCTCGTCCGCGAAGCCATGGACGCGTTTGAACGGTCCGCCGAGTTCGGTCTTCGTGACGAGGCTTGCTTCCACCATCTGATCGACGCGCTGTGCGAGCACCGTCATGTGGTCGAGGTGGAGGAGCTGTGCCTCAAAAGAAACCCGCCATTCCCGGTTGGCACGAAGATTCACAACATGATCCTACGGGGCTGGTACAAGATGCAGTGGTGGAGGAAGTGCCGGGACTACTGGGAGGAAATGGACCGGAAAGGTGTGAAAAAGGACCTCTGCTCTTACACCATCTACATGGATATAATGTCAAAGTCAGGTAAGCCTTGGAAAGCTGTGAGGTTGTACAAAGAGATGAAAAGCAAAGGTATCGCCTTAGATGTAGTCGCCTACAATACAGCAGTTCAAGCAGTTGGTTTGTCCAATGGTGTCGATTTTGCCATTAGGATGTATAGGGAGATGCTGGAGTCAGGTCATCGCCCTAATGCCGTGACACACAATATCATCTTGAAGCTCCTATGTGAAGCAGGGCGGTTTAGAGAAGCTTACAGTTTTGTTAGTCAGATGAAGAAGATGGACTATGAGCCGGATGCAATGACTTACCATTGCTTCTTTCGGTCTCTAAGCAGGCCAAATGAAATAATCAGGCTATTTGAGAATATGACGGAGAGTGGGACCCGACCAATCATGGATACCTATGTGATGCTTCTGAAGAAGTTCGGAAACTGGGGGTTTCTTAGGCCAGTTTTTTTTATTTGGAAAGCAATGGAGGAACATGGCTGTAGCCCTAACGAGTTCGCATATAATGCTTTGATTGATGCCTTGGTGCAGAAAGGAATGATTGACATGGCACGTACATATGAGAAAGAAATGCTAGCAAAGGACCTCTCAGCTAAACCGAGAAAAGACTTGGGTACAATGGCTCTTGTATCGGAGGCTGAAGATGACAATTCTCTGAAGGAAGATGTTTTTGAGCATGCAAGACTCTAATCTTCATGAGGATGCTTTAGTAGCAAACAAGATACAGTCTAGTTGGGATGTGGATACATGTTGGAACATCTTTTTCTTCAAAGCACCACGGAGCTGACCACATTTGATGTCTTCTATGTCTGGATGCAAATAATCCATTACACTTTGTTAACTGAGGGACTAGTTTTACAAGCTCTACTAGAAGCAGGTTACCCTTTCTCCTCGTTGCTGTTGTTTTCACATGAAAAATATTGAAACTCATCACTTAAATATGCTTTCACTTTAATTTTACTAGATTTGGAATGTCCTCAACCTTTGTAGCTAATGATTAACAGGGTTGAAAAATTCTGTTTGATTTGCTGAACACTAACCTTTGTTTCATAAATATTCTCAATGCAGAATTTTGGATTTCGATATCTTGATCTGTATTTGGATGTCTGTTACCAGTACATTTACGTATTTCAGATCATATATACATACACAAAATGTTGAAGCTATTAATACACGGACAAATCCAAAAAATAACACTAATTACCACATAACCATGTCCAAATACATGAAACATGAGACGGGATAAAAATGTAATTGATTTGATTTGGTTTAGAAGTTTTATTTACAAATATTGATAAAAGATACACACATAATTATTCTATCCAAAAAGCGCACATTGACCATATTAATATATACTTATTTATATTTATTTATCTATTTTGTGTTCCCTTTAGTGTCTTGTCTTTTATCACATATTGGTGAACTTTATAACGAGGAACTCCTATCCAATATAAGGAGGGTGGCTATGCTTATTAGTTATCTCATTACTAGAACCTTATTATTATTTCTCATGGTATCAGAGCTGTTCGATCCTCCCTAACTCTAATGCCTCCCTTTCATTTCTCCTAGTCGCCATCTTCTTCCTTTCCCTTCACCTGTTGGTCTTCCACTCCCAGCCGTTCTCCTCTACCTTTCTCCAACCCGTCTGCCTAACAACCTCCACCCCCATCCTTCGCCTACGACCCCCTCTTCGCCCACAACCCTTCTCCCACTTGTCGCTCATCCTCATCTTCTCCATCCTCTCTGACCCGCAGACCTTCTCCCACCCACAGCCCATCCCGTCGCCACTGATCTTCTCCCGCAAATCTTCTCCACCCTTCTATGCCACTTCTCTACCTCTAACTTTCCCCCGCCGTTGTACCTCCTTTCCACCAGCCACCATCACCACACCCACCCCTGATCTCCGTTCCACCATCTCCACGCCAAGCACCATCTTCACACCGCCAACCATCTCCACACAGCCAACCATCTCCATGGCCAGTCGATAGCCAACCATCTTCCCCACCCTCCGCCAACCCTCTCCACCCCTTACATCCACACAATACTCGCTATCTCCAATATCGTTCCACCCCTCCAAGCCTTCCACCTTTTGGATCTCCACACTGTTCTTCTCACCTTGAGTTGCCAATAAATAAAAGAATATTTTTTATGTAAAACAACCGCTCCTTAGTTCAACTTAATTTTCGGGAGGGGCTTGCTCCCTCCCGTCAACCTTCATAACATGTCGGTCTAAAGTGACGATGTGGCGTTGGTTCATTAATTAAAACAATCTTAATGCCCGCTCTTTGGGCCTCTGCACTTTGTAGTTGATTCTTGTGTGATGCTTCACGCCCTTCTTAACTAAGAACCTATATGGAATGATCTAGACCGGATTCCATCATGGCCTCTAATGATAACTTAAGAACTCTTTGTGTGACCACCATAACATTGGATAGTTCTAATTACCATACGTGGTCAGTTTCTTTTGAGTTGTATGTCAAGGCTCAAAGCCGGTACTCTCATCTGATCACTAAAGGACCTACTATTCCGTCTGAGACTGCTGACGAGAAATCTAAACAAGCTTATGATTTATGGGTCAAAGATGACTTTGGAATAATGACCTGGATGGTTAACAATGCAGAACTGAAAACTCTCTTTTACACCTTAGAACGACTAAGGCCATGTGGGATTAGTTAGCACATGTGTACTCACACCAACAAAACCCTAAAAAAGTTTTTGAAATCTGTAAAAATCTGGTTAAAAAAGAATTCTACTAATGCATCTATGAAAGATTATTATAATCTATGTTGTGCTCTATCGGATGAATTTGAAGTTTACATCCCTAATCTTCCGATATCACCGAAGTTTAAAGACAACAGAACGAACTTCAGTTGGTACAGTTCTTTGCTGGACTACCTGCCTCTTTTGCATGAGTCGTGGATCAAATTCTATCCAGTGATCCACTTCCTAAGCTCCGTGACGTTCTCAAAAGGGTCCAACGCATGCCCTTGGTTTCTTCTTCTCCAGCAGGATTCACAGAGGCGTCAACTCTTGCGGTCCAATCTGGTGACTCTGGATGTGACAGAGGTCGTGGCCGTGGTAGTGGACATGGTCGCTTTGGTCCGTCATGTCCTGGATGTGGTCAACCCCCTATTGGACCGAGATGTGGTCTACCCTCCGTTGGACCAAGCAACGCCCCTCCTATTGAACCTCGTCATTGCATCTTCTGCAGTCGTGACAATCACAATGAGGATCAGTGTTGGTGAAACATGGCTACCCCAACACATGGGCCAATGAAGCTTCTTCTGACTACACTAAGGATGCACCGACCCAACCCTCCACTGCTTCTACAAATGGGTTCAGGTTGATTTCGAAACGTTTTTCCAAGAACGACTCCGGGCTCAAACATCGACTCCACATTCAGATGGTGATTCTGCCTTTCTTGCATCCTCGGCTCCTTATGGTAAAACCAAATGGGTCATCGAATTTGGTGCTTCTACCCATATTTTTGAAAATTCGATTTTTTTTTTTAATTTGAATGCTTCGTCTTCTATTCTGCCTGTAACTGTTGTTGATGGCACTCAAGCTTTAGTTCGTGGGGTTGGTCATGTTTGAACTACAAATAACTTCCTACTCAGATCGACATTATATGTCCCTCGCCTTCCTCTGAATCTTCTTTCAATTAGCAAAACTGTCAAGCAACTTTAGTGTTCTATTATTTTTGACTCTGAGTCAAGCAACTTTGGTGTTCTATTATTTTTGACTCTGATGGACGTGTCTTTCAAGATCTCCGCATGAGGATAAAGATTGGTTCAGGCCACGAGGGACAAGACGGCTTATACTACCTTGATACTTCGAAGCATGCGGCTCTTCTCTCCTCGACGGTTTCAAGAATTCAGTGGCACTACATATTGGGTCATTATGAACATCTAAGCTCAAACATTTAATTCCAAATGTGTTTGAAAATTTGTTTAAATGTGAAGCTTGTCGGTTTGGCAAGCAAACTCGATGTGTTCCCAAAGAAAACGACCGTCTTTAAAATCTGTCTTTGATATTGTTCATGCTCAGTGTTTTAAAAATCGCACTAAGCGGCCGCTTAATTGCCACAAGGTCATGTTTGCCTAAAACCCCCCTAAAGCGGTTATGAAGCGGATTGAGGAAAATCGACCGCTTTTTGCCCGCTTAACCTGCTTTTTCCCCTTTTTTTCCCGCTTTTTGTCTGCTTTTTTCCCGCTTAAAAAAAAACTAATGTAAGCATGTAACATTATGTACATTATATGGTCCGATTAGTATTGATTATAATCAGTGAATTATAAAACGGCCAGGCGGGCCGCTTAAGCGGCCATGACCCTCACCCACCTAATTTAGCCCCTAAGCGCCCGCTTAATCGTTTTGAACATAATCGCCCGCTTTTTGCCCGCCTCACCCGCTTTTTCCCGCTTTTTGCCCTTTTTTTCCCGCTTTTTTCCCGCTTTTGTTTAAAAATCCTAATGTAAGCATCTAACATTAATTAATTACATAGTCCAAGTAGTGTTGACGATAATATATGAAACTTGTATACATTAAATGTTCTATGATATAGCTAGTCCTAATTTAGAATGCATACTTTGTGTGTAAGCTGTAATAATTGGATACTGCTGTAATGCATCTAAGTAAATATCCTATTGCTCTATTATACTAGTAATGCATGATTAGTTTTACTGATTTCCTTGTTGCTTTCAGTGATTAATGATTGGTACTACTGGTTAGTATTACTTTAGTGATTACTTTAATTCAACAATTCATAGTTTGTTATTTACAATTACTGATCTGCTTGCTGATTTTAGTGATTAGAGATACTGATTAATAGTAAGTATTGATGAATACTTAGTTAATTACTGATTTGCTGATTAGATATGTATAGAAGTTCCTTATAAATATATATTTTTATATACACAGACATGTAATTTTGTATAAAAATATATAAAATTTAGACACCCGCTTTTTAAAAAATCGCCCGCTTAATCGCCCGCCTACCGCTTAATCGGTTACAGGGTGCTGTCCGCACGCCTCCCGCTTCCCGCTTTCTGATACACTGACTATAATATATTAAACTAGCTTACATTAAATGTTCTATGATATACCTAGTTCTAATTTAGAATGCTTACTTTGTATGTAATCTGCAATAATAAGGTAATTCTGTAATGTATTCAAGTAAATCATAGATAACTATTATCTAATTTAGAATGCATATTTTGATTAAATCTACTGCTGTAATGTAACTATATGTTTGTAACGTAGCTATATGTTTCTAATGTAACTATATGTTTGTAAGGTAGCTAATATAGAATGCATATTTTGACTAATTGATGATGTGCAAATGTAACTATTTGTTTGTAAGGTAGCTATGACAGGTGTATTGTTTACTGTTTAGCTATGTAAACATGTAACAAAATTGTTATTGTATCTTGTATATACACTTATTATTTTATATGTGTAGGGTGCTTTATCTATGACAAGTATATTGTTTACTATATTACATAGCTACAATAGTTGTTGTATAGTTGTGTTATTAACTATTTGGGTGCTTTATACTGTCTTTTACAATGTTTAGATATGTATAAAAGTTTCAAAAATATAGTATTTATATACATATGTATGTAATTTTGAATAAAAGTTTATAAAAATTTAAAATCCGCTTTTCTAAAAAGCACCCGCTTAATCGCTCGCCTGACGATTAATCGGCTACAAGGTCCCGTCCGCACGCTTCCCGCTTCACGCTTTTTAGAACATTGTTCATGCTAATATATGGGGACAGTGTTCTGTCACTAGTATGGTTGGCTTTCATTACTGTTAGAGAATCTATATTAGCCTATTTAGTTAATAGGTTAATTAGTTATTGGGCTTTAGTATTATAGCCCGTTTAGATTACTTATGTCTTAAGTCTTAGGGCGTCTCCCCTCTCCTATATAAAGGAGAGGGCGTCTAGTCTTGTATTCATCCCATTCAATTCAATACAATCTTATTCTCAACATGGTATCAGAGCCGTGAACAGTAACTCCGGCGGTGAATAGTACTACACGGCGTGAACAGTAACTCCGCCGTGAACAGTACGACGGAGTGAATAGTAATTCCTACGCGAAACAGAGCGTGTTCGCTCTTGAGGGAAACCTAGCCACCACCCCTCCTCCCTCTCCTTTCCGGCGCAACTCTAGCCGTCGCCGCTCGTCTTTTCCAAAGAGCAACCGAGGGGAAGAACCCCCGCCTGTGGGCGGCCGCCGCCGTTGCCATGGCTTAGGCCGGCTCCCCGCCAGACATCTCCCGGCCTTCATGGCATATCTTTCTCTTTCTCAAACGATCTAGTTTTCTTTCTGTGCGCGTGACCATCACCTTCCTGGCGCCTTCATCATCCTTCTCGTGCAAACGCCGCCACCAGCAACAGACAGAGCCGCCACCACGCCTCTATCCCGCGCAATCAATGCCGCCGCCAGCAGCAACAACAAAAGTGCTGCCATCCGCTAGCGATAACAGCCACCAAGCGCCATCTCCGTCAGCAACACGCCGCCACCGGCGATCACCCAGCCATCATTCCGAGCGGCCAGTAAAAAGCAGCCACCATCGGCATCCGTCGACGCCATCGCACTCGCATTATTCAGCAACCATCTACCGCTGCATCGCCCTGATGTCCTCAGCTCCAGCCTTCGTCGTTTCATAAGGAGAGGCTCCACACTTGACTCCGCATGTAGCCTCATGGCATGCAATATCTCCGGAGCCGTGCAGGAGACCAATATCATCTCTTTTGTTGCGGCCAAGTGCTACATCAGCCGAGCGACACAATCATCGTCATCTGTCCTGCCGCTGTGTTGCTGCCATATCATCCAACAACCATATCCCCAGCCGCTGATCACACCATTCAACCGCCGCCGTCATCCATGCCCCTGGTCGCTGCTCCACTGCTGCTCTCCATCTCGTCGTTGCTGCCCCAACGTTTTTGCCTATCCTTGGCTGAAGCACGGTCACCCATCACTCTCTACCGCTACCAAATAGCCCTATTACTGCCCCATATACCAGATGCCTGTTGATATTCAGATCCTTAATCAGATCTGCCCTTAGCTAATCGGATACAGTTTTAGCCTAATCAGATTTTTTGTGGGGGCTCCGCCCCTGCACCCCCAGACATCTCCATATCATAAAATCCTCTCAAATCCACCAATTCCTTTCCCACCCACCCATATCATTTGTGTATCCCTTTCCACAGTGCGAGGGGGTCATATATCCATTTCTCCACACTAAACACTCACTCCCGTCGTATTTGGTGTGCAGGGGGGATAGAGAGGAGAGGAAGAGATGAGAAGAGAGAGCATGTAGGAGTATGTATGAGAGAGAGTATGAGAAGAAGATGATATATGTATTCAATCTATATATGTTCCAGGCTATCATGGAGCTTCGCATTATTCAACACATTTGTTCTCTACTTCCAAGCAGCAATGAAGGATCTTCATTCAACGTCAACCAGTGAATAAAAAAGCGGATGAAGCGGCCGCTTAAGCGCCCAAGCACATATGCCGCTGTATTTTCATTGAAGCGGGCTGTGAGGCGTTTTGCACTGAAGCGGCCGCTTTTTCCCGCTTCAGGCCGCTTTTCTGGGTCCGCTTAAGTGGCCGCTTCAGGGCGCTTCACAACATGTTTTCCTGGACTTGCCCAATTTCCTTCTAAATTTAAAAAGAATGAAAACTATGTATTGTAATAGGTGTAACAATCACTTTGGTAATTAGTATCTCTAATTAATTACTTCTGTTTGTACATTATGTACGTCTATATATAAACTATGTACTTCATCTGCCATTTATAGAGTCTGTAATATAATATTAGTAATAGTTGCAGGATTTCTTTGATGTTTCATCCCTGTTCCTTCTATATTTTAATTTACATCATATAATATTAGTAATACATCATGTTTCAGCTGTGGTTGAATTTGCATGATTTTTTTGATATTGCACAATCTCATAAGGTAACCTCCTATAGGAAAGCACATCATCCCATTACATATATACGATTGCTTTTGCTGTTGGTTGTTGTACAATTTCATCATGTCGGAAGAATCGATACATACCATCATGACACTTGTATATGATTGCATGATTCCATAATGAATAAAATATGCTGCAATGTCACATATTAATCACTGTAAAAACTAATATTATGATTAATTTATTTATTGTAAATTCAGTAGTAATTGCTACAATGTATCATTCATCAAGACTTAGCCTACATTGTTATATTTAAATTTTAATTGTATGCATTATGATTCTATGACTCTAAAATATACTTACTCAATTTGGAAATTAATCTACTAATTATTCTATTTTATATCACAAGTATGGACGAGGGTGAATAAAGTTTGGCTAAGACAAGTGATCCAAGGTGGAAGTAATGCACTATTCCAGATCCAGCGTGAAGGGAGAAAGTGAAATGCAAATTTGTCTAAATTTTGCTAAGTTCTTTAAAACAATGTGGACCGCTTTTTCAAAAAGCGCCCGCTTTAGTCCGCTTCAAAACCCGCTTCCCGCTTTCCGCTTCATGGGGGGCATTCCGCACGCTTCGCGCTTTCTAAAACCTTGGCGTCAACACCGAGCTATCCGCGTTCATACTGCGTTATGTACGCCAGGTGTTGATGGTGTACTTCAGCTGCATTTACATGAGACAGATGGGTGCTTCTTTAGATTTTTAGAAGCTCAACAAGCCTGCCAATCTACTTCTGCAAGGTTGATTCATCCAGTTTATCTTCACCGAGCTGCTTCATCACGTCTTCTTTGAGCCGCATCTGCTATTTCGACATCACCTGTTGCTGATCTACTTGGGACTTTCCTTGATGGATGATATCTCTTTTCCTGACAAGCCCCCAAGGTTCATGCGACAGAGTTATGATACCTGCATCGTATCACCGACATATCATCCGTTCGTGTTCGTGCGACATTATGCACGTCTTCTTAGACGCTTTGAAGACACCACTACTGCTACATCATCACTGGAGATCCGCGTTCGTGCCACGTTAAGTACGTAATCCAATGAAGATGACATAGTGATGGTGTTGAGGATCGTCTGCTCCAAGTGGCGAATTACTGCTGTAGTATCAGGTTCCATTCTTCAGGCGCTCTTCATTCCAGATGCACTCCAAAGACCTTCAAAGCTCGAGGATCTCCAGCCTGCAAAATACAATTTCAAAGAAGAGAGGCATTGTCAACACATGGTTCAGGGGAAGTATTAATTAAGGGGGAGTATCAATTTTGTATGGGGAGTGATATTTATCTTTTATCTTTCATTTATCATTTCTTTTATCATTTTATCGAGTCTTGTAACCTCCAAGCTTTGGACATGTGTTTCACCCATGCTCCAGCTTGAGGGGGAGTGTTAGAGAGAGTGTTAGAGAGTCTATATTAGCCTATTTAGTTAATAGGTTAATTAGTTATTGGGCTTTTGTATTATAGCCAGTTTAGATTACTTATGTCTTAAGTCTTAGGGCGTCTCCCCTCTCCTATATAAAGGAGAAGGCGTCTAGTCTTGTATTCATCCCATTCAATTCAATACAATCTTATTCTCAACAGTTACTTTATGACCTTTATCGATGACTTCTCTAGAACCAAATGGTTGTTTTTACTTGAAGATAGGGCACATGTTCTCGATACTATAACTGCTTCTTTGTTGAGATTAAAACTCAATTTAATAAAGCCCATAAAATCTTTAGGATAGACAATGCTCTTGAATTTATGCAACAATCTGTAAGTCATTTTTGTAAAAGCCTTGGCACCATTCATCAAACATTTTGTTCTCACTCTCCTTAACAAAATGGCGTTGCTGAGTGTAAAATTTGGCATCTTCTTGAAGTTGCCGGAACCCTTGTGTTTCACTATAATGTACCTAATCCTTTTTGGGCTGATGTTTTCTCCACAACCTATTTTCTGATCTATACAATGCCCTCCACTGTCTTAAATACCAAGTTCGGTTCAATGTTTTGTACCCCGGAATTCCCATACTTTCTGAGCTACCTAGGATTATGGTAGCACACATTTTGTAAAGAATCTTCAGTCCGGTCAAGTTAACTTGATCCGTAATCTACAAAGTGAATCTTGCTGGGGTACTCACACACTCAAAGAGGATACATATGTTATGATCCGAATTTCAAGAAATGGTTTGTTAGTGTGGATGCCATTTTTTTGAAAATACTTCGTATTTTACTTTTATGGGCTCGACTCTGTCGACGGATCTTCTTGTTCCACTCCTCTTCCTATTCCTGTTGAACCAACATCATCAGAATCTGTTGATCTTGCTGAAACTCTCAAAGTGTATCAAAGACGCCGCAAGACTACAACTCCTTCTATCGCCCCTCCCTCAACCAATCCTTCATCTTCGTCGGTAGATCGCGACACTCCTCAGGTTTATTCTGACTTGGATACTCTAACTAGCATAAGAAAAGGGGTGCACTCTTGTACTTCCTATCCTATCAACAAATATTGTTCTGATGCTAATGAGAGTGGTTCAGTTTTGCTAACTATATTGCTACTCTTTCTTCTATATGTGTTCTTAAAAATGTGACTGAGGCCCTCACTCATCTTGCCCGGTGTTGTGCCAAGGAAGCCCTCCATACTCAACAAACTTGGGACTTAGTAGATGCCCCTGCTCATGTTTCACCTATACGTTTCCGCTGGATCTTCAGTGTGAAGTATCAACCACACGACACGCTCGAACACCTTAAAGCCCATCTTGTTGCTAAGGGCTACACTCAAACTTATGTAGTGGATTACTTTGAGATTTTCTCGCCTGTTGTGCAATTTAATTCTGTCGGATTCTTATTTCTGTTGCTATCAATAAGAACCGACCCTTGTTCCAGTTGGATGTTAAAAATGCCTTGTTATATGGTGACCTGCATGAGGAAGTATATATGGAGCAACCTCTCAGATTTGTTGCTCAGGGGGAGTGTGTGACAATTTGTCGCCTTAAGAAAGCTATTTATGGACTGAAATAGAGTCCAAGAGCATAGTTTGATAAATTAAGTTGAATTCTTGCCAAATTTGACTTCAAACGCTCACATTCTGATCATTTTGTCTATGTTAAAAGAAATTTTGAGGATCTTATTATTCTGATAGTGTATGTGGATGATATCATTCTGGGAGTGACCATCATGGCATCCAGGATACCAAGGAATATATAGAAAGACACTGCATTACTAAAGATCTAGGAAAACTGCACTATTCCTGGGAATTGAAGTACCTCATTCTTCTTCTGGAGTCTGTCTATCTCAGGGCAAGTATGTACTTGATCTTCTACAATAGACTAGCATGTTGGGTGCCAAACCAGTCAACACTCCTCTACATCCCAATACCAATTGGGATGATGATTCTTCTCCTTCTCACCCTGACAACAAACAATATAGAAGACTTGGGGGCAAACTCATTTATCTGACAATTACACGAGAAGACATCACTTCCGCGGTTAAACTTGTTAGTAGGTATCTTGATAAACCTCGACAATGTCATTGGGATGCTGTGTGTCACATTCTTAAATACTCAACAAGTTCACCTGGGAAGGGTCTTCTATATAGGAACAATGGGCACTACAAGATTTTTGATTTTTCTGACTCAGACTATGTTGGAAGCAGGACTAATCGACTTCAGGTTACTGCACCTTTGTAGGTACCTTGTCACTTGGAGAAGCAAAAAGCAGATTTTCGTGGCTAGATCTAGTACTGAAGCTGAGTATTGTGCCATGGCACATACCACTTGTGAGCTGATGTGGGTTCAAGGGCTATTATAGGAATTCAAAGTCTATGATTCTGCCCCTATTCCTATGTAATGTGACAATAAAACAACTACCTTCATCACAAGTAATCCAACTTTCCATGAGCGCACCAGACATATTGAGGTAGATTGTCACCTCGTCAGAGAGTCCATTTTATCCAAGCATCAAGACTGAGGATCAACTTACTGATATATTTACAAAATCACTGACAAAGACACAATTTCAATCTATGGTGGACAAGCTGGGCATGCATGATATCTATGCTCCAGCTTGAGGGAAAATATTAATATATATATTTATTTATCTATTTTGTGTTCCCTTTCGTGTTTTGTCTTTTATCCCATGTTGGTGAAACTCTGTAATGAGGGACTCCTATCCGAGGGTGCATATGCTTGTATTAGTTATCTCACTACTGGAACCTTTTTGTTATTTTTGAGACTATGTGGTCTCTGGCTGCATATTGGACATATGCATATGGGGTGTGGAGACAATGTTGACTACAGTTGTGACCACAAACTGATTTTTGAAACATTTTGCTGCATATTCTATAAATGAGAACTTCCCAAAGCAAAAAAAAAAGTCTTTCTCGACATGCTACTCTTACTCGTTAGTTTTGTGCAAGCGTAGAAATTTTTGCTGTGGATTCGTGAGATGGACCAAAGCAGTCATCCAAAAGCTTTGTAGTTGAGGGTGGAACTGGATCACCAAATGTATCAGGTATATTTGGACCTATATCTGCACTTAGATAGATATGTGTTCCTGAATCCACATTCAAATATCTGGATCCAGATTTGATCTTAGTATGTATGAAGGTAGACTATATATTATTTCTTGTGTGATTTTTTTCCTAAATCATCAATCAATATGAAACATCCTTTTCTAATTGTGCCTATATAACTTCAATGAATAAGAAACATTGTTTTCACTTTTTCTAAACATTTTGGCCCTCAACTACTAATCTAAGTTTAATTTTGTTTTAGCTCCATTTTTGCATATCTCTGGCTGGATTTGATCCATTTGCAATCATGAGAATCAATGTTCTTACAACCAGTTTACCCGACATCATCAACAACATATCAAATATTCAAACCAAATCATGATTTTGCCCATATCGTGTGTTTCTAATCCAGTTTCTCACGTGTCGTGCTTTATAGATCAATAGCGAGGCATAGTGGTCATGGCTGATTTCTTTTATACCTACAATTGTTTCATTCCATACTTTTTCTCTGAATACCTCATATTACGTATTGACATTGTTAGCTTGTGGCCCATAGATGTATGTCCTTCTTGGCATGAATGATTCCAACAATATACCTCCTTCGACACTAGTAAAGAAGTACTAAGACATTGACACAATTTAGGCACAAGATATTTTAGAAATTCACAACTTATCTATGACATGTGGAAGCCTAAAGGGGGAAGAATTTATCTTATAGAATGGAAAAGCCTTTATTAGATATGTTTAAAACAAATACAATGGACTCTCTTTTATAAGATAAGAGAGTAAGTGAAACACAAAGTTAGGCAATATGGGATAAAAGAAAAACTAAAGACAAGAGAAGTCTAAAGCACACAATAAAACATAAAGCATAAAATATATATACTAATACCCCCCTTAAGCTGGAGTATAGTTGTCAAACATGCCCAACTTGTCCACCGGTGTTGCAAAGCGAGTCTTGGGAAGTATCTTGGTGAAAATGTCAACAATTTGATCCTCGATCCATAGATAAGGAGTGCATATGCGTCCAGAGAGAACAAATTCACGAACAAAGTGACAATCCACCTCAATATGCTTAGTGCGTTGATGGAATGTGGGATTGCTGGCAATACAAATGAAGGCTTTATTGTCACAATACATTTGAATAACATCGGAATCAGAGATATAAAATTCCTCGAGTAGTTCTTGGACCCACATCAGTTCACAAGTAGTATGAGCCATAACTCTGTATTCTGCATCTGCACTAGATTGAGCAACCACGGTATGCTTTTTACTGCGCCATGTCACCAGATTGCCTCCAACAAAAGTGCAATAGCTAGACGTAGATTCCTATCACATCTACTACCAACATAATCAGAGTCAGAATACCCAGTTAGTTTGCAGTGCCTGTGTCTGCGATATAGTAATCCTTTCCTCGGAGAAGATTTCAGATACTTAAGGATATGACAAACAACATCCAAATGACATTGTCAAGGTTTATTCAGATACCTACTGACGAGTCCAATAGCAGCAATAATATCAACTGTAGTAACAGTAAGATAGATAAGCTTACCAACCATCCATTTGTATTGATGGTTATCAAGGTATGAAGGCTAAGGTTCATCATGCCAATTGGTATTGAGATCCAGAGGAGTGCTAGCAGGTTTAAAACCAAGCATACACGCTTTTGTCAGAAGGGCTAGAACATATTTGAACTATGAAAGGCAGACACCAGAAGACGATCTTGAAACTTCAAGTCCCAAGAAGTACCTGAGTTTACCAAGATCTTTAGTAATAAATATCTTTTGGTAGCTACAATACCTTCAGAATCATTACCAGACAAAATGATATTGTCCACAAACAATAAGCACAACAAGTCCAAAGTTTTTTTTTTTAATAAATAGAGAATGATTAGAATGTGAGCACTGAAATTGAAACTTGAAAAGTATTTGGCTTAATTTATCTAACCACGCCAGTGGGCTTTGTTTTAGGCCATATATCACCTTCCTGAGTCTGCAGACTTTGGAACACTCCCCATGACTAATAAAACCAGGTGGTTGCTCCATGTAAACTTTCTTGTGCAAGTCATCATATAGGAAGGCGTTTTTGACATCAAGTTGATAAAGGGGCCAATCTTTATTGACAACAACGAGATAAGTACTCTTACAGAGTTGAGTCGGGCCACGGGAGAGAAATTTTCAAAGTAGTCAACTCCACAGGTTTGAGTGTAGCCCTTTGCTACAAGTCTAGCCTTCAGTTGTTCAACAGAACCATCTGGCTGATATTTGACAGTAAAGATCCAACGACAACCAATAGTCGGACAATTTTTAGGACGATAAACAAGATCCCAAGTCTTGTGATCTCTTAGGGCAGTCATTTCAGTTTTCATAGCTTGACGCCAAACATGATGTTGAAGGGCTTGTGAAGCATTCTTAGGTACAGAAGAGCAGCTGGTAAAACAAGAAAAACTAGCACCAAGATTAATGGAAGAGCAGAAACTACTAATCGGATGCTTAGTGCAAGAGCGAACACCCTTCCTTTGACTAATAGGAAGGTGTAGGTCAGAGATTACCTGGGAGGTGTTATGATCTTCCGACGAGGGAGGAATTGGTTGTTGAGGGGCCAAGGATGAATCTGTAACCTTGGTCTTCTCTTGTACACCTTCAAAGGAGGAGGAAGATCTTCAGTTGCTTCATTGTGATCATGTTCGACCACATGAGGCAGTAGAGTGGGATCCAACAAATCACTTGATCAAGTAGCCTCCTTGTCAGAGTAGTACAACATGTGTTAAAAAAAGACAACATCCGCACTCAAAAACCATTGTCTATTGATAGGATCATAGCACTGATATCTTTTTTGAGTTTGAGAATATCCCAGAAAGATACACTTAGTAGAACTGGGGTCAAGTTTTGATATCCCAGGGCGAAGATTCTTAACAAAACAAGTACTGCCAAAGATGCACGGTGGAACAGAAAACAAAGGCGCACCAGGATACAAAAGAGAGATAGGAACTTGATTATGCAACACAGAAGAAGGCATACTGTTTATTAAGTAACATGTAGAAAAACGACCTCATGCTAAAAATGTTTAGGGACATGATAATGAAGAAGAATAGCGCGTGCTACTTAAGAAGATGACGATTCTTCCTATCTGCCGCACCATTTTGTTGTGGTGTGTAAGAACATAAAGTCTGATGAATAGTAGTACCCCGAGAAGTACAAAATAGATCCACAGATTTTTACATAAATTCTAAGGCATTATCAGTTCTCAAGACTTTAACAGTTGTTTTGAATTGGGTTTGGACTCAGTGAAAAAGTGGTGATAGTTTGCAAAACAATATTGCAATCCTTTAGAGAAATACCACGTTGCCCTCAAATAATCGTCAATAAAGGTGATAAAGTAGCGAAAGCCAGGCAAGCTAGTAACATAATAGGTACCCCAAATATTACATGAAAAATATCAAAAAGATTTTTAGAACCAAGTTCTTTCTTTTTAGGAAATACAACCCGAGTTTGTTTGCTAAATTGGCAAGATTCACATGATAAAATGCTTCTTAGAAATATCTTGAAATAAACATTGCAACTTTGTAGCAGAAGGGTGTCCCAGACGATAGTGCCATTGCATACCAGTCACAGAAGAAGATAGCAAAGCTGCAACAGATTGTGGCACATCCAGGTAATACAGTCCATCAGGTCCCTCATGGCACGAACCAATCCTTGTCTTTGTTCAGAGATCCTGAAATACAACCATCAAGATCTAAAGGGATTGAGCACTCAAGTCTGTTAACAGTTTTACTGGCAGATAACAAATTAAGAGGAAAAAGTGGAACATATAAGACATATTTTAAGGGTAGATTCTGAGACAGATATAGTTCCAATTCCATGGACAACAGACTGAGTTCCATCAACAACAGTAACATGAGGAACCCTTGTAGTCTTAAAGAAAGCAGTAAACATATCAAATTTGCCAGAAATGTGAGCATATGCGCCTGAGTCGATGACCCATTTATTTTTACTGTAAGTAGCAAGAGACGCAAGTAAAGCAGAAGAACCTCCTTCTGAGGCAGGTGGTGGTGAGGATAGACGAGCGTGGAGGATTTTCTCAAACTCCGAGCAGATCCAGTCAACCATGGTCTGGGTTGAACTCGAGGCAACAACATGTGGATTTTCAAAAGCAGCAGAGGAGACCTGGTTCGCCCATGCAGGTTCACCATGTTTTTTCCATCAACAATCTTCAATGTGGTTCGTGTGTCTATGAAAATTGCGGAAGCGGTTGTCTGTAGGTAGTTGATGTTGGCCTTGTCCAAGAGAGAAGGTGGACCATGTCTAAGAGTACCAGAAGCACGACCATCGCGACCGCGATCGTTTCCACGTCCTTGACCTGAATCGTAGGAGCGGACAACTAGAACCGAGTGATCAGAAGGTGTAGATAGCGAAGACATGGAAGGGAGGCATTGCACGCGCTAGAGAACATCCCTTAGAGTGGGTAAGGGATCACTGGATTATATCTGGTCAACCATACCAGAAAAGGTGATGGGAGTCCAACCATGAACTGAACTAATGGAAGTTCGTTGTATTGCCGTTGAACTTCTTTGATGTCAGAAGAGAGGGGACACTTTGTATTCATTGCAGAGTGTTACGACCCCATCTGAGCTTAATTGGTAAACTAGGGTTTACCTAGACAATTGCAAAGATTAATTGGAATAATCATTCTGGAAATCTAATTAATGACAATAACGCAATTAGGATGTTTTAACTATGATAAGAAGTCTAAATGTTCTTTTGTCTTGAGAATTAGGGTTTGAGAAGCATAAACCCTAATCGACCCAAATAGGGTTTTGATGATACATGAATACAGAATTTGATAAGTAGAATGTCTCACTAAATGATTTTTAGTATTTTATGTGTAACTCTGATTTACTTCAAATTTGGATATGATTTGGATATATAAAATGTGAACAATATTGGTAAATATAAGAATTTTTGAAGAAGGTTCTGACCTGTTTATCAGTCGAGTTTCAAACTCGGCCGATCACAATTTCAGAATTTTACAGCAGTGTGGTAATTGAATTTTATCTTTTTATTGGTATATCCAATTGATCTCAAATTTTAACTGTGCTTGAAAAACACTGTTTTAGACACTCTGTTAAATTGGCATAATTTTTGGATGACTTTTGAATCCCTACAGTAAGGGTGTCGGTCGAGTTTGTGCAGGACAAACTCGGCCGAATATTTTGCAGACTGCAATATAGCAGTGCACTGTTCTATTTTTAATTATTTATTGGTAACTCCAAATGATCTCAAATTTTAACTGAAGCTTTATAGATCAATTATAAACAACTTGCTAAATTCCCATAATTGTTGGAGAATGTTTGATCTCTGAAATAAACGAATTACAGTAACTTTTGTATAACTGAATATTCAGCCAATATAATTAAAGTTAAGTGTTGGGTCAATATGCAATTGACCCAAGCAGCTCAATTGACTTATATGATCGACCACACACACAAGCAGCTCTCATTCTTCGTCATTCATTCCAGAGAAACGAGCTCCTAGAGAGAGAGGGAGAATTAGGGCTTGAGTGGAGAAAGTGGGGGAATTGCTGAATTAGGGTTTTGCGATTCCAGGAAGGGTGAAATCAAGTAAGTTTGGATCCTTTGCATAGACTTTTATGGTGGATCTTCTCTCTCATGTCAAGATTCCGTCCATGCTCTGATTTGATCCAAGATGATGTCGAAATTCCTTCTTTTCTCACCCTTTCTTCATAATCCCCTATTTTCAAGGTTTCCGAGTTGAATGGAAGAAGAATTGGGAGATTTGCTAGGGATTTGATAGGAATTCGAGATTCCCTGAGTTGAGCTGCGGTTTTGAGGTGTTTTCACACCTTAGGGTGAGTGGGTTCTTCCTTCAAACATTGTAATGCACGAATTTGATTATAGCATCCAAATCCCTAAATGCTTAGCATGTGAATTCTAAACCCTGAAATGTCCGTTTGAACTAAGTTATTGCAAATTGTTATGATATGGATTCCTTCTCTGATTGAATGATTCCTAAATGGTAGATTCATAACAGAAACGTATACAACACTTCCTAGTGAGAATGTTTTTCAGATTTATATCAAATGATGTAATTAGGGTTTAACCTAATTGTGACATCACTAGAGTTTCAACCTTATTGAAAAGGACTAGTAATCCTATAAGTGGTTAGGATGTACCTCAGGGGTTATCTTAATTGAATTTTATTCTGGATACATGATATAGCAGTGAATGATATGGAAAACCTAAATTTAGTTAAATTTCCATGGTTTCATGTCTATATTGATTTCATATGATTTGTTGGAAACAATCTTTATTTAGTGAACGCTTATATCCTATGAAATCCTTATGAGAGCCATGTGACAAGTGAATGAGGTAAATGGAAAAGTGAATGAGGCAAATGCAACCCTAAGAGTAGGGTGTTGGCATGTGAGGAATGAATAAGGCAAATGAAACCCTAAGGATAGGGTGTTCAATGAATCATGCTATGGTCATATGAAAGGTCTCGATATGAGATGTGGTGATACTTAATTGTTGAATTGTATGTTTCTAGTGCATTTAACTTTATATGCTTGTTCTCTCTGAGATGATATCTACATACTGCAGGGCTTCTTATATTTCAATACATATCTCGTAAATTGCAGGTGATGAGATATGACATGCCCTAGAAAGGGATGTTACTGAGATATGATATATGTTGAATACATGAGTTTTGATGTTGCTTATGATATGATATGGCAGGCCGTGTGAGCCTTATGAGAAATGTAAAATGAGTTATGATTTCTGTTTTACATGTATCTATAATATTAATGTTAGACTTAGGTGCCCTGAACACCGTAGAACCCCTTCGAGAGATCTGCTTCTTAGGGGTGAAACTTGTGTTGCAACAATAGCCGTGCGGAGTCATGGTGGCACGAGGATAGAGAGCCAGTGTTGCAACAAGAACCGTGCGGAGTCATGGTGGCACTGGAGGAAATAGGGGTTATTGCAACAAGAACCGTGCGGAGTCATGGTGGTAACCCCGTGAGACTCTCCGCCTGTGTACTCAGGTTAGAGGAGGAGTCTAGAGCACTCTGAGTAGTGCTTTGAGGCCGGTGAGCCTGTGGGTCCTGTGGCAGAACAGGGCTGGCGTCAGACTTAGCATTTCCCGGGTGTGTCGCTAAGTCTTGTACGGTGTGGTCGTAGTGCACTGCGAGTCTCTTATGCAGAGTACACTGCATAAATCCAGGCCATAATCTAAAATATGATCATATAGGTTCACAGAGTTCCTTATAAATGAAAGAGTTAGGGAAGACTAGAGCATAGTCTTCTAGTAATTATTCTTTGGATGCAATATTTACATTCTTTGTTATTTCAATTATATTGTTTTAGAACTGCTCAGTGTAGTATTTATTGTTGTTAAATTTCATATCATTTACTTAAATTATATCTGTAATCACATTAGTGCATTAGTCTGTTTCTATGAAGTACTCATTCACTGAGCGAGTAGGCTCACCCCTCTACTCAAACATTTTTAGGGTTAACCGCGTGGACTTGAAGATGATCAGAGCGTCAGAGTAGATCTGCCACAGGAGTCAAGTATGAGATTAGTTGAGTCAGTCGGTCCTTGTCACTCTAGGTCCTCAGTAAGAGTTTAGAGAGAGAGTTGTAATTACAATGTGTAATATTGTTCCTCTTTGATATGTATGCTAATTAGCAAGTTTCATGTGCATAATGTGTGAAAGACATCGTGAATGCTTATACATGTATCTTTACTATTGAAATCTGATTAGTAAAAGAAATGTTCAGATTCCCTTGTAAAATGTTTTATGTGGTTCAATGCGAAGAAACAAGAGTTTAAAAGAAAAGAAAAAGTTAAGGGTGTTCTTTGTGTTTCATATAAATCCTATCTTACGCCCTAATCTCATGATTTGAGGAAATTGTGAGATCGGGGTGTAACAGCTTGGTATCAGAGCTTAGGGTGAGTTGTCAAGGACTATTAAGTTAGTAAGTTAGGGTCCTAAGTGTGGCAGATAGGAGATGTTTGATGTTAGCTTTGGGGATTTGAGTATTTGGATATCCTGGCCCGATATCTGAGTACTTGGATCAGCCAGTACAAGCTACTCTGTCTATTCTCTCACGTATACCCTGGCCAGGTATACAGTGGAAGAATGGGCTAGAGAGGAACCCTAGAAATGTTAGGGTTAGAAAATGAGAAAAGAAACAAGAATTAAGAGCATAAATGTAAAAGGAGATAGAACTTACATTTCATAATGTTGTTTTTGTTGGAAATGTATAGAAATGCTCTTACATGTTTGAATTGAAATATTCAATACTTTGAAATATGGGTCTTTAATATCTGTTGTACACTATGCAATTGTAGCATTTATTGATTTCATTCTTTGTAACAAGTAGACTAGAATTGACCTTTGAATGAGCTTTTGTTTCTATGATTTTGCCCGATGATTCGAGTGAAATTGACATCAACAGGTCTGGTTAGGTTTTCAGTCTGTACGCGATTCGGCCGAGTTGTATGTGATTCGGCCGAGTTTCCTTAATAGGCAATCGAACAGCAAACTGATCGGCCGAGTTGTATGTAATTCGGCCGAGTTTCCTTTTTCAGGAAATCAAACGACAAGTTGGTCGGCCGAGTTTCAAGCGGATCGGCCGAGTTGTGAAGCAATCGGCCGAGTTTCTGACCAATCGGCCGAGTTTCTGAGCTGTGAGTGGTAGTTCAGGAAGAATGTAATCCTCAGTAGTCCTTGGCTTCAGGACTTCAGGTTTGGCCTGGTCCAGTTGGCAGGATGCGTTACTAGGATCTAATGACTCCTATCAATAGCATAATAAGAATAGAATTGGAATAATTAGACCCACATCAGAGTAAGAATGTATATACAGTAAGATGTTGAAACAGATGGGCAAGATCAGAATAACTAAGAATTAGTCGAAACTGATATCTGAGGTTCAACTTTGGGGTCTCAAATGTGAAACCCTTAATTGGGAATAATAGAACATGATAAGAAGTTCATAATCAGTTTATTGATTAATATTACATGAACTATACATATGAAATATAGAAAAGATATGTGAAATGTATGTATGGTTCAAGATAGCAAGAATCAATCATGAAGAATGAATCATATAATAGAGTATAATGCTTTTATGAACTCTAAAGCAAATGCTAAGTAGAGAATAGGGTTGAGCATTCAATAGGTCCATAAAAGTAAAGAGGATTGTATGAACATGTAATTCATAAGACTAGAACAACAAACTAGTTTCTAAGCAAAGAACATAGGTGTAGTTTAATGAATGAATAAGTCATACAAAGGTGGACTGTATTCAGAAGAGAAAAACTTGATTGAAAGAGAAATTATGTTTGACCCATGCATGATCCACTTGATTTAAAAATGAAGAATATGTAATGTATTCAACATGAGGAAAAACTAATAGAGGGACTATTAATTTAGAACGTTAACTTCACAATAGTATAAAGATAAAGGAGGAAATATGTGCAACATGGTATACATGACCATACATATGAATAAGCAACATGGTCATAAGAGAAAAATTTAGAATTTAAAGATGACGGGTTAAAGAGTAGTATATGGTAAGAGGACTATGAAACGTAAGATAGGGTTTGAAATATGATGGAGAAGTTATAAAATAAAGAGGTTGTGAGATTCAAGCAAGTGCTAATTAATCAAATATCTCTGTTGATAACTAAGTAAATCTACATACGAGAATGTATTAAGGGAATGTTTGAATACAAGTTTTCCAAGTCTTAAAATCATCTTCTCTTTCATATATTCCTTATTGAGAGCAAGGTGGGAATGAAATGATAAAAAAATGAATCATATATGGTGCATAACTACCTTGGTGGGGTCATCTAGTGAATGTAATAGTGACATACAATATGATGAAGTATGATAAGAAATAAATTCTTGTGTGATGGCAAGAATGATGAATAATCTATTCCTATCTTAAATGCTTCAATGTTAATGATGTTTATTGTATATAATCATGTGAAAAGGATAGGTAGCAAAAAGTAAAGAAGTAATGAATGAGCAGAGAGATATGGGAAAACACTAGCTTTGTGTAATATGTGAATTTGTTTTTACATGTATGATTTGTTGAAGGCATACTAAGGTATGAAAGTTGGTTCTACATATGATGTCAGTGTATGTGTGCAAGCTATATGTTAAATTAAAGGCGTATGATAGTTGTAGTAACTCATACCTGATATGCATCTTACTATTGTGTATTTTTGATATGGTGATACGGTTTGGATGATGTCAGAACACATGGAGAGATACCCTGAACAAGGTAGTCATACATATTCACTCATATTAATAGAAAGGGATGATAATCAGATTGTCTGGACAAGTAACCCTAATGAGGTGTAGCTTGTTATACCTAGCTCTAATATAACTGAGTGATGGTAATTGAGTATGATTAATGCTTGAATGACTGATACAATTGTGGATTACCTTATTACTGTTGTTGAAATCCTAAAATGATATAATACGATGGTTACACTTTGAATTGTGTGTGGGCCCATAACCCACAGGTCCCAGGATCGAAACAGGATAGTATGGAATGAGGTGGTAATGCTTCACCTCATGCATCCATGACCCAATGGGGATGCCAAGAGTAGTATTGTGCAATTGATTGTTGAATCTAGTCTTTTAATTCAAAACTGTTTTGCTATTTGAATAGCACTTGATTAAAGTTTAAAACAGTATGGTGAACTTGCTTTTATCACTTAAAGGTGATACAGAACAATAGAACTCTCTGAGCAGCATAAGTTGAGATAGTTGTATCAGAGTATCAGAGTTGCGCAGCGAAAGCGTGGTGGTTTATCTTTGCATTCATTTTGTTTGACTGTGGCATAAAGAATTTGCTTGATATCATTGAGAACTATTTGAGATATGTTGTGAGTTAGTAAAGAATTAAAAGATCTAATGTTGAAAACTACATTCGGGTATGAAATACAAGAATATAATGGCATGGAAGGATTTAGAAGTTTAGAATAACCTTGAATGTATCTTTCTTGTGGGTTTATGTTTCGAGGACGAAACATTCTAAGGGGGGGAGAGTTGTTACGACCCCATCTGAGCTTAATTGGTAAACTAGGGTTTACCTAGACAATTGCAAAGATTAATTGGAATAATCATTCTTGAAATCTAATTAATGACAATAACACAATTAGGATGTTTTAACTATGATAAGAAGTCTAAATGTTCTTTTGTCTTGAGAATTAGGGTTTGAGAAGCATAAACCCTAATCGACCCAAATAGGGTTTTGATGATACATGAATACAGAATTTGATAAGTAGAATGTCTCACTAAATGATTTTTAGTATTTTATGTGTAACTCTGATTTACTTCAAATTTGGATATGATTTGGATATATAAAATGTGAACAATATTGGTAAATATAAGAATTTTTGAAGAAGGTTCTGACCTGTTTATCGGTCGAGTTTCAAACTCGGCCGATTCTGAACTCGGCCGATCACAATTTCAGAATTTTACAGCAGTGTGGTAATTGAATTTTATCTTTTTATTGGTATATCCAATTGATCTCAAATTTTAACTGTGCTTGAAAAACACTGTTTTAGACACTCTGTTAAATTGGCATAATTTTTGGATGACTTTTGAATCCCTACAGTAAGGGTGTCGGTCGAGTTTGTGCAGGACAAACTCGGCCGAATATTTTGCAGACTGCAATATAGCAGTGCACTGTTCTATTTTTAATTATTTATTGGTAACTCCAAATGATCTCAAATTTTAACTGAAGCTTTATAGATCAATTATAAACAACTTGCTAAATTCCCATAATTGTTGGAGAATGTTTGATTTCTGAAATAAACGAATTACAGTAACTTTTGTATAACTGAATATTCAGCCAATATAATTAAAGTTAAGTGTTGGGTCAATATGCAATTGACCCAAGCAGCTCAATTGACTTATATGATCGACCACACACACAAGCAGCTCTCATTCTTCGTCATTCATTCCAGAGAAACGAGCTCCTAGAGAGAGAGGGAGAATTAGGGCTTGAGTGGAGAAAGTGGGGGAATTGCTGAATTAGGGTTTTGCGATTCCAGGAAGGGTGAAATCAAGTAAGTTTGGATCCTTTGCATAGACTTTTATGGTGGATCTTCTCTCTCATGTCAAGATTCCGTCCATGCTCTGATTTGATCCAAGATGATGTCGAAATTCCTTCTTTTCTCACCCTTTCTTCATAATCCCCTATTTTTAAGGTTTCCGAGTTGAATGGAAGAAGAATTGGGAGATTTGCTAGGGATTTGATAGGAATTCGAGATTCCCTGAGTTGAGCTGCGGTTTTGAGGTGTTTTCACACCTTAGGGTGAGTGGGTTCTTCCTTCAAACATTGTAATGCACGAATTTGATTATAGCATCCAAATCCCTAAATGCTTAGCATGTGAATTCTAAACCCTGAAATGTCCGTTTGAACTAAGTTATTGCAAATTGTTATGATATGGATTCCTTCTCTGATTGAATGATTCCTAAATGGTAGATTCATAACAGAAACGTATACAACACTTCCTAGTGAGAATGTTTTTCAGATTTATATCAAATGATGTAATTAGGGTTTAACCTAATTGTGACATCACTAGAGTTTCAACCTTATTGAAAAGGACTAGTAATCCTATAAGTGGTTAGGATGTACCTCAGGGGTTATCTTAATTGAATTTTATTCTGGATAAATGATATAGCAGTGAATGATATGGAAAACCTAAATTTAGTTAAATTTCCATGGTTTCATGTCTATATTGATTTCATATGATTTGTTGGAAACAATCTTTATTTAGTGAACGCTTATATCCTATGAAATCCTTATGAGAGCCATGTGACAAGTGAATGAGGTAAATGGAAAGGTGAATGAGGCAAATGCAACCCTAAGAGTAGGGTGTTGGCATGTGAGGAATGAATAAGGCAAATGAAACCCTAAGGATAGGGTGTTCAATGAATCATGCTATGGTCATATGAAAGGTCTCGATATGAGATGTGGTGATGCTTAATTGTTGAATTGTATGTTTCTAGTGCATTTAACTTTATATGCTTGTTCTCTCTGAGATGATATCTACATACTGCAGGGCTTCTTATATTTCAATACATATCTCGTAAATTGCAGGTGATGAGATATGACATGCCCTAGAAAGGGATGTTACTGAGATATGATATATGTTGAATACATGAGTTTTGATGTTGCTTATGATATGATATGGCAGGCCGTGTGAGCCTTATGAGAAATGTAAAATGAGTTATGATTTCTGTTTTACATGTATCTATAATATTAATGTTAGACTTAGGTGCCCTGAACACCGTAGAACCCCTTCGAGAGATCTGCTTCTTAGGGGTGAAACTCGTGTTGCAACAATAGCCGTGCGGAGTCATGGTGGCACGAGGATAGAGAGCCAGTGTTGCAACAAGAACCGTGCGGAGTCATGGTGGCACTGGAGGAAATAGGGGTTATTGCAACAAGAACCGTGCGGAGTCATGGTGGTAACCCCGTGAGACTCTCCGCCTGTGTACTCAGGTTAGAGGAGGAGTCTAGAGCACTCTGAGTAGTGCTTTGAGGCCGGTGAGCCTGTGGGTCCTGTGGCAGAACAGGGCTGGCGTCAGACTTAGCATTTCCCGGGTGTGTCGCTAAGTCTTGTACGGTGTGGTCGTAGTGCACTGCGAGTCTCTTATGCAGATTACACTGCATAAGATCAGGGCATAATCTAAAATATGATCATATAGGTTCACAGAGTTCCTTATAAATGAAAGAGTTAGGGAAGACTAGAGCATAGTCTTCTAGTAGTTATTCTTTGGATGCAATATTTACATTCTTTGTTATTTCAATTATATTGTTTTAGAACTGCTCAGTGTAGTATTTATTGTTGTTAAATTTCATATCATTTACTTAAATTATATCTGTAATCACATTAGTGCATTAGTCTGTTTCTATGAAGTACTCATTCACTGAGCGAGTAGGCTCACCCCTCTACTCAAACATTTTTAGGGTTAACCGCGTGGACTTGAAGATGATCAGAGCGTCAGAGTAGATCTGCCACAGGAGTCAAGTATGAGATTAGTTGAGTCAGTCGGTCCTTGTCACTCTAGGTCCTCAGTAAGAGTTTAGAGAGAGAGTTGTAATTACAATGTGTAATATTGTTCCTCTTTGATATGTATGCTAATTAGCAAGTTTCATGTGCATAATGTGTGAAAGACATCGTGAATGCTTATACATGTATCTTTACTATTGAAGTCTGATTAGTAAAAGAAATGTTCAGATTCCCTTGTAAAATGTTTTATGTGGTTCAATGCGAAGAAACAAGAGTTTAAAAGAAAAGAAAAAGTTAAGGGTGTTCTTTGTGTTTCATATAAATCCTATCTTACGCCCTAATCTCATGATTTGAGGAAATTGTGAGATCGGGGTGTAACACAGAGTGTCGAACATTGATTATAGCAGTCTTCAACAGTTCCATCCGTCGAATACTCCTTTTCCGCCAGGTTGTTGAAGATGTCAAAGACCTTCTTCGGGTTTTGCTGGTGAGAATAGACATGGGATAGCTGATCCCACATAGCTTTTTGCATTGTGAAGGCGAAGAAGAGATTGTTTGATCTTTGGTTTGACATTATTTACCATCCAAGTCATAACACCATAATCATCTTTGGACCATTGCACGTAGGCTTGCTTGGCCATTTCATCAGCGATTGCATCAGAAGGGATCAGAGCATCCACAAAAATGTGAGAATAGCACCCTTGGGCTTTAACATATAGTTCAAATGATGCCAACTAAAGATGGTAGTTTGATCTATTGAGTTTCACGGTCGTCAAACACAAAGACCGAGGAGAATCTGTAGTCGCCTTGGAAGCCAAAGTGTTGACGCACACAGAGATAAAGCAACATCAATAGAAGAAGTAGATCAGGAGCATTAGATATGAGAAACCCACTAAGGGGCAGCAGAGTGCAGAAGTAGAGCGGGATCAATAGATCCAAGAAACCCACATAGGGGCAGCAACAATAGTAGATCTGAGAAACCTGCATAGGGGCAGAAGAGAGAAGAAAGACCTTCGCCATCACAGGGAGAAAGTTACTCCACCATGAGACATAAGCAGGCAAGAAAGGTAGTCCTTTTAGATCTTCAACGTGCTATTTTAGAAAGTGTCGGAAGACAAAGATGGAGGAAGAGGGAAGGGAAGAAGACTGATTGGGAGGCTAGATGGGTGAGGCTAGGGAGGTGGGTGGTGGAAAGGAGGGGAGAAGAGGCGTCAGGATGGGGGGGGGAAGGGGTGGCAGGGAAAAGATGGGAAGAGGAGAGGTGGCGGTGGCGGGTGGCAGCAACAATGGGTTTGTGAAGAGGTGGGTGGTGGTAGCGCCGGCTGGGAGAGGGCTACTAGGTGGCGGCGGTGGCTGGGGAAGAGAAGGGGGGTGGCAGCGACAAGGGGCTGAGTGGGGGTGGGGTGGCAGCGAGCTATGGGGAAGGAGGGGGTAGGGATGGGTGGCGGCTAGAGTTAGAATATGGTGGGCAATATTCATACTTGTTGAGGCGCCCAACTAGTCGGCGACTGGTCGGCTGGTTGTTTCTGTGGCCAACGACTGGCCTGCTGCCCAGGTTTTCCATCATGTTCGACGTCTGCCAAGACCGACTGGTCGGCTGGTCACCCTACAAGTCGGTCGCTTATGTGGTGGGCCAGATGGTTTTTGTTTTTTTTTTAAATTTTTATGTCATTTAGTCTTATTGTCGACTGAAGTGTTTGTGTTTGTCTTGTGCCAATTGCCATGGAAATGGAAATAGATGATTACGACATATAATTTCATTCACATTAGTAATGTATACTACATCTCTTTAGCAATTTAGCATATAACTATATCATCATCATCATCAACAACTAAGCCTCAATCCCAACTATGTTGGGGTCGGCTACATGAATCCTTCTTTTCCATTCAACTCTATCATGGGTCATATTCTGTTTGAGATGTAGAGATTCAAAATCTCTCTTTATAAGCTCTTTCCATGTTAATTTTGGCCTTCCTCTGCTTCTATTAGTTGTGCTTGCCTCAATAGTATTGTTTCGTATAGGCGCATTAGTCGTTCTGCATTGCACATGTCCATACCATCTGAGTCGGCCCTCGCGCAACTTGTCGCCAATGCTCGCCACCCCCACTTTATTCCTGATATAGTCATTTCTCAAGCGATCTCTTCTTGCCTTCCCACACATCCATCTCAACATACACATTTCAGCCACGTTCATCTTGTTGAGTCCTTGTTTCTTCACCGCCCAACATTCACTCCCATAGAGCATGGCTGACTATATAGCAGTTTTATAAAACTTACTTTTTAGTCTGAGAGGGATCTTCCGATCACATAATACTCCAGTTGCACTCCTCCATTTCAACCACCCAACAGTGATCCTATGACAAACGTCATTTTGGACATCCCCATATGTTTGAATGATAGAGCTCAAGTAACAAAATTTATCACATTTTGGTATATCTACTCCGTCCAACTTGGCTCCACCATTCACACTGCGAGATTGGCTGAAATTGCAATGCATATACTCAATTTTGCTCCTACTAATCATCAATCCATTTGATTCTAGTGCCTTTCTCCAAAGTTCAACTTTAGCATATAACTATATACTAGTTAATGCACGTGCTTTGCACGTGATGATAGTTAGTCAAATGTACTGAAAACATGACCATACATGTCCTATATATGGAAAAGACAAGGATACACATAGTTTGAAAAGCTATGCCATTGGGTAAAAAAATATGGATGAGTATGAAAAGGTTTCATCACAATTGTATTTGCCATTTTTATCATCATTGTGTTAAGTAAATATTCAATCATACAATCTTTGATATCTTCTTAATCATTTCTATAATATACGGTTCCAAGAAGGGACAAATACCATGCCATCGCTTGGACTTCCTTGGCCAAAAGGTTCCTAAGAAGTGGCCTCAACATCCAAGATATGTTGGACATCGTTAAGATGGCTACCTTTAGAAGGATTGATCACTTTATGTGGAATAAAGACCCCAGCTGGAGGAAGTGGACGATTCAAAGGTACAATGATAGTCTATATGTAGCTTCACTAGTGAACTCATCTAGAACATGGAGAAATATGATCAAGAGATGGGCCGAAGTCTCTTGTGATTATGTTTTTTCTCTGAACGTGTGGCAACAATGTGATGATAGGCTCAAACCTTAGACGGTCACCTCCTTCACTTGGTAGGTTCCATGGTATGAGGTCCTATGGAATAAGTTTCACATTCCTACATAGAGCCACTGCACATACAAATGCATTATATGTAAGCTGCACGCCTTGGATCCTCTTCGTTCTTGGTGTATGTCAGCGGTAGTGGGAATTCTCCCGTTCCCTAGTCAAAAAATTGGTTGGATGCGGGATCTACTCCACAAGGAGCGGTACACACGTAGATGATATCATCACAACCTCTCTTTGTCAGACTACCAAAGGAAAGAAGCAGGACACAGGGTTGTACATGGGTACGAACACAACGTGTGTACTATGCAAGTCAGATGATGAATCCCATGGGCATATCTTCTTTGAGTGCCCCTCTACCACGTACCTCTGGTGTATGTTGAACTTGAAGATCAGTTGGGGTGGTACCCCTCCCTCAAATATGAGAAAGTGTGTTTTATGGATCATGGATAAACATGTTGGTATTAGGCATTTTTCTAGTGTCTTCTTCGTCGGCCTTTGTTTTTTCATATAGAAAGAAAGGAACAACATAATTCATTGAAAGGGTGATATAGATGCTCCTCTTCTCTTTGACGTTTTTGTAAATAATTTGGGTGAGGTGTTCAAGGCAAGCCTAAGCTCAGGATTGAGATTAGGAACATGATTCTCAAACAGTTGGGTTTTGTACTATTCAATGTCCCTTGCATCTCAGCCGCCCACACAGCTAACATGATTGCATGCATTGTTCGGTTGTTGGTAAGTGTTTACGGCAGGGATTGGTGAAGACAGAAGAAGCGACCAAGATTGGGTACATAAGATGTAGGCCACATATCTATACCCACATATCATAAAAATTGGGCCTTCTAAGTTATGCATTTATATCCATGTAATCCTATAAATAAAAAATACTACGTGTATTGAGTGTAATCGAGTATCGTGGATACATATAATTTTGTGTTATTTTAGTATTACATATAATTATGGAAAGATGGATTCAATTATTAGATGGTTTGTCAAAAGAATCATTGTACCCTACATGATATGAATAGACCATAAGCAAATGTTTTCCAATGGTTGAAAACTCTTATTCATAGTCTGGATGTCAAACATTTATGTACATCTTCTAGATGTTCTTGACACTTAGAATATGTTCTCAATATGTAACCAAACACAATTCCTTTTTTGGAAGAAATTTGATTTTGTCCTATCAATCTAGCATATACAACCAATTTCAATGGAGGAAAACCATTTTTCATAAGAAACTCAACAACCTAAATTCATGGTTTATCAATTTGTTACATTTGTTTGACTACTCTGTAGTAGAATATTATCTATGATGATGCATTAAACCTTAGTAGATGAGGATATGTTGACGTTGTTTGTTTGATCCTGAAATTCACTACTAAGTGATAGTATTTCATTTCTAAAGAACTACAAGTTCATGATTGATTATGGGAACAACTACATTAACTTCTTGTTTACAATACTCAATTAAGTGAAAAGTGTCCTCCATCAAGAATATTTGCTTCTTGTGTAAGTTACCTCACATACTTCTCTAGTGAATTTCTTTTTGTAATATGGTTTATCTTCATACAATGTTAATGGTGAGCATGATAGTAGTTGATCATTGGTTTTTAGTAATTTTATTCAATTAGATTGCGTAAGAATTAGATACTTAGATGTCTATAGATTTAACGTCCAAAATTAATTGTGCCTCAATTAATAAACTATTTATAATTTTTATGGTTTGAATAATTTCTCACTCATTATTTTTAGATAGCTAGTTACACACAATACACAAAATAACCTAGAAACATATGTTGTAGGCTATTAACTACATTACTAAATAAAGCCTACATGCTTCAAACATTAATTTTAGGCAGATGTAGGTAGGGTGAAACGAATATGTCTAAAATTTGTTACAAAAAATAATACCACTCCTAATCACATATTTCACATGGAAAACATTGCTATATAGCATACTTTGACATCATAAAAAATAGATTTGGATAAGTAATATATGTATGTCAAAGTCCTTATACTATGAAATTCTAGATAAAAAATATGTATAGTATACTATGTTAGTTGACTTTACAGTTATGTGTTGAATGTTCACTATACATAACTATTGTATAAAATGCTATTGTGGCATCTTTATCAATTAGATTAAATTTTTCATTGCAAACTGCAAAAAAAAATATAAGATAGGAAACACAACAAATAAGTAGTTCATAAGTGAATTGTAATGTAAAAACAATTTATAAGTTTAAACATCTAGGAATGAATATTGACTGAAATGTTAAATTGTTACCAACATGATTTTATTCACCTATTGCATCCTAATTTTATAAGAGTACTAAAGCCAATTTTTGTATGAATTATTGTCATGTTAATGATTAGTCCCTTATTTTTAAAATGTTTGTAGTAATGTATTTCTAAATTTTTAGTTGACTACATATATAAATCCATATGACTGTGGATATCACTTTTCTAGTCAATTATGCGCATCACTTTTAAAGAAACTAAAAAAGTAACAACAACCTCGCAAGAAGAATTTAAAATTTTCCCAAATTTGATGTATGATCTATATTTATGACAAACAAAACTTAACAATATTTCATTTGTTATATCGACGTGAGAAGGCATGTATCGACAATCAACATGTAGTTTATATATGTAATTGATTTGCCCGTAAAGCCGTTTATGCTAAAGTGGCCAAACATGAGAAAGCATGTATCGACAATCAACATGTTTTTATCCCGTTTGGTTTTGACACTTTTGGATTCCTAGCACTTGAGGCTGTGGAACTTCTTAAGAGACTTCAAAAAGTTATGCATAGTAATGTAATGACTCCCAGATCTATGGACGTGGTGTTTCGGAGGATTGGATTTGCCATTCAAAAAGGGGTGGCGGCGCAACTTGTTGCCCGCCTCCCTTCTATTTCCTTGTAATCTTGTAGTTGGAATATTAAGTAAATCCGGTCAAAAATAATAATAATTACATACTAGATCCTTCCTAGTCAATAAAATTCGAGTTTTGAATATCTTTTATTTGTTATAGTGTAAAGAAATATGATTTTCTGATTGTGTGGTATAATGAATTCCAAACACAGTTTTCCTATCATTCATGTAAGATCTATTTGTGGATATAATAAAAAAATGCTACATCGTGACGTGAAGCTATAATTACGAATATGATCTTGAAGACCTTATAATTCTACTTGAAACATTGATCAAATTATTTATCCTATCTTTATAGTTGTCTATGGCATACAAATAACCAGTGGAGTTTTTTTTACAAAATAATATGTTATGTTATATAATATTAATAACCAAAAAATAATGCAATATATACATTAAGTGTGACGTGTGAATCAACTCATGGAAAATTTATGCAAAAAAAATATTATATTATATTAACGCATAAAAAACTTATATATACATATATACTAAAGCATTTAAAACAAAACTTCGGGTCTTACGTCCAGAATAGTTATATTTCTAACTTAAGGATTGGAATTAAACTTTTACATTAACAAGTATTAATTTTTTCATTATGTTCTTGCAATGTCAACATTTAACATAATCTATGTTAATTAATAAGCTAGATAATTGAGTTCTTCACATACAAATAGTTAACTCCAATTTGCATAAACAAATATGTAATTAAAAAGTGGAATCAAACTACAATAACATAATATTAACACCTTAACAAAATTGAAGACTTCATTCATGAATGTCTCTTATGAGTTTAGGTGTATGTGTCAAGTTTTATGGTTGATTGTGTGTCTTAGTGGAACTATAACCTTGTGGTCGATCTTCTTAAATTAGGTTAAGGATTTGTGAAAAGTTTGATTAACATTCTGAAACACAAATGTAGCAATATTTCTTGCTAAATACTTTCAGAATATAAGACACATAAACAAATACCACCGACGAAAGGTCAGTTTCTCACAGATTGATGGTAAAATGATAAAAATAACTTTAGTTCTATGACAATATCGTGTAATTTATTTTTCAAAAGGTGATATGATAAATTTCAAACCTGAATTTTATGTCCAAACAAACAATTTGAGAAGGCCAAGCATATTCAATGATGTAGCCAGTTCACCAAGGAAAAATATGATGTTATGAGTAATATTGAATAGTAAGTAGGGAGTGACAATGCTATCGCGTACGTGATGTAGTTGAATAATGTTGGATCACGAAATCTATGGGAAGGTGCTTATTTTAATCCAGAATGGGAAATGAGATTGGACCAAAATGAGAACTCAAATGAGACTGGATCTGAATTATAGTATGGTGATCAATTGTACAAAATTGAAAGTGAGGATCTCATACCTTTGGGAAAGCTCCAACGACAACAACATGCGGAGCAGCACAATCAGAGAAAATAGATTGGTTTAACTTAAATGGATGGGAGATAACTGGAAATGATTTTTGGAACTCGACTGCTAGGCTGCTAGCTAAAGGTCATCTCACGGTTTCCAATTTTGGTTCTGCATCCATGACTTGATTTTGGATAATGCTGTGAAATGGAGATATCAATCCGACTATACATTATGATTTCATGAGCATATGTTGTGTGAAAACTATGGGTAAGGGTCCCCAACACAAGGTTATTAATCGTAAAATATACCTTTAAGACAGACATGATGGTAGTTACATTTTGTACGCACTTAGAGCGAAGATCAAGACTTTCCAAATAAGAAAGCATAAAAGTGAGTCAGGTCATTGTACATTGTTAATTGGACTCCGTAAATGAGTATTCAACACAGCTCAAACCGCAGGACACAAAAGTTATTAATCATAAAACATACCTTTAAGAGAGACACCATGGTAATTACATTTTGTACGCTATAAAAGTATCCCGAGAAGGCCTGTGGAACAAACTGATTAACAACGGAAAACGGAAATCAAACATTAAAACATGCAGTCATATAGTATCAAATCTTGGAACCAGTACAATGATTACTCCCATGGAGGTGGCAACCGAGAAGGCTGTTGCAACGCACACATCCTTAAAGAACAGCCCGCAGATGCGTAGATGCAATGATAGATAATATCAACAATCTAGAACTTGCGCTAGTCATGGATGACGACATGAATGGACTCCGCACCGTGATCCCAGATGATAAGTAGAATATAGATGCATAGGCTATGGAAGAGTTAATAAACATGCTTAATTGGAGGAACATCCATGTAGTCCTGATATCCTTAGCAGCGACAGTAACGATATCGATTTTCCAATTCATGGAAAACAACCTCGGGAAAGTTGTTCATGTACGAAAGGACGACAGATAACCACGACCTGGTTGTTCTCTCATTTGACCCGACAGAAGCCCAGGAGCTCTGGATTCATAGTATAGGGGAGAACAATATACTTCCGTTGGTATCGCTCTAGACGGGTATAAGCGACAAAGATGGATGGTCAAATATCAGCGATGATTGTATTTCCTGCACTCGTACTAATTATAAAGTTTGTACCCTAAGTGAATATGAAACTCGTGTATATCCGTGACAGGATGGAAACGAGTTCTGATACGTACCGTCTGGTCATGACATCCTTAGCAGCGATGCAAATCAGTGTATGCAACTACGAACCGACAGACAACAAGAACATTGACGTTCTTCTATAGCATGACTTGACAGAAGACCAGGAGCTCTAGATGCACTCGACGTTGGAGGACAATACACTGCTGTCGGTATCACTTGAGATGGGTAGAAGCGACAAAGATGGACGGCCGCATATAGCAGTGATATTGGGTTTTCGGGGCGGTATTAGTTCTAGGGTTTGTACGCTAGGTGAATACGAAACTGGTATTTGCTAGTGATAGGACTGAGAGGACGGAAAAACTGTTAGTTCAAGAGTCCAATTAATTTTGGAAAGCAAGAGGACGGAAACGAGTCTTCGTGCTTAGTAGAGTAGAATAGTAGATATTACTAATATATAACGAATTATATATTACAAATTTATATACTAATTATATAAGTATATAACTATATATTTATAGTTATATAGTATATATAACTATAACTATATAAGTATATAACTATATATATTACTAATATATTGAACTAATTATATGGAAAAAAACCTACGCCTGGGCGGCCGACTAGTCGGCCTGGTCGCCCAAGGATCCAGGGTGACCGACTGACCGCCTTGACAAGTATGGCAGTATTAGGGTTGTTGAGGAATAAGATCAGGGTGGATCATAACCATTTGATACCATATATAATGGAAAAGCCTTTATTTGACATGTTTAAAACAAATGTATGGACTGTCTTTTATATGATGAGAGAGTAAGCGAAACACGAAGTTAGGCAATATGGGATAAAAGAAAAGCTAAAGACAAGACAAGTCTAAAACACACAATAAAACATAAAACATAAAATATATATACTCATATTTCCAATGACCCAACAACCTCAGAGAGGCCCGATGCAAGGGGGGGGGGAGCTAGATCAAGGGCTAGCACAATCCACTGGTAGCAAAAATCACAATACTAACGAGAATGTCCCTTAATAATCCAACCACAACAGAGATTAAACCTGTGACCATCTTTCTTGGTGATATTTCATTTAGCTAAAGTATCACTGGTTCTGGCCTTGCTCATAACAGAGACAGCTTGCTCATTCCTACTAAAAGAATGTGCAGTGAAAAGAAGTGAAAATGCAGATCTTTTGTACGAGCATGGCTGGCATTTACAAAACATTTTATGCTTGTTATGGGACCTATATGTAAGAACAAAGTTTCTTTAGTTGGGCATTTATTAATAGTTGGCCGTACTTTTATGCAATTCTAGGCTGTCATACTAGGATAATTGATTCATACACACAATCCATAGTGGATTTTTTTTCTCATCATGGCTCAAATATGATCGAGCACTGCAAAATAGCCTTTCATAACATTAATATGCCTTTTTATGATTGTTTATAATCTGTGGAAATTAAGATCATAGATTAATTCACCATAATTCGTGAAAGCAGTCGTAAAATTTGGTGAATCTTTTTACAATTCGTGTATTACTGCTATGTTGGCCTTTTGGGCATCAACCAATAACTGCTAATTCCTCTATAATACAAAAAATACTTATCATTCATGTGGTATTAGTGAAACGATAGTCTATTGATGTCTTTTCCCATGAGTTGGTCTCATTGATGCACTTTCCTTACTTCACAATATCTCTCTTTATCTTCTTTACATTATTGGAGATGCAGCGGGTCACATTTGTGCTGCTTTAGTTATGAAGGAGAGAAGCAATAAGTATTACTATCATTTTCAAAGACTCTCCTTGAATTGTGCTAATTTAATAGTTGCTACTAAATCAGTAGAATATCTATTGGCTTCTGCAACCCAACCCAACCATCCCCCACTCCCGTCCCCCAACACACAAACTATACATCAAAATATCAAATTTCATGTTTAAACATGTTTATTTTATATACCTTTGTTTCTTATCTAATTCATTAGATATGCTGTTAACTCACTGCTTTGCTACCCAGACAATTGGCAAAATATAGACATGAAAAATGCGATCTAAGTTTTTTGTTTAGTGTGTGTGAGAGATTTATCCTGTAAAAACTGAAAGAATGTAAAAAAGAAAACAATGGGGGAAACCCACGACACAATTCTCACGGTCAGGGTGCTTGTATTATATATACAAGAGACATTACAAAATTTACGCATAAGGCCCTGAACTTTTATTACATTTACAAGTAGGTCCTTACACATACATATTAACACCCCCCTCAAGTTGGAGCATATATATCATATGTGCCCAACTTGTTACATAAGTATTGGACTCGACAACCATACAAGGATTTTGTAAACAAATCAACTAACTGGTCTTCTGATCTGACTGGTGATAACTGAATCGACTTTTGTTGAATCTTCTCTCGTTGAAAATGGCAATCAACTTCAATATGTTTGGTTCTCTCATGAAAGACATGATTTTGAGCAATCTGGACAACAACATGATTTTCACATTTCAAGTCCATGGGAGCTTCCTGCATGAAGCCAAGCTCCTCTAACAAGTGGCAAATCCATAACAACTCACATGTTGCTAGGGCCATAGCTCTATACTCTGATTTTGCACTAAAACTTGCTACTACAATTTGCTTCTTGCTCTTCCAAGACATGAGATTTCCTCCCACAAACACACAATAACTAGAAATAGACCTCATATCGATGCTAAATCCAACCCAATCCGCATCTGAGAAACCCTGTACTTGCAGATGTTTGTGATTTTGATAAAGAAGTCCCTTGCTAGGAGTCTTCTTGAGATACCTCAGAATGTGCATAACAACCTCCATATGACCCGTGCATGGCTCATCCATGAACTGACTAACAACACTAGTCGCAAAGGCAATGTTAGGTCGAGTAAGAATCATATTAATCAACTTCCCAACAAGCCGCATGTACCTCCAAGGATCATCAAGTAACTCTCCTTGCTCCATGGATAATTTGGCTTTGGGATCCATTGGAGTATCAATAGGTCTAGCCCCAAGCATCCCTGTCTCAGTGAGAAGATCTAAAGCATACTTCTTCTGTGAAATTGCAATCCAAAATTTAGACTTGGCTACTTCAATCCTGAGAAAATATTTACTGCTCAAGTACTTTGTCTGAAATTGGCCCTGCAGAAAGAGCTTTAATTGTGCAATGCCATGCATGTCATCTTGAGTAATCACAATATCATTGACATATACCACCAAGAAAATGCTCCCAAAACTCTGTCTTCTGTAAAAGACTGAATGATCCATGGTACATGTATGGACTCCAAACTCAGAAAGAGCACTATTGAATTTGCCAAACGAGGCACGAGGTGACTGCTTCAGACCATAAAGAGACTTGTGAAGGCGACATACTAGATCTGACTCCCATTGAGCAACAAAGTGACAAACCTAGGTGGTTGCTCCATATAAATCTCCTCAGTCCTCACCAAGATCGCCATGCAGGAATGCATTTTCGATATCAAGTTGGTGTAGAGGCCAAAAGTGAGTAGCAGCCAGAGACAAGATGCGAACAGATGCCATCTTTGCCACAAGAGAGGTCTCTGAGTAATCCTCTCCATAAACCCGAGTGTAGCCTTTGGCAACCAAACGTGCCTTGAGTCGATCAACACAACCATCTGCACCCACTTTAACAGTTTAAACCATCGACATCCAACAAAAGACTTGCCATGTGGGTGTGAAACAAGAGACCATGTCTTGTAAAAGGTGAAGAGCTGACATCTCTTCCTCCATAGCATGACACCAACCTGGGTGATTAAGTGCAACTAAAACAAACAAACGTATAGAGACGGATGATATAGAAGAAATAAAGGCATACTATGAAGGTGAAAGATGGCTATATGAAACAGAGTTAGAAATGGAGTGTGAACTATTTTTAAGAGTGCAAGATCTAACACCTTTACTTAAAGAAATACGAAGATTCTGCTGTAGAGGTGGAGAAGGAACTGTCTTTACCTGACCTTCTAACAAAGAAGCATATGGAGAAGGAGATGAAGTAGCACATGTCTCTACTCCACCTGCATTGGTACCTGAATCAGATTGTCCACCTGCACCTGTACGATGAGTACATACCTGAGTGATCGGTGGCCTAGTGGAATTGGGTGGAACATCATGTAGACAACCACTACCATGAGACAAAGGACCAACAAAATGAACAACAAGATGAAGAGGCAAGAGCTCCTCTACAACGACTAGTGTCATTGAAGCACTATCATTAGAGAAGGGTGTTTCTTCAAAGAAGGTGACATCCGCTAACATAAAGAAGCGACGTAAGGTAGGACTAAAACACTTATACCACTTTTGTATTCTAAAGTAACCTAAGAAGACACACTTGATGGCTTTGGGACCCAATTTTTCCACTCCAGGACTAAGGCAGTGGGCAAAGCAAACACAACTAAACACCTTGGGTGGAACATGGTGTTGAATCAAGGGCTCTAGAAGGGGGGGGGTTGAATAGAGCTTCACAAATCTCACAAAATTAGCACATGTCTCTACTCCACCTGCATTGGTACCTGAATCAGATTGTCCACCTGCACCTGTACGATGAGTACATACCTGAGTGATCGGTGGCCTAGTGGAATTGGGTGGAACATCATGTAGACAACCACTACCATGAGACAAAGGACCAACAAAATGAACAACAAGATGAAGAGGCAAGAGCTCCTCTACAACGACTAGTGTCATTGAAGCACTATCATTAGAGAAGGGTGTTTCTTCAAAGAAGGTGACATCCGCTAACATAAAGAAGCGACGTAAGGTAGGACTAAAACACTTATACCACTTTTGTATTCTAAAGTAACCTAAGAAGACACACTTGATGGCTTTGGGACCCAATTTTTCCACTCCAGGACTAAGGCAGTGGGCAAAGCAAACACAACTAAACACCTTGGGTGGAACATGGTGTTGAATCAAGGGCTCTAGAAGGGGGGGGGGTTGAATAGAGCTTCACAAATCTCACAAAATAGATTAGACCTTCAAATTATATTAAGTGCAAAAGCTTAAGCATACAACCAATTTGAAGTCCTAACTAACATGCATAGCAAGGATGAGAGACAAAAATAACATACACTTGGACAAAGTGGTTTAGAGTGGTTCCACACTTCAAACTAGAAGTGAGTCAGTCCACTACCTAGAGGTGGTTAGTCTCTAGGACTTTGCAATCTTGATGCTCTTATATTCATCCATAAGATTACAAGACAAAAACCACATTTTTTTTTGAATTAACGGGAGGATGTATTCATCCCGCCTCCCTCGGTGCAAAAGTCTGTCGTATACATATACTCCTGCTCAAGAGAGCAAACCAAAGACCGAAAGCTATACCCCTCCAAAATGTATAGCTATACAAAGTATTCTAAAGTTACTGTGGTAACTAGGAAGCACGGATACGTCATGGATACAACAATTTTCTAATATTTATTTTAATATTTTTAAAAATAACCAATATATTTATTTTAAAAATAGATGAAGACAATCAAATTTTATTAAAAAATCACAATATTTCTAAAGAAAATGGAAACCAATACCTTTATATCAAACAATGATTTAAAATGGGGTCTTTCAGTCATATTAATGTGAGACAGAAGTTACAAAAAGACATGATAATATCATATTTTAAACCTTTCACATTTCATGTATCATGTAATGTTGTATTGTAAAGTGAGTTGTGTCATATGTGATACCAAACTGTCTTCTGTCATGTATGGCTAGCTACTATAAAGCACAGATATAGATACATAAATGAATACGGGTACGGTACGGGGAAACGACAATTTTCGAAAATATAAGATACATGGATACAACAATTTTTCTAATGTTTATTTTAAATTTTGATAGATATACCAATTTCATTCTCAAATCACAATACAATAGAGGGAGTCTAGAGTTGGAAGTCACATACATGGCTTTGGGATTTTGAGGGATCATACGAGTGGGGTGCTGTCTTGGCTGCTAAATGGGTTGGTTGTATCCTAGCTGCATTGAGGTCATATCCTGCTAATAAAAAAAGGAATACGACTTAAGAAGTATTTGGTATGTATTAGAGAGTATCTAGGGAGGATTAGTATCAGATATGCATTAAGTACTGGTAGGATACCTATTTTGGAGTATCGGTGCTTGGAAGTTATTTAAAAAGTGAAATCCCAAAAACAGAGGAGGTACAAACAATAAAGAGAAGAAGGAAGATTGGCATTTAGCAAGAGGAATGGTGACTAACCTTGAACTACTTCAAGGAAACAACTATGACAGCCTTGCTGCAAGCTACTACTTAGCAGAGGGGTTGAGACATGAGTTGGTGTCAAATGCTAATCAAGCAATGTCATGCCCAATTTTTTTTTCTAGTTTTTACGGATTGGATACGGCTTGGATACGGATGGATACGAATTAGGAGTATCCAGTACGTATCCAGGAGTATCCACAGAGTATTGGTATCCGATACGTATCGGATACGGGTACGACATTTGTTTTGGAGTATCCGTGCTTTATAGTGTGGTACTATATGACGTCTCCGGAGACCAATCTCCGTCTTGTCAAAGTGACAAAGCTTCGCTACTCCACGCGGGAGAGCGCCGATAGAGTGAACTGTTAGTATACCATGGTGTCTTGCGTGTTCAGCCAAGGCTCTAGCCACTGTGTTCCCTTCCTTGTAGATACTTCGACAAACAATGTGATGGTTGATCATCTTGTTTCTGATTCTCATGATCTTCGCTTGGTTTCTCCAGTGACCGAGCTGTGTGCCATTGAGAATGCTTGCATCGGGTGAGTCAATCTCTAAGATGTCCGACATGCAATCACCAAGGGTACATAAGGTGAAGGTGTATTCTGTTGCAGCCAGGAGAGCCTCGGTGGAGTTCAACCGGTTAAAGGTTGTCGCAAAAGCCAGCTTGACCGCGTGATTGTGGTCCCTCATAATCCCGCCGATGGCAGCTGGGGTAGAACTGCTCGGGATTGCCGCGATAACAACGATGTTCAACTTCAGAGCATCGGTATTAAGGGGATCCCATCTAATCACGGTGAATACATGGGTTCTAATCCTGGGCTGGGGGATACCCTGGTCAAGGAAGAACCTGCAACATGATGTATCCTCCGCCTTCTTGAAGAGGAGGTCCTTACATGAAGCAGCGACTCTCATCTTGATGCGTTCCTAGAGCCTGAAGGCAGGTGTTTTTTTGTTGTCATAACGCCTGGCGCATCTTTGCACCCATAGATGCCAGCAAATTAACTGCGATGAAATACCAAGCAACACACCTTCCATGGACGCGTGGGTCGCTTTCCTCCAAAAATGATATAGGGATTCCTTAATATCTCCACTATTAGTTGGTCGGGACCGATGAGGGCCGCGGCATGGTGCCAGATGGTAGAAGCTAACTCTCCGGTGAAGAAGAGATGAACCAGGTCTTCCTCCCTTGCCTCCTCACAATAATTGCACTTAGAGGCGATCTCAACGCGGCAATCGCGGACTCTGCTGTCAACGGGGATTGCGCCATGAAGCAGCTTCCAAACAAAGGCTGAGACCTTGTGAGGTATGGCGGAATGCCAGATCCAGCAGTGGAAGGGTTGCGGACTGCCCCGCTCTCTAATGCAGTCTCTTGCTGATTTGGCGTTAAAACGCCCATCATGGGTCAACTCCCAGATCATGTGAGACACTCCTAGAGGCATACCCGGGTGCAGTGTTTTGAAAAGCGTGGCAGGCGCCCGCCTGAGCGCCTGCCTGAGCGCCCGCCTGAGCGCCCGCCTGAGCGGATTGGTCTCTCAACCGCCTGGTTAGGCCCAAAAGCGCCCACTGGGGCGGCGGCCCAATAAGCGCCCGCCTGGAGCCCGCCTGACCCGCACGTGCGCCCGCCTGGAGAAGCCCTTCGAGCGGCCGCTTATGGCCGCTTTTCTCTTGAGCGCCAGTAATGGGCCCGAAAAACAGTGGCCGGCCCACTTGCCAATTTACAAAAAAAACACTGGCCCACTTGGATTAAGTTAATCCCTATTAGCGGGATCTCTTCCATGCAACCGAATCGTCGCTCCCCCGTCTTTCTTTTCACGCAGCAACCGTTGCCGCACGACAGCCGCACGACGCGACGCTCCCCCTTGGCTCCGGAGAGGCAGCCGGCGGTGCCCAAGCCTTGCCTTACATCCCAGTGACTCCGGCGGCCCTCAAGGAGACTCCGGCGGCCCAAGCCACGCCGCACAAACCCTCCCTTGCTTGCTGTTTGGACGGAACCGAAGAAGACCAACAGGTTCGGAAAAGAACAGTGAAGGTGCAGCGGCCGTTTCCTTCGTTGTTGCTGCTGCGGGTGATTTGGAGAAGCATCTACTGCTCAATAGAAGAAGGATTAAGCAAAAGGTACTCCTATATTCCCTTCTTTGTATCCATTGGCTCCCAAAATCTCGTTTTTTACATGAAAACAACCTGCGTTTCTCCTGTTCTTTGCTTTTTTTTTTTGTTGTTTTAATCATTCATACTATATTCTACTATCTACATTTGTGTATGGCTATGTGTGCTATTTATTCATCATATAATACATTATAGAATACTATACGATCATTATATGTTGTTTCTCTTTTTTTTTCTATAGTTTTTACCTCATTAATACACTAATACAGTAATACTAATACATTCTATTAATCATTAAACGGGACAGCAGTTGGTAGCGGCTATTAATATTAAATAGTTAAATAGTTGACTTGAGTATTATATGTTGTTGTATTATTAGTTTATCACATTAGAAATTATACAAAAATGGGACAGCAGTTTATCATGTAATGTTTCTCTCTTTTTTTCTATAATTTTTACCTCATTAATACACTAATACTAATACTGTAATACATGATTACATTCTAATTTCTATAAACGGGACAGCAGTTGGTAGCGGTTATTAATATTAAATAGTTTAATATATTTGATAAAATCATACATACAGCAGTTTGTTAATGTCTTGTTGTCATCATAATTTGCAGATGGACAATGATATGTCTGCTCCTCAAGCCCCCGTGAATCTCCCAAATGATGCTCCTAACAGTAGGTCGCAAGATCCGGGTTGGAAGTATTGTGAACTTCCAGACCCGAATCGTAAAGATCGCCTTCGCTGTCAGTTTTGTAAGCATATCTCCACGGGTGGAATTTTCAGATTGAAGAAACACCTTGCTGGAAGGAGAGGAGATGTGGATCCTTGTCCCGATGTGCCACCAGAAGTAAAAAGGGAGGTAACTGAGTATTTGGATAAATTAGCAGCAAAGAAGGCCAAGAAACAACAGGAAATGAATGAAGCTAGAGAGGAGGTCAACATTAGGGGGCGGTCTGATGATGAGGATAGGGTAGTTCTTGGTGGTTCACAACCAAAGAAGCCTAAGGTGGTTGGACCGATTAACCAGTTTTTCAGTAGGGACCCAGAAGCTGTAGTGAGGGAGAGGTTGTCATCAAAACAAGAGGAAATTAACATGAAGTTGAAGAAAGAAGAAAGGAAGAAGGCAGTGCAGTTCATTGCAAGATGGTTTTATCAAGCTGGTAAGCATGTCTTTACTTGTTTAATATATCATTTCATCTTGTTTTATCAAGCTGGTAAGCAAGTACTCACATGAAACACAATGCCAATTGCAGGGATAGCAATGAATACAGTCACATTGAGGAGCTTTAATGTGATGTTGGAGGCTGTTGGCCAATTTGGTCCTGGCTTGCGGGGCCCTACAATACATGAATTGCGGGAGCCTCTTTTAAAAAGTGAAGTGGAACAGACTAAGGACTCATTGGAGCCTCACAGAGATGAGTGGAGGAGGAGTGGTTGCTCCATTATGACAGATGCATGGACAGATAGAAGAGGAAGAAGTATAATGAATCTTTGTATCAATTGTAGGAAAGGTACAAGTTTTCTTAGAGCTATAGATGCATCTGCTGACATTCATAATGCTGAGTTCATATTTTAAGTTGGTGGATAGTTGTATAGAGGAAGTTGGAGCAGACAATGTAGTGCAGGTGGTCACTGACAATGCCGCAGCTAATATGGCAGCTGCAAAGCTTCTTAAGGACAAGAGGCCTGCAATTTTTTGGACTCCTTGCGCCGCGCATTGTGTAGATCTCATGCTAGAGGGGATTGGGAAGTTGCCGAGGATAAAAAATGTGATTGAGAAGTGCAAGAAGTTAGCCATCTTTATTTACAGCCACCACAACACCCTCAATTTGATGAGGAAGTTCACTAAAGGTGACTTGGTTAGGCCAGGTGTGACAAGTTTTGCGACGGCCTACCTCAGTTTGCAGAGCTTGTTGGACAAAAGAAATGAGTTGAGATCTATGTTTTGTTCCTCAGAGTGGGAGGAATGCAGGTACTCGAAGACAGGTGAGGGGGAGCGCTTTGCAAACATGGTGACATCGTCTACATTTTGGCCTTCAGTGGTGTCTATTGTGAAAATATTCAAGCCTCTAGTCAACGTGTTACGCCTTGTAGACAGTGAGAGGAAGCCAGCCATGGGCTTCATATATGCTGCAATGCTTGGTGCAGAAAAGGAGCTGGCACAGAGCCTAGATCATGATCAACCCTTCCTCAAGAGGGTTATGGAGATTGTTAATGAGAAATGGGACAAAAGGCTCCACCGTCCCTTGCATGTGGCAGGTAAAGAAATTTTATGCATGACTTTTTAATTTTATATTTAATGTCTACTAAATGTATTCGATTTTTTTGTTCTATTCATTACACAATGTAGGCTACTATCTGAATCCATACTATTATTGGTCTGATCCTGAGATAAACACGCGAGAAGGTGTGATGGATGGACTCATGGAGTGCATAGATATTTTTTATCCTGAAAGTGCCATTCAAGATAAAATTGTTTTGGAGAAAGAGATGCCTGCCTATAGACAGAGTCTTGGGGCCTTTGGGAAACCAAGTGCCATAAGACAGAGAGCAAATCCCGATTTGGACCCCGGTAAAATGTCTTGAAACTTAACAATTTTGATAAATTCAATATACAACATTATTATGTTTTTAACTAATAGCATTTAATGATGAGTAGTGGAGTGGTGGACAAATCATGGATATGGTACTCCCTACCTACAAAGAATGGCACTGAGGATACTGAATCTAACATGCACTTCATCAGGGTGTGAAAGAAATTGGAGTACATTCGAGATGGTAATTGTCTCAAAACAATGAAACATTCAAGATTTTTAAAATTTGTATCTAAGATATTTATTATTTAGATATCATAACATGACTAATCTATTTGTATTTTTATTTTCATTTTGACATGTCTAACAGATTCATACCAAGAAGAGGAACAGACTTGATGTCCAAAGATTAAATGATATGGTATATGTGCAGTTCAATGCAAAACTCAAGGACAAAAGGGAAAAAGTTGAAGCAGAGGGAGAACCTTTGGAGTCTGACTATAGAGACAAGGCAAAGGATTGGCTTGCAGAACTCAATCCAGATGAAGATGAGATCTATCCAGGTGCAGGACTTACATGGGGAGAAGTAACTGAAGCATCTGGGGTGACAGAAAGGGTGTATACCAGGACCAGAAGAAATCTCCAACCCACCATTCATGCTCGGTCTACCCCTTTTACTCCTGGTGATGCACAAAGAGAAAAGGCAAAAAGAGTTGCTTACCAAGAGGAATCTGATCCGGAGGTTGAGGGAAGAGATGATCCCCTAAGGGATGTTGCTGATCCAGAAGTTGACTACTTTTCTAGTGCTGAAGACATGGAGGAAGACGGGGACAATTAGGGCTGAACTAAGGGGGGATGTGATCTTGTAGCATTTTTTGATGTTTTGGGGATTAGACTTGTGGTGTTTTTTATTGGGCATTCATGCTATTTGGGATTAGAGTATTAGACTAATGTCTACTTGTTTATTTTGCTATGTAGCTATTTTGTGTCTACTTGTTTTATATTTACATTCAGTATGCTAATGTTCTTTATGCTACATGCAAATTGTCTATGAAATTTAATTTCTAAGTCTAATTATTTTGTGGTGGCACTGCATAAACTATTTCTTGTACTAACTGTTACTTGTTTTTATATTTTCATGTTGGTATGCTGTGACGTATTTGCAATTTGATCAACTAATTATTTACGGATCATGCTCCATCTACAGGTACAACAGTAATTTATATTTATTTTCTTGATCTTCTTCATGTATTTTTACTTGAGTTGTATTTATTTAATGGCAATTTGTCATAATGTCATCCATTATTTTATAGTTATGACTTGTGTAATAATTCATACACTGTTTGGGTGTTTCATTATGTTGTATAATGTGTTTTACATAAGTAATGCCTAACTACAATATGTGATTTATATAGACTTATGTGTAATTTTATGAAAAATTGTATAAAAAATTAGAAACCCGCCTTACCAAAAAGCGCCCGCCTGAGCGGCCGCCTGCCGCTCAAGCGGCCAGCAGTTGGCATCCGTACGCCTCCCGCTTCCCGCTTTATAAAACATTGCCCGGGTGTTCTGTCTTCCTGATGAGTTCGAGACCTTGCTCGTCCACCGCCGCCGAGAGCTTGTCCCAGTTCCAATCTCTGTCTATCAGGAGGAAGTCAGAGATCGTCGCCTTAGGGGAAGGGGTGTGTGAGTTCAAAGCATGGGAGAGCATGATCTCGTCATACCATCTAAGACTCCAGAAAGGAATGTCGGAATTGTGATTCAGCCTCCATCGAACGTGTTGTAGCAGCTTCAACCTACCGAATGACTTAATACCTTAAGCAAGGATCTTCAACCTACCGAAGGAACTTACCCACTTGAGCAAAAAGTCTTCAGCCTTCAACAAGGACTTACCCACTCCACCTTCAAGTCTTTGGCCTTCCAGGAATTACCTATCCTTCTTGAACGTCCGCCTAGCCTATCTCCTTCACTCGGAGATCTGGATCATCATGCTTTCTTCAACCTTAAAGAACAACAACTCCTTCTCCTTCACTCGGAGAAGATCTTCAAGCCTTTTCTTCAATAATGAAAAGGGGTAGGAAGATGGAGGTGGAGAGCTTGACATGGATACAAGGGATAACTCTCTTACAACAGATCCTAACTCACTCATATTCACGGATTTGAATTGAAAGTAGAGAGAGAAAGGGGCTCAAAGGGGTGCAACACTCTCAGCTAAGCAAGAACCAAACTATGCAATGAATGAGCAACCTTGGAATGAACTCCAAGTGGTCCTATTTATAGCTGGGGATACCCCTTTGAGTTGGGGAACACTTAGGGTCGAATTATAGCCGTTTTTGCACAAGGCAACGAATCTATTTTCGTCCAAACAAGTCACCAACGGTTAGAATCACTTTTTCTGTGTTTTCCGTACAGTACATTCGGTCAAGATTCAATAAAGGTAACTCGACCGATCAGGTAAAAGACAAACCCAATTTTCAAACCGTCGGTCGAGTTTGTCCTGGGGAAACTCGACCGACCAATGAAAATAGCATTTGGTCAGTAACCCGATCGGTCGAGTTCTGTGAATGCACAACTCGACCGATGCACTCTCCAGAAAATGGATCCAGTGGATCGATCGAGATTGTAACTCGACTGATCAACAACCTGTGATCGATTTTCTAAAGTGCTTAAAAAGTGATTAAAACTTGGTACTAAGTGTCCCACATAATTTTCTCGTCTTAGTTACAAGTTATATCATCAATACAAGTGATTACAAAAATTCTAAGGTCATTTACATAGATTTCCTAATTAGCACACTTGCATGCCTTTGACTTGAACTTTGACAAGCTAGGGCTTGTGTAATTTGATCCTTTTCATGTACCTAACACCTGAAATCAATCTTGAATACACATATTAGATACATATGAATGGAATGGTTAAATCATTATCAAAATATGGACAATGTATAACCTCTGGGTCAACACATGGTACAGTGACTTCATAGCATGAATAATCTGAACATGTATGCGGTTCTGAATGATAGATGACGACATGCGATTAATGAGATAAGTAGCGGTAAGAACAACATCGCCCCAAAATTGAAGAAGAAGAGTGTTGGTGGTCTCAACAATACGACGAATCTTTCTTTCAACCACTCCATTTTGTTGTGGTGTATGTCGACAAGATGACTGACGAATGATGCCATGGGTGGTAGTAAAATGAGTGAAGTCATGGTTGTAAGTATTCTCTAGCATTATAGATTGAAGGGTACATACTTTCTTCTTAAATTGAGTTTTTACTTCCATACAAAAAGATTTGAACCCATAAGAGTTAAGATCTTTCTTTCGTCAAATAAAGCCATGTAGCACGCAGGTAATCATCTACAAAGATAGCAAAGTACTTATAGCCAAGCTTGGAAGTAACACGACTTGGTCCCCAAATGTCTGAATGGATTAACTCAAAAGTGGACTTTGTTCTTTGACTCTCTTTGGACCTGAAGACGGACCTTGTATATTTCCCTAACTGACATGGCTCATACTGTAATCTTTCCAGGTTGGACAAACATGGAAGCAAGACCTTGAGCTTATCTAAAGAAGCTGACCAAGACGACTATGCACCACCAAAGGAGAAGCTGTGACACATGCTACAGGCGACCTTTGCAAGTAAGAGAGACCAGCCAATTCATTCCTTTCGCCAATCGCCTCCCCCGTCTTCACGTCCTGTATCAGACAAGAATTTAGTAAGAATGTAATAAAGGCTTGAAGAGCACGAGTTAATCTACTAATTGATAATAAATTAAAAGGAAAATGAGGAATAAAAATGGTAGGTGGAAGGGATATTTGTGGTCGGTGACACCGTCCCAGTTCCCTTAACGGAGGCAATAGAGCTATCTGCAAGGGTGACACCGGGTAGGTTAGGCTTATGATCATAAGCGGTGAACATCTCTAGCACCCCCGTGATGTGATCAGTTGCACCTGAATCGAGAAACCAGTTAAACTTGGACGTCGCTGCCTTGGAAGCCTGAGACAGGCATGCTGAAGTAGCTACTCTCGGAACAAGAGAGGCTACTAAAGGCATAGACTGTTGTGAAGCTTGAATGCGCACCAATTGTGAGTACTCTTCTTTAGATAGTATCACCCGATAAGTAACTTCCTTCTTCTTTGACATCAGCCCGAATCAGAATCTGACTCTTTGCACGTATTGTAATGATTGGAGAAAGACGGATGACACAATGGTTGACTCTAGTGGATGACGGCTCCACTCAAGTCCAACGGAATTGCAAGACCACTTGTGCTGGTTGTTGTGAAGATGGGCAGCAATTTGTACGAGCAAGACCACTTGCAGGTTGAGGCGTGCTCTCGTAGAAACAACTTGACTTTGGCATCAACAATGCACTAGAATAGGACCGAATATGACTTTGCACATCAGCACTGAATTGGAATGGACGTACTTTGTACAGTAATAGTAGACCAAAAACACTGTGCTACAGTACTTCGATGTTGATGAATCGGGATATGAAGACCTGCTGCTCCCTCCTTGTTTTCCTTATGCCCCTGATCTTCTAGGGCAATGAAGTTAAGGTAGGAACGCTCCCTTTAGACCAGATTTAAGGGGGAAAATAGCTCCTCCTACCGTCTTTATTGAAGCCAAAAATAGCTGAGATAAAAGGCTGTTGACAGCAGCCTAATGCACGACTGATATGGAGAAGATATGGAGTCATAGAAGCTAGCCCCAAGGACCGTATGACAGTTAGGACCAAGAGGAAGGATGCCTTAGAAGGGCAAGAGCCAACTCCAACGGAGAGAGAGCAGCTGCCACTACTGTGGCCGCCGTGCTACAGTATGTGTATAGTAGCACGGATGGAAAAGTTTAGGCTGGTGCTGTTCCGGATGACACTACCTCCAGGTTTTGTGATGACCACTCACTAAGACTTCCTTGGACAGATAGATGGCTCCCCTAGGGTTTTCCCTAGCTCTGATACCATGTAAAAAAGAAAACAGTGGGGGAAACCCACGGCACAACTCTCACGGTCAGGGTGCTTGTATTATATATAAAAGAGACATTAAATTTACACATAAGGCCCTGACCTTTTCTAACATTTATGAGTAGGTCCGTAGTCATATTAAAATAAAAGGAGATTTCTTCTGGATATGGGAAATCAAAGAGAGATAGTGGCATTTGTTTAACTGGGGAAGGTTTGCTTACAGAAAAAGAATGAAATAGTCAGATTAGCACCTCTGAACACTAATGAAGGCTACCCTCCTTTCCAAACGGCTATGGATTTGAAGCATTGTGGTTTTGCTGTTTGAGATTGTATTGAAAAAGTACTACTGTGATAGGGAAAAACCAGTCTCCTTTAAATCACCTAAATTTCCTTTATCACCCTGCTGGTCTCAAAAAATGGATGGATCTCCTACACAAGTGCAAGATCTCTTGGAAGAGGCTACAAAATAATTTTCTGGAATGAAAGATGGACATGAGAAACTGAAACGTGATTATCCAAATATAAATCACTAACCATGGAATGAAGGAATATGCACATTAGGAACTAAGAATAGGAATGAAGGGATAACCGAGGGTGTATAAAATATCAGGTCTTTGGTTAGGTTGGAAGGGATGCTCTACAGTGGAAACAAGGAAGATAGAAACTCCCTGGCGGTGAGACAGTAGGTGTTAGGTATCAACTTTTCCTGCTAGAAATTGGCTGCTCAATAGAGGTAATTTAATCCACATCGATGGAAAATTTGAGAAGCTTTCTACTGCCCCGAAAAAAGAATCAAAGTCTTAGTGAAGGATTCAACCAAACAGGCCTGTCACCCTTGATACAGGGCTTTAAATAGGCATGGTAGAGTAGTGATCTAGGACGATTGTAGCCTTTGAAATAGTCATTTGAGTAGTATTTATAATGTTCTATTAGTTTCCTTGTGTTTTAGGGGTTATTTGATATTTTTCCAGTTGGTTTTGTAAAGCTTGTGGTTTAGTCCCACATCGGCTACTTGTCTAGTTAGTTGGATTTAAACGCCTATCTATAGGCTTTGTAGGGCTGTTTAGAAAAGCAGACTTGATGATTGAAATCTTTTGATGATTATGTTCCTTGTGATTAGTTATTTCATATTAGTTTAGATTCTAATCATTAGGTTCCCTATAAAGTAGGGTAAGGTTTACTCACACTCTTACCCACACCAGGGTTGCGAGTAATGGGTAGAGTGACTGCCCACTCGTTCAAAACCTTTACCCCACTTTTCCTGCACCCTTCTACCCACTTGTTAAATGGGTAGGGTAGCAGCCGCAATGGGTAAAGCAATATATACATAGATATATATTATCTTCAACAATCATTTCATATGACATACCATGCTTCAAACACGACAAAACATGATGTCTAAAATCACAAGTTATGTGTTTTCGACGATACATCCATCAAACTAATATTTATTCGAAACATCCGTTTTTAAATAGGTGTACCTAAATTAGTCTATGATATATAAGTTCTTTCTAGGAATTTGGTGTCATTACTAAGATATACTATAATAGCCTTTGACGGGACACCAAATATTTGATCAAATTCATGGAATCAATAATAACCAAAGTTAAGCAAACATATCGTGGTTAGGCTTGCTTGCAATTTTTTTGGTATTTGGTTAACCTCATATTAATTGGAATTCCGCCTATGCGTAAATGTAGTTGGTCCCAAACCCGGAAAAGGAGGGTTGGGGTGGGTTGATTACCAACCATAAATTTTTGTCACACTTTGTGTGACATGGATCCTTGTATTTAACTCTTTGGGGCGTCCATACCCAGTGATGGGTGTGGCCCTTGCATGTAAAGAAGCTAGTCCCACTACATCTTCACCCCTATATAGTGCAAAACTTGCAAGGGTTTCCAATTTTTAACAGAGGTAGGTAAAGAAGCTAGTCCAAGATAAAAGCATTGGAGTTGGATCTTGGAATATTTGCTCTTTGATAGGGATTTTTTGAAAATAGTGGATTTCATGATCAACTATTTTCTATGGGAGTGAATGTTGGGCGGTGAAGAAACAAAGTCTCAACAAGATGAACATGGCTGAAATGCGTAAGCTGAGATGGATGTGTGGGACTGTGGGAAGACCAGAAAAGATCGCTTGAGACATGATTATATCAGGAATAAAGTGGGGGTGGCGAGCATTGAGGACAAATTGTGCGAGGGCCGACTTAGATGGTACAGGCATGTGCAACGTAAACCGACTAATACCATGTGAAAGGGAAGGGAGGGAGGGGAAGGAGAGGCGACGGCGCCCGGATCTAGATCTGCTCTGATACCATGTGAGACAATAGATTGAGAAAGCGTAGGGTTACACAATGTGTGTACCCTGATATATATATTAGTGGAACAATTACATGTAGGTCCAAATAGAAAAGTAAAATAACAGGACAGTAAGTAAAGACATATATTAACACATTAAAAACCATGTGAACATCTATTATGTTTTCTTTGTACTTCTCCATAAGCAATGTTCAAAATTTTGTCAAAATTGGTGAAATTTTGCTAATGATTTCAATGTCGCCAACGATCGAACATAGAAATGGCCTTCATGTCTGTACGTAAGGATTTTTTCCAGAAAAAATTAAATTTTGACAATTATTTCTAATTTTGACGAAATTAGGCAAAATTTCGATGAAAAAAGGCTCATTCGTCCGCATTTCGACGAAATTTTGAGAAACACGTCTATTATATTGAGAAATAGGGTACGATGTCTGCAGATTTTACTATGTGATTCCTTGGGCTTGTTAGGGGCAATCTAATTTATGTTTCTTCTCTTCCTAGCCTAATTCTACATCTCTCTCCTATATTTCTCACTTCTATAAAGATCTATAAAGGAAATGTTTAGAAATGTGTGTGGGAGTGATATCTATGACTATGATGACCCGATAACTTTCATTTTTGAGGTCACATGATTTATGTTATAGTGTGCAAAATTAGCATGACTATCAAGATATTTTGTATGTATGCCATTATCAATCACACCTCTAACTACATGGTTGCCTCCTATAGGCTCTCGCTAGAAAAGCACACGGCCAAGAACAAAACTTGATTTAATCCATTAGTATGCATTTTATCACTTGTAAGCATATGGAGATTAACAGTGAGACACATCTATGCTTGTATAAAACAAAATAAACAAGAGCCAATATGTTGATAGGTATAATCAACCAAGGAATGAAGTTTCGTCGGTATCGGCGGTATTTCGACCGAAATACCGATACCGACGGGTACCGACACGAAAACATGCGTGCGTACCGATAGGATCACAAATACCGATAATACCGACATGTATACCGCCAATACCGCCATTTTTCGATGGTTTCGGTGCAAAATGCACTACTAACTTCACTGTACCGACCGAAACCGGCGGTATACCGACGGGTATACCGTTTTTTGCGAGAATGACTGCTATTACTTATTGGGAGGAGAAAAGAAGGTGCATGTGCATGATTTTTGGCGATTGGAGCTAATACCAACACAAATCAAGATAATTCTAACTAATCTCTTTCATTTCTACCATTAGCAACCTCTCCATCTCTTTTTCCTACTTTTTTCTTCCACCTTCACCTAAAAAAAGTGTCTTTTAATGCCAAAGCCTAGTATTACTCCAAATTTTTATATGTTTACGCGAACATACATACATCTATAAGTGTATTATATAGATATGCAATATTATCACTAGATCTACCTACTTACAACACTATTACTATTATCATACAATTTATCTAAGCATATTACAATTAGTATTGATATAATTAGTTACTTATTTATGTTTAGTGGAAGATGTTATACTAAAGAGTAATGTGAATATAATACAAAGGAGTATTATACACTTATACAATATTGCACATGAATGAGCAACACAGAACTTCATACAATTTGCCAATAATGATGTGTATGAGGAGCATGTGACTACATACAACCACCTTTATAGGATGCACATGTCATGGCCGCAATATCTCAGTAATATCAAGTCATCACTGTATGGAGAACCAGCGCACCACTCAACATACAACTGATGTGAGTTGTAAGTAAATATGTTATTCATATGTTGTAAATTGTATATTATTGCATAATTGTGTGTATTTAAGTTTGTGGCTTGTGCTAGTAAAATTTCATATCTTAATTGCTACATTTTGTCATCGAAATCTCAACGAAACAGGACAGATTCCTTACCTCCCACTTGATGGACCCCCCCCCCCACACACACCCAATATAGAATTTTATTGCATAAAACACTGCATTTAGGTGTAGAGATTACACCTGTAAAATTTCATGAATTAATTTGTTCATTTTGGCGTCGAAACGGCCAGGATTTCATCTGTCGGTATTTCCATCGGTATACCGGTAAATACCTATTTCCAAGCTGTCGAAACGGCGTCGGTATCAGTCACCTTGTTCTTTGTAATCAACAAGGAGGATGACAACCATCATGGCTCAACTAGATGCATAAACCGTAGTTGTCTCATGCTTCCTCAATACCCACTCACATACCACTGCAACATTGTTTATGTACTACGTCCTATCATCCTACTAAGAGGTCCTACCATCCTAGATCATGCTATGTTTCCAAAAATTTGTGTTTTTAAGTTTATATATTGTGCTTGCAAACTATGATGACTTAATTCATTCATTTCGCCATTCAATTGACCTCAAAATCTCCATCGAAATGCTCATCAAAATTGTCCAGCTTCCTTCACTCACACATGAGGAGCCCCACCCCCTCACATATCCAACATGAAATATTATTTCATATTTGAGTAGATCTACACTAGTAGATTGCTCTGGTAAAATTTTGCTAAATAATTCAATCATTTGGTCGTCGAAACGCCAGGAATGCATCTGTCAAAATTTCCGTCGAAATTTCTCTTTCCGTGGCTACCGAAACGGCGTTGAAATCGAACATTTTCTTCCTTGTCCATAAGCCTCTTTATAAGAAAATAACATCTATTGGTGGATCTTCCAGGTATGAAACCAAAATGATTGCCTAATAATGTGTAATAGATCTTAGTCTTTGCTCAATAATCCTCTCCCAAAACTTCTTAGTGTGAGTCATCAACTTTATACTTTTGTAGTTTATGCAACTTTGAACATCTCTTTTGTTCTTGTAGATGGTTGCTAAGGTACTGTTAGCTTTTTTCTTCTAGATTTTATATTTGTTATAAATGTCATTTTAATATCAAATTTGACGTGTAAATGTTTTTTATGTGTCTTTAGCCTTCTACTTCACTTTTACATGATTGTTTAGGTGTGGGAAAAAATATCTTATATAAAAGAGAAATATTATTATATTATATCATAGTTGTCAAAACCGAACCGAATTGACCGGTTGAACAGGGAACTGGTGGCTGGACAATTTGATTAACTCACAAACCCGGAAATGACAACAAACCGGCCAAAAACCGGTCAACTGACCGACTGGACGATTGAATTGGTCCCAATTTTCTATAACCATTTGGTTCTTGGCTGTGTATACCCTGACTCCTTGACCCAATTTTACGTTTATTTCCACTTGCTCCTTCCATGTTCTCATCCTCCTTTACTTTCTCACCATAATTTGGCATAGAAAATGCAGTGTTCCACTACATATTGTCGTTTCTATGCTATTCTCCTTGATACGTTTACTATTCCTTATTTTTCATGCATTATATATATTTTTAAAATAATTTATAAAATCATGGTGATATCACCGGTTGAACTGGTCCAACCATTGGTTGAACTAGTGAACTGAGAACCGGAAGCCTCACCAGTTCATTTAATGTTTTGGCTCTAACAACATTGTATTATATGTTTTTTGTGTATAAATAAAAAAAGAGGCCATGCACCTAGGATCAATGTTCTGAAATGCGTTATGCGTTATGCATTCGGTCAGGGTACCGCATAGAGTATAAGCGGAATGCGGGAGCATAAGCGGGGCATATGCGTTTTTGGATTTTTTTAAAATAAATTCTATATTTTATACATATACTTAATAAAAAAATCATAATCATAAATTTCATACTATCTAGTTTTGTAGCCTAATAGCCCAAAATGTACCAAAAAATCATTACATCATAGAAAAAGAAACACATATTTTCCAATCATCAAGAAGAAAAATCAATCAACAAAACCCTAAGCTTATATAATGTACTAGAATATACAAGTAATACAACACACTAACATATGCAGTTCATAGCAGAACATTTATTGAATGAACACAATAAGAATAATCACAATAATATAACACATGGTAGTTCAAAGTAGAAATAGAAAAAGAACATCAAAAACAAAATCAAAACATCAAAATGATATGAAGAAATCAAGTTAGTAATAAATAGAGAAGAAAAAGTCGTAGGGAATATAAATTACTCCCTAGGAAGCACACAAATTCGATACTTTGTAAAAGTAAATATCATATCCAATTAATATCTACAATAGATTCCCCTTTTATACAAGACAAAATAAGAACTGTGGCAAGTGCAACATGTTCTAATCTTAGAGCAAAATAGAAGAGAAAAAAAAGAGTAAAGGAAAGAGCATAATGAAACATTAACAATTGTAAAATGTAATAATATATTTTTCACCGCTCAGGTAGTAAAATTTCAAAATCTGATTTAAAACCAACTATATAGAAGTAGTCATTTAATCTGGTTGATTTTATTTGAGGTTTTATTTATTTATTTACTTAAGTCACCAAATGAAATGCGGGGCATAAGCGGCCGCATATGCGGACCACAGGCCGCATATTCGGTCCATGCCCAAAAATAGCACTGCATAGCTATATGCGGAGCGGCTGAGGGCCGCATACGCATATGCGGCCGCATAAGCGGCGTCATGCGGGGCATATGAGAACACTGCCTAGGATCCCAACCAAACCATGACACTGCCTGATATTCCTTTACAAACATGGCTGGGATTGAGGTTTAGAACATTCTATAAAGGTTAGGGTGACCTGCCTGACAACATATATTCTATTAAGCTTTTACGAAAATAACATCATTTACAAAATATAGGTAGTTTTTTATTGAAGTTTACCTTTTCTTTGAAATGACAGTATGGGGTGACCTGCCTGCTGTCGTAATAACCACACAAACCTTATATTTGTGATCGGGAGATAAATCAAGAGGATGATTTCCGGGTTCAGACCTGGTCACGTTATTGGTGACAAGGTTTTAAAGTGCCAGAGGCGTGAAGTGACATTTTTTTGGTCTCCGTGAGGCAAGGGTTAAGCCTTAAATTCTGTATAAGACGCTAGGCAAGGGTTAAGCCTCAAATTTTGTATAAGGCGCTCATAAGTAAATAATTTATACATGTATAACACATTTTTACATATTTATATATTTGTATATATATTTATGTATATTAATATAGATATGTATATACAAGCTCTTGAATGGACAGTAAGGGTTAGGGTACACAAAGTGTGCACCCCATATATTTATAAAGAGAACAATTACAGAGAGGTCCTTGTAGAATAGGAAAATAACAAATAGAAAATAAAGAGCTTAATTAAACACTAGTTAACACTCCCCCTCAAGTTGGAGCATAGATATCAATCATGCCCAACTTGTCCACAAGAGCGCAGAAATGTTTCTTGGCCAGCAACTTTGTGAAGATATCAACAACCTGATCTTCTGAGCGAGTGAAAGGAGTGCAGATGCGTCCAGTCAGAATAGATTCTCAGATGAAGTGATAGTCAACTTCAATGTACTTAGTCCGCTCATGAAAAACATGATTATTTGCAATAAAGATAGCTGCTTTATTATCACAGTGCATAGGAATAGGGGTAGAGGATATCACATCAAGTTCTTTTAGAAGAGATTGCACCCACAGAAGCTCACAAGCAGTATGAGCCATAGCACGATATTCAGCCTCAACACTGGATCTGGAAACCACATTTTGCTTTTTGCTCCGCCAAGTAACCAGATTACCCCCAACAAATGTGCAATAACCAGAAGTAGATTTTCTGTCTATCTTGCTACTAGCATAGTCAGAATCAGAATAGCCTTCAAGAGAGCAATGACCATGTTTTCTATAGAACATGCCTTTACCAGGAGAGTTCTTCAAATATCTCAGAATATGACACAGTGCTTCCCAATGACACTGTTTAGGCTTATCAAGATACTGACTAACAAGACCAATAGCTGTAGAAATATCAACTCTAGTAACAGTCAAATAGATCAGTTTTCCCACCAGTCTTCTATATCTTTTACTGTCAGGATACAAAGGAGATTCATCATCATCCCAATTCACATTGGGATCAAGAGGTGTGTCAGTAGGCCGAGCTCCAAGCATGCCAGTCTCCTGTAGAAGATCAAGAACATACTTGCGTTGTGATAGAACAAGAGCATTAGCAGTCATGGAGTCATGGAAACTTCAATTCCCAGAAAGTACCTCAGTTTTCCCAAATCTTTAGTGACAACATGTTTGCATAGATAGGCTTTAGTAGCATTAATTTCAGAGATATCACTGCTGGATAAAATAATGTCGTCAACATATACAATAAGAACTACAATACCAGTGGATGTCTTTTTGATAAAAAAGGAATGATCAACATGAGATCTGACGAACCCATAAGTAGACAAGGTGGTGCTCAGTTTGTCAAACCAGGCACGCAAACTTTGTTTGAGTCCATAAATAGACTTCTTGAGGCGACAGATTTTGTGTGACTCCCCCCTGAGCAACAAACCCAGGTAGTTGCTCCATATATACCTCCTCCTGAAGATCATCATAAAGAAAAGCATTTTTGACGTCTAGCTGGATGAGGGGCCAATCCAGATTAATTGCCATAGACAGAAGAACTCGCACAAAATTCAGCCTAGCAACAGGAGAAAATGTTTCAAAATAATCAAAACCATAGATCTGAGTGTACCCTTTCGCTACGAGGCGAGTTTTCAGGCGTTCAATTGTTCCATCAGGATGATACTTTAACAATGTAGACCCAACGACATCCAATAGGTTTGCAATCAGAAGGAGGATCAACAAGATTCCAGGTACCCCTGTCAGTGAGAGCAGCCATCTCCTCTGTCATGGCTTGAGTCTAGGCCTGACTCTGTAGTGCGTCATGCACATTCTTGGGTACAGAAATAGCAGATAGAGCAGCAACAAAATTACTAACATGAACACTTAGATGAGCAGTGGAGACATGATTAGCAATATTATGAGATGTACATGATCTAGTACCTTTCCTGAGAGCAATAGGTAAATCTAGATCAAAAATTACCTCAGTAGGGACAGGACCTTCTGAAGGAGAAGATTGGTTGTCAGTGGGGGGTCTTGAGTAGTAGGTTGTGGCGGCCGATTTCTGCGTTGATAAACAATAAGAGGAGTAGTAGCCATATCCGATTGCACAGTAGTGGTAGAATCACAAGTAATAGGCATAGGTGTTGCAATCAAATCAGAGCTCAACGTAGTTCTTGTAGTAGAATAGTACGGAGTATCTTCAAAAAAGACAACATCACTACTCATGAACCACTTTTTAGTAACCAGACTATAACAACGATACCCTTTTTGAGTTCGTGAATATCCTAGAAAAATGCATTTTTCAGCTCTAGGGGACAACTTGTCTTGAGTAGGACCAAGCAAACGAACAAAACAAGTCGACCCAAAAATCCTCGGAGGAATAGAAAACAGTGGCAGATCTGGTTGCAGAACTTGTACAGGAATTTTATTTCCAATAACTGAGGAAGGCATTCGATTTATCAGAAAACATGCAGTAAGAACAACTTCTGGCAAAAAATGTTTGGGAACATTAGAGTGTTAACATTATAGTACGAGCAACTTCAAGTAAATGCCTATTCCTCCGCTCAACCACTCCATTCTGTTGGGGTGTATAAGCACGAGACGTCTGATGAAGTGTCCCCACAGAACGACAGAATAACTCCACATTTTTTTGAACAAATTCCAATGCATAATCAGTCGCAGAATTCTAATAGGCATAGAATATCGAGTTTTAATCTCAGCAAAAAAGAATTTAATAGTTGGCATAACTTGGGATCGATCTTTTAACATTAATAACCAGGTAGCACGAGAGTAATCATCAATGAACAAAATAAAATATTTATTGCCAGACAAGCTTGGAATATGACAAGGACCCCATACATCAACATGCACCAAATCAAAAATAGCTTTGCTACCAATCTGAGTTTTTTTGGGAAATACAGATCGAGATTGTTTGCCTAATTGACAGGCCTCACATTGAAAACTATGCGGGCGAACACCAGACATAACATGTTTTAACTTCTCAGCTGATGGATGTCCAAGTCGGAAATGCCACTGTAATGCAGAAACAGAAGCTGAAAGTGCTGAAGCTAGAGCGGAAGTGCCAATCTGTTTCAACTCATCTAAGTAGTAGAGTCCATCAGGTCCTTCATGCCCCCACCAATCTTCATCCTCGTGCGAAGGTCCTGAAAAACACAAGTACCCGGTGCAAATGTCAGACTGCAACTAAGATTGCGGACAATTTTACTGACAGATAATAGATTCAATGGAAAGTTTGACACATATAAAGCAGAGCGCAGAAGAACTTGTGCAAAGATATCGCCAATTCCAGACATAGTAGATTTAGAACCATCAACAAGCATAATAATAGATTTGGAACAAGGTTTAGTTAGTTTATAAAACAGAGAACGGTTGCCAGAAATATGACAAGAGGCTCCAGAGTCAATCGCCCATTTGGTATTACCAGCATTAGGAGAAGGAGCACTCAAGAATGCAAAATCACAACCAGAGGAGGTGGCCGCGTGAGCTCCAGATGTAGCCAGCCGATGAAGAGGAAGCATCAGTCCTCTCAAGCAGAAGACGTTCCACTTTGGAGCGGATGAACTCAACAGCGGACTCATTCGAGGGAGCAACAGTGATCGTCTGAGAAGTACCATCAGTCGCAACATTGGCCCATGCAGGTGTACCATTCTTCTTCCAACACTTGTCTTCAGTGTGGTTGGTGCGGCCACAGAAGTCACAATATCGCTAAGCAGCGACACCTCCAGAAGTATCAGCAGCCGAGCCACGACTAAGGGAACCGCGACCAGATGAGCCACGTCCTTGTCCAGGAGCAGCAGAACGATTGTTCGGCACAAGAACGATTGTCCGGCGGACGACCACGACCCCTACCACGACCACAGCCAGACATAGCAGCAAGAGCAGTAGGATCAGCTGTGTCAGCAGACACATCTGCTGAGGAGGCCGACAGGCGCTGGAGACGTTGAAAGGCACTCTCCAAAGTAGGTAACGGATCGCTGGCTAGGATCTGGTCAACCACCCCAGCATGAGTTCCGAAGACCACAGAGGAACTGGACCACCTGGAGTTCCTGTCTTTGGCGTTGCATTGTGGCCAAGTCAGTGGATAAGGGGTGTAGATTCTCGAGCTCAGCCCATACACCCTTAAAGGTGGAGTAGTAGTCAGCAATATCAGGTCCAGTAAAGTGCAGACGGGACAACTGTTTGTTCAGATCAAACACCTTTTTGGGATTTTTGCTATGAGAATAGGTGCTTGCCAGTTGGTCCCACATCTCCTTTGCTGTCGGGAGACGAAGTAGAGTGACGCTGATGCGAGTTTCGCTGCTGTTCAGAATCCACGTCATCACAGTGGAGTCATCCTTGACCCAGTTTCCATAGTGCCTTTTGTCCTTGGACTCGGCAGTAGTAGGCAGAGCAGGTGGCGAATCATCAGTCAGATGGGAATGCTTGCCCTGTGATTTGGCAAAAATCTCCATGGAGCAAACCCAATGTTGGTAGTTGTGTCCGTCGAGCTTCACCGTGGTCACCTGACGACGGAAGTCTTCATAGGAGGAAGCCATGAGGAAGCCGGGTCCACAAGTAGCATAAAACAGTAGTAGATTTTAGAACCGCCCAGATTCGTCGCCGGCTAGGCGGCAACAGACAGAGTGAAGAACCGGAAGGACCAACCTACATATAGACTACGTCGAGGCGCAACAGAGAACTCGGCGGCTCAAGGGCTGGCACGGGCAGACAGAAACGGAGGATCGCCGAAGACCGTCAACCGATCAGCCGAAGACAAACGACAGGCAGCCCGAATGCACTAGCAGGCCATCACCATACACGAAAAAAATCACTAGGCGGGGAGAGATGCACGACCACCGACAGGGGGCTCAACTGCCCAGCGACAGCACGGGGCGGCCGACGGCGGCAGGTGGGTGCGGCGTCGGGGCAGCGACCAGGGGGGGCACCGCCGGCGAAAGGTGGAGAGAGGGAGGGAGGGAGAGAGGGGCGACGACTGGGAAGAGGAGGGCGGCTCAGCAAACTTGCTCTGATACCATCTTGACTGGACAGTAAGGGTTAGGGTACACAAAGTGTGCACCCCATATATTTATAAAGAGAACAATTACAGAGTGGTCTTTGTAGAATAGGAAAATAACAAACAGAAAATAAAGAGCTTAATTAAACACTAGTTAACACAAGCAAAACTAAAACTACATAGTAATTGTTTGTCTAACTTTATAAGGATATTTAGAGAAAAAGACCATACTGCTAAAACATGTAGCAATCAATAAGATATCAATGACTTTTAGTAATCCATATATGTATTTGAACATGGAAAAGTTTAGGAATATTATAAATTGGAATTAGTTGGAATAATGAAATAAAATTAGTTAACAATGAGATCAAATTCACTGACATAGTAAATAAAGTAGTAACGAATAGAGACAAATATAACAATGAAGATTGAAAGATCTCGCTCAGAGAATGATAATTAAAATTCAGTTAATAAGATAAATGATAATCAAATACAACTCTTAAATTTTTTTGAATACAATGTTTGTAATGATCGTGTTAGTAGACAAGTTGCTGGTTAACATAAGAACTGTCATCTAAAACTGAGGCTGGAGCATCAACTAAGCCTTAGAGCCTCAGTGCTTGATGCGAGCCTCAGACAATTTAAGGTGCAAGCCTCAGTCTAGGGCGTCGGAGCATAAACCTTGAGCTGTATGCCTAGAAAGCCTTAAGGTGTACACCTCGGAAGCCGCAGGGCGTTTTTTTCTGAACCATGTTGGCGGCCCTTCAGCTGAACCCTCATGCCATCCTTGCCAGGTTGAAATTGCTTACTCTACTAGCGACTTATCTATTTTATACATCAATACTACTTATTTCCTGTTGTTTCATTTAAATAAGTACATTTTAAGTTTCATCCACCTATTTTGAAAGTGGAACCACTTTAGGGCTCACTTTAGACTTAAGCGGTTGGGGAAACCTCTCCTCTCACTACCTGCTTGGCACTTTCCAAAACCTTGAATTTAAGTTAAGAAAAAATGATAAAAATGGCTAGCAGTGAAGGGCTGGATGACAAAGACTCCTCTCATTTTTAATGACAAAGGAAAACTGGAAGAAAAAAAGTTTTTTCTACTCAACACTGAGTCATACTCTCTTCAACTTTTAGAATAGTGTTTTTTTGGTAGCAGAGGGCGCTTTATTATGTTTGCTGCTGTCATAGACATGATTACCAAGAAGTCTTTGTTGTCTTGGGGATACTATTTGGAGGGAGCATCGGGAAAAGGGTGTTGGTTGGAAATACAAAGGAAAACGGGGGGTTGGAGGAGCAGGGCATGGGCTTACTGTGTTTGTTAGGTAACATCCGTGTGAATCTGAAATCTACAATTTGATGGTATAAAATTTAGGGTATACTCATGGGCTAGGTAGACTTAAGCATCACATCGACTCACAACTTGCACAGGCTAGTTCCAAGCTGGGTGCATAAATCAAGGGTCAGAACATATGTGCTGGTGTGTTAGTGGTTAGACTAGGCTAACACACACACACACCCAGACACACACACATACACACACACACTTGTTGGTATGTACTTAGGAAGTTAGGATCTTGGTCTTCACCTTCATCCAATCCATGCACACGCACACATGTGCGCACCTGCATGTGTTGGTATGTTTTAGGATCTTGATCTTTACCTTATACAACCTACAAAACTAATTTGAGACTAGGGATGGCAGAATCATCCACCCGAACCGAATCCAAACCAATCCAAACCGAACCAACCCGAAAATTGTGGTTTTCAGAGCTATATTCGGTTTCGGTTCGGTTCGGGTGAGAAACCGAAAACGCACTTTCTTATTCGGTTCGGGTGGGTAAACCCGGATAAACCCATTTAGAACCTCGATATCCAGCCTCATTCTCTAATCCGGTTTCTCGGAACCGAAACCCTTCTTCCTTTCCAAGGGAGGAAGTCAGGAGTTTGGGCGAGAGGGTTTCCCAAAACCCTAGCCGCCAGTGCTCTCCATCTCAAATCTCGCCACCCTCTCCTCTCTATCAGCCTCTCCTGATTTGGGTACTCGCCATTGTCCCTAACCTCGAGGTCGTTGACGACGCCGGACTCTAAAGGTCACCGTACGAGACGAGGAGGAGATTTTGGGGTCCACAACACCGTGAGGTCGTCGCGGGAGGAGATTCGTAGGTGTGGCTGCGGATTGGATGGCGCACGCCAAAACTGGTGCTACTGCGAGGCACTCTTCTCTAGACTTCAGGTATACTGTTTTCGTCCCACTCTAGTCTCCTTCACCGGAAGACATTCTGTTTCCAGGTTCCAGTGGGCGGGTTGACCCAAACGCCCCGTCCATCCAACCACACGCCCATCGTCGGCACCCATGACGACGGAAGCCCAAACAATCCAGCATTCCACTTCTGCACCCCGAGCTACCTCCAGCTAAAAGATTCCACCTTTATTACTCCTCCCCCTACATCCCGGTTCCTCACTTCTCATCTTTGAAAAAACAGGGGAGAAGCGGACTAATAACTAGGAAAAGCCCTTCCCAGGCGTCCCCAACCTCCTTCAAGTTGGCTGGAATAAGGGAGGTTTAGGGGGCGAACACCCTACTCCAGCATGATTCATCTTGTCTGTCAGTCCCCGGCCTCCTTCACGTTTTCTGTTATCCAATGCAGTTTCCAAGTGTGAGCGGCTGGTCTTGGTTAAGGAAATGGGGCAGCCCCACAAACAGAGTAGCATCGGTTTTTTCTTGGTACTCCCGCACCCAATATTTGTCACTGAGTTCAAGGTAATCACTAACCGCAAGAGTCCACAACTATTAGTTTGGATTTTCTAAGTTCAACTGGCGACTATGATTTGTACTTGGAATGCTCAAATCTTTGGACTGCTTTATATGTTTTAGTATATGCGAAATTCTGAACTCACAATTTAAGAGCTTATTTTTTAATTATTCGCAGAGCCTTTGAGATCACAATAAACTGTCAATCTTTAAACTACTTTTAATGCCTTTTAATAGATGGCCTTGAGAGTCTCTCTGACTGACTGGAGGACATTCTTCGAACATCCATCAATACAGCCCTCATGGTGCTTTAGGTTACTGCAGGACATTCGAGTTGCTATTAGAGTCGGTGGATATTGAATGTCCATTAGTGTTTCGGTACAGAGAATCCTATTCCAGCAGTAATAAGAATGGCCGGCTGGATCCAATTCCAGCAGTCAATTGCTTTGTCAATTGTATTTAACAATAATTTTGAATGAAATATAATAGATAAAATAAGCCAAAATACAGAGTACTGTCAATTGTATTTAACAATATTTTTGAATGAAAAAACATGTACAGGTCTGAAAATCAAAATGTAGTTTGTTTTCTTTTGGTACACAATAATTTATTTACTTTGTTGCTGAAATTCTAGTGTTTCTTTTAAGCATAGCTCAATGAATTCTTGCTGAAACGCAAGATCTTGCATCATATTTTCATTTTTGTCCTGTATATATGCTTTGGTCTGCTTGCATCTGAATTCATAAGAGTAAACAACCTATATTCTTCAAAAGCTAGCATTCCAGAACTTGGCTATGAAACCAGATTGGTGTCTCTTGTTTTAAATAACATTGTTGATCTACTGGTATTGTTTTTTTAGGACTTTGACTACTGTTGGAGCTTGATTCCTGGTGGAGCTACGTCACCTACCCAAGTTCTATAACTTTATTGTTGGCTGCTCGATCAGGCTTAGGAATGAATCATCTGCTATGGTTCTGCCTGGAATTTGTAATGTTATTTTGTCGCATAAGTAGATAAATTTTGGGTCATACTGTAATGGAAAACTGAGCGGAGATCTTATGTAATGAATATGCTATAATTATGGATGGAATTTTGTAATGTCACGCAGGTTGATATATTGAATGGTTCATTTTGGACAATTATGAATTGAGTTTTGACTGCTCCAAATGGTTATTTGAGGTTTTGGACTGATCTAAAATGAAGTTATATATGATTTGAACAACTTGATAATGTGCCGCATTAAAAGTTAATGGTTTCACTTGTATAGTTTTTCTGGTTCACAAGACGATGTCTTTAGAATTTCCAATCCACTGTCCAACTTGTGGTTTAATGGTGTTTTAAAACAATTTCAAGTATAATTTTTTGACTCATCATTTGAATGAGGTAAAGTGCCATGTTCATCGAATGAACAGCCAACGCTAGATCATCCATAATGCTTTCAGTTGTAAAATATAAAAGAATTTTTTTTCTGGATACAAATTTAACAGCGTTGAACACAAGAAGATGTGACTAGAATGATTTTTGATGTATTTTAATCAATAAAAAAGGGTTGAATAGATGCAAAATAGGGCGCTGGTAATCTGTAATGGCTTAAATTTAGTTCAATTCTCAATTTTAATCCAATTCGGGCTCGTTCAGGTGGGTTCGGTTTTGTGTCTGGATTCGGGCATTTCGGGTTCGGTTGAATTCGGGTTTGGTTTTCAAAATTTTCGGTTCGGTTTGGGTTCGGTTCAGGTTGGAAAAAACCCACCCATTGCCATCCCTATTTGAGACAATTTCATCCATCTAATATTTATACAATATGCCAAAATGAAGAAGCCCAGGTCATCAATTTGAGATTGTTTGACACAATCTTGTGTGCGCCTACACAAGCTCTTGTGAATAGGCACACACATGCGTGTTGCCTTGATGCAGCGAGAGCGCCTCATTATGCCTCATACCTTAAAACCTTGATTTAGGACTCTAACTTTTACTTTTTTTTTATTGGGAAGAAACCATTTTGGCATTGTGTCTCTCACACTATTGTCTACTCGCTTTCTTCTTTTGTAGGGTAGTTTTGATTTAAGATATTTTTCATGCAATGAAATCAACAATGAAGAGGTCAGAAGCACCAGATTTTATAGAAATCCAGGACATAAAGTTTCAAGATCTTGAAAATTTGTACTGGTTATATTCACACACGGCTTCATGATTATGGTTGTCGGGTTTAACTGTTTTATTAAATGTCTGTAGATAATAAACCATCAAAGATGAAAGTTTGTATGTAGAGACTGAAGTCAAACTTGAGGACTCATGCACATCGGGGATGACGTTTCTCCCTGGTCATGATGGTAGACACAAAAGTCAACTGAGTTACTGATTGAAGCAGATGCCACACTGGTCAAGGTACTGATGTACCTTACTATTGAAGACCGAAAAAGCAATTCCCACCATGATATGGTTGGCGTTGCAGCTCCAGAGCATGTCCAATTACAGATATCAAGTCTAAATAATCTGCTTCGGTCTTTTGTGATTATAATAGTGGCAACAGCCGCAACACTGTCTTTCTCTGGTGAAATATTTGGTCATAAATTGATAGCGGTGTCCATATCATTTAAGTGAAAATTTAAGCACTTTTCTTTTATGGCTAGCATTATGATAGTTCTTTACTGCTTCAACGGTGAAGAGGTAATGACGACTTAATTTGGGACAATGCAAGTGGGGTCACACATTTGTCCTTGAACCAGTAAATAATTGCATAATACGGACTGATTGGTCCTCTATTTTCTGTCCTTTTGTATGTCGTGATCTGTTTGTTTAACTGAAGAAAACTTGAAACCACTGTTCATTATGTTGCTAAATTATTGTGCATCTTTAGCTAGTATCTTTAATTCTTTCATACTGAATCTTGTCCTCAGCAGTGAGCTTCTGAAGGCCTATTCTGAGAGTAACGTGTACTAAGATGGTTGTAAGTCCACAGTGCCCACTTTCTAGCAATTTCAGGACTCAAATACCTCCACTAGATAGCCATCCAGGTTCATGTCTATAATACTTGGGTCAATCTTATTATTTGGTAAATAAGTGCCAAAGACAAAAATTTGGATCTCATAATGTGTAAGCCGAAGCAGGCCCAGATTATGACTGACAATGGGAGAGTTCCCTATTTGGAAGAAACCCAAATCATATAAATCTTGGATACAGATAGCAAACAGGTGAAATTGAAGAGTAAGCAATGGGCCGAATGGAAGATGATTTAAATTTTCCGTATGATTCTGAAGATTTAAACTCCCACTAACAATATGTGGTCTTTTTAATCTAGTGCATTTAGAGGACCGCACTGAAACAAAGTAGTTGGTGTTGCCATCCACAAGCTGTAAGTATTGTGGCAGGTGCCAGATCCTTACAAATTGTGAATCATTCTGTTTTATCAGTCTTGCTATTGATACTTCCGGAAACATAATGCTCCATGGTTTGGTTCAGGTTCTAACTTTATAGATGATGTCCGGCCAAACATGAATCTGACTTGGTGCCACCCGTTGGTTTCTTAGCTGGATTTTAATCCTCCGGAGTTTGGAATCTGAAAAACCAATTCTGCCTAATGTACAAAAACTCGATATTAATATTTTACATTAAAGTTGGCCCTGGTTTTGGGATTATGCACGAATTTACAATTTTAGATTGTCTTCAACACGGCCTTAAATTCTTCCATACCCGAATCCGTTAAAAGTTGTATTTCGAGCTGGTCTTGATTTTGTTAGGTGCTAAATTCCATTAATCCCATGCCCCACCAACAAATATTCGTTTGTCTCAGAGTTGCACATGACTCTTGCTGGAAATTTTCTATGCACCACATGCAAAACTCATGTTTGTAAACAGAAGACACAGTAGCGTCTAGTGATCTTGAGAATGTTTTCCACTTCTGAAAATCGCAATTGCTACACTTGCAAATGTTTTTTCTGAATGGAAAATGTTGTTTAGACAAGGCTGCTTAAATAGCATTTCCAATTTAGTTTGGTTTTGCCAGAAGTATTTAGTATAGAGTATGGTATATGAGCACAATAATGATATTTATGCTCTTTATAAATCAGTTCACGGTTGATAGAAGAAACAAAATTTTTTTTTATGAAGTAACACGATTTTACATTGGCCACATTTTCATGCTTGCGACAAGAAATCGTGTATGTAGAATGATTAATATACAGCCAACTAACCAAGTTGAAGTGATATCTTCAAACAATCTTCCTTTCCACATTACACTAGAAGGTCCCGAGGTCTAGCTCAGCGACATCATGGCCACTAGTAGGAGGTTACGCTCTTACTGAAATGCTTGCCCGGATGTCTCTATGTGTATTAGCAAACTATTACCTTGTGTCTAGTAGAAAAGATATTACAACTTGCAATATTCATTAATAGTAACCAAAATAGGCTAAAAGTAATCTTGGTTCGTCTTTATATGGAATAAAGTGAGATGTAAAGAAAAAAACGAAACGGTAGAAGCTAAGAAGAATGTATAACTTGATGTGAGACCACACGAATCATTAAGCAAAAGTTCATCACTAAGCATAATGACATTTAGTTGCAAATGGACAGGAAAAATAGCACGTGCTACGTTTAGGTTTGAATTCCACTAAGGCCCTGTTTGGTGCGGTGTAATCAGGTATAGTTCAATGAATTAAAAATCAGATCAATATTAATCATATAGTTTGTAGTTCGTCTATTTTGTTTAGTATGGTGCGGGATGAAGTCATTATTCTTGTTTGCACAGTTTGGTAGAAATAGTTCTGTTCCTGTGATCATGTTGGTTAACAGAAAAACCGATGCTGCTGTGATCGTGTTGTTGTGGCGATATAGTAAAGTAGTGGTCCTAGATGAATCGGCCTGGACTGCTGTAACTGACGGGTTCTGATTTTTCTTTTACAAGGAGAGACTACCAACATCCAGCAACAACACGTCGCTGTAACACGGAGGCATGGGACAACTGCACCCGACCACGCCGTAGAAGGGCGCGGAACAAAAGAAATGGTTTTGAGCTATTTTATGGAAAAGAATGCAGATGCAATTCCTACAATTGCACCGACTACACTATACCAAATGATTTGCATTCTGCAATTCACAACAATCAAAAGATAGGAATTAGTATGTTTTCCTACCAAACAGGCCCTAATAGTACACGACAACAAGAATAACAAAAAGAAATGTTGGAAATAGTTAGTCTGGTGAAATCTCAAATAAAAATATTCTGTCTAGATATTTGTTGTAATAAATAGGCAATATGATCTGCACGAATAAAAAATAAACATCAAATGTATATAGTAGTCCAAAGACTTATCTATGCTAGATTGACGAGTTCAAATGGGATCTATTGATATATCGAAAGTGGCGTAGTGCATCGAAGACGGAATGAGTTCTTGCAAACCAATATACCTAGCAGAAGGCATGGCCATGACAAGCGATATAAAATACATACAAGCTATTGTGAATGTTCTAAAAGCTACCAACTGAGATTTTGTAGTAGGATTTGCATAGTTAAAACAACAGACACATGGTGCTTAATGTTAATTTTTGTATGCATCAACTCAGTTTTAGGTACACACCACTCTTTATAAATATCTAATGGTAGATTATAAATGACCATGCACTGGAAGTTCAATTCTTTATCTTAACATCAAAAGAAACAAGAATGATATACAATATATAATTTACATATTATACCCATCAAAAGATAGATTGCATATATCTCTCATTGTGACATTTGATACTTTTTTAGAAGGATGTAAGAGAATGTATAATAGTATTATCCATCTACGATTCTCACTGTCCTTTATGATAATTTCAATATCACTTTGCAATGAGGATAGTTAGACATAAAAGATTAATCTATGACTAGGAGGGAAATGCATTGTCTAAGGGAAAACCTAGGGCTGAGTACCAACCAAGAGTAGGACTAAAATATATATACACAATGCAATCTCGAGTTGTCTCATCTTCCAAAATTGGTTGTTAGTTTTTCACAATTATTAGAAATTTGTGACAAAAATGATTTAGATCATTTTTATATGATGAGATAAATAACTATACTAATTATAAACTCATCTAAAAGGTTAAAAACCAATTGTGAATTATTTTGCTTAGATAAGGTCGTTCTTCCCCAAACTATCTTCTAAAATTTGCAAATTTCAAGCCAATGCTTCAATTCAAGTTCATAGGCTTGTCGCATCCATTCAAACTTAGCATAAAAGAGAGAACTGAAATTTTGCAAACAAATGAGTTCGAAATGATTCAAACATTTAGATTCCCAAAAATTTGAAATCAACGATTTCTCTTCGGGTTAGATCTCCTTAAAGTTGCCTACAAATTCATGTTGGTTCAGTTTCATACAATTATCCAACTTATTTGCTAACTTAAATGTTCAAACCAAACATGACAATGATTTTTTTTTGCTCGGTAAGAGCCCTCCTCTTTATTAGATAGAAAATAAGAGTTTATGTATAGAAAGAATCAACTGAAAGGAAAACAACCCTATATAGTTGATCTACAACAACTAACTATACAAAGAAACTATATCAGTAATGCTATTCCAGTATTTGATACTATCTGATGAGAAGCCTTTGAAGATCCTCATATTTTTCTCTTTCCAAATAAAGGAAAGAGTAGCCAAATAGAAAAGCTGTTGTTTCCTTCGCTTTTCCCTCAAGCAGTCAGTAGGGATATTAGGAACATGGTCAACAAAGCCACATCTAACACCTTTTTTCCACAGATAAGCAGCAAAATCGCATTTGAACATGATGTGATCTATACTTTCAATGTCAGACTCACAGAGAATGCAACGTGGAGCTAGCTGGAAGCCCAACTTCTGAAGATAGTCCAAAGTAGGAAGCTTGTTCAGAAAAAAATTACAAGCATTCATAATCATATACCTAGGATGATCATATCTCCATAACCATCTAGCCCACACAACCTGCACATCTTTACTCCTGAACAGGTCTGAAGTGTCTTTGATATTAAGAATAGAATGCCCTTTAATACTAATCGAATCTTCATTATGCAGCAGAATATTAGCTTCCTCCATATAGTCCTTGAATTCTTTATAACATCTTCTGTTCGGAATGGCCCAACTTTTATCAGTAATAAAGTTGTTGAGAAACCCATTTATGCCACAACCAATTCTGAGGATATTTTTGGCATCAATACAATCACTAAGAAACCTATTACCAGGCAACCAAGGATCTTTCTAAATCCTGAAAGACATCCCATCACCAATATGAAACTCAGTTAAAGGGTGTATATGACTTCTTAAGCCACACAGATGCTTCCACATCCATGAACTGTTCGAATTAATATTATAAGACCAGAAAGAATCATTATTTAAGTACTTTCCATTAAGCCACTTCACCCAAAGCGAATCCTTTTTAGAAGCCACATTCCAAGCATTTACAATCATGCCATCTCTGTTCAAATCCTCCACTCTCATGATTCCCAAACCACCTTCTCTCTTAGGTTTACAGACTTGCTCCCATTTCACATGATGTATCTTCTTTTCAGGAGAAGTACCTTCCCAGATGAAGGTCTTGTAGATACTATTGATTTCCTTCATGATGTTAGCAGGTAGGGGAAAGGTGGCAGACCAATAAAGATGTAAAGCATTTAGAGTCGATACAACAAGTTCCACTCTTCCTCCAAACGAAAGGGTTCTCATCTTCCAGCTTTCTAACTTTTTTTTCATCTTGCCAATTAGAGGCACACAAAAAGATTTCTTCAGTTTCCCACAGAAGAGCGGAAGACCAAGATACCACATGGGAAAAATCCCTTTGTTAATCATTAAAATGTCAGCAATGGAATCACCATCCACATTCTTGCTGCAAAAGACATGGCACTTTCTGAGATTCATTTCTAACCCAGAGACCTTCCCAAAGTGATCAAGAAGAACCTTTATAGACTTGGCATTATCTATATTAGCTTTAGAAAAAATCATTACATCATCAACAAATAGAGTATGCGAGACACAGAAGGTACCATTACAGAGAGGATCAATATTTTTTCTACTGACAACACTTTCCATCATAGCACTAAAGCCTTGCATAGCTATGACAAACAAAGAAGGAGCTAGAGGATCACCTTGGCAAATGCCATTAGAAGGATAGATAACATTAGTAGGGCATCCATTCACCAGAATATGCAAGCCAGTGGTCTTCATGATAGTCCTGTCTAGTCAATAAAATAATAAGGAAAATTCATCTTTTCAAGAACTTTGAACAAGAAGGGACATTTGACTAAGTCATACGCCTTAGTTAGGTCAGCCTTAATACACATTTTATTACTGCTGTTGCTAGAGTTAAAATCACTAATCAACTCATTTGCCAAAAGCAGAGCCTCAGAAATTTTTCTGCCCTTGATAAAAACAATTTGATTGGGGTTAATAATAGAAGGAAGAATATATTGTAATCTATTCGAGAGAATCTTAGAAATGATTTTATACAGAAAATTATAAAGAGCTATGGGCCTCCAGTCACTAATGTTCTATGCATCTTAAGATTTAGGAATGAGAGAGATGTAAGCTTTATTGACCTCTTTAAGTAACTTATTTATATTGAAGAAATTAAGGACAACAATGGTGACATCATTACCAATGATCCCCCAAGTGGTCTTGAAGAAATGACCATTAAACCCATCCGGCCCAGGGCCCTTATCTCCATCTGATTCCTTAATGACCCTATCCATTTCCTCCTTGGTAACCACAACTCTTAACATATTAAAATGTTCTTCAGATATAGAAGGAACACTCCAGCCAAAATCCCAAATCATATCATCCATACAAGAAGGCTTATTGAAAATATTATTGAAATAGCTGTGAATGTGCTCAGAAATGGTTGCTTCCTCATAAGTTCTCCCACCATCAACATTCAAACACCTGCTATGATTCCTAGCAGCTCTATATCTAATAGAGTTGTAGAAGAAGGCAGTATTCTTATCCCCAAGCTTCAACCAATTTACTCTAGAAAGTTGTTTAGCAAAGGACTCTTCTCTATCTGCAGCATCACGAGCAGCTTTGCTTTTAACAGTAGCAACATCTCTTAACATGGTGTTCTCTGGACAATTGTCAGCAACACCAATAGCTTCCATAGCTTCAATCTCCAACATCTTCACAATGTCTTCTATATTCCCAAACTTATCTTTATTCCATTTGATAAGTTTGTCTTTGACATTTTAAAGTTTCCTGGTAACCTTGAACATAGGATTCCCACTTACCAATCCAAGTTCCAGGCCTCCACCATGATATTTAGAAAATATGGGTGCTTTTTCCATACATTAAGAAATTTAAAATAACCCCTTTTTTTCGTAGCAACATTATTCAATCTGATAACCAACTATCTATGGTCACTATGAATAGCGTTGTTAATATCACCCCAAGAGTCTTTGAAGGTGTCCATGAAATCCGCATTATGAATCACCCTATCAATTTTAGACATAACAAACTGATCCCCTTTTCTCCTGTTATCCCATGTGTAATACGCGCCCTTCAAATCCATCTCAACAAGATCGGTGTTAGAGAAAATACCATTGAAGTCCTCCATGGCTTTAACAGAATAGAATCCTCTGCCTTTTCTTTCATGAGAAAACCGAATAGCATTCAAATCCCCTATCAATATCCAAGGGCCTTTCAAATTAGTATGGATATTAAGAATAGCTTCCCAGAGATCAGTTCTTTTCCTTTCATCATTATGCCCATATATAGCAGTAAGAAACATAACTGTATCTTTGTATTCAACTATATAGTGAATATACTGATCAGATTCCATGATCTTATTAATCTTCACCACTTTATTATCCCAAAGAATGATACTCCTACCTAGAGGATGGGACCCGTGGTTAGAACACCACTCCTTATTACTCCAAATTCTATACTGAATCTTATTTACTTTCTTATGTCTAACTTTAGTTTCTAGCAGAATATTAACATGAAGATCATATTTATATAGTAACTCCCTTAATCTCTCCTGGTGTCCATATTTATTGAGCCCTCAGACATTCTAGGAAAAGATCCCAAGGTTTTCACCCATTGAAACGGTCCTTGGATGGAGTTCTGCCAGCCTTAGTATTTTCAGAGTAGCCCTCCATAGCTTCATCCAAGATGTCAAACATGTTTATGGAAACTTCCTCCACAATCTTCTTCGCAGTAGCCACACTCTTGTTTGCCCTTTTTAAAGGAATTCAATTCTTACCAGTGACAGAACAGAAGCCTTCACTATCCACCATATGTTTCTTGATGTTCAATTTACTTTCATCTATATTTTTCATCTTCTCAGGAATCTCATAGCACAGGGTGTTAAAGGAAGAAGGGCCCTGATTTCTTATAGAGACAATACCATCCTGGGACTTACCATTCGATAGCTCATGACAATAGCTAGTACTAGCAATCACCTCCTTACCACGACCTCCTTCCTTCTTCCTATTCATCAGTTTTGAACCAGTATTTCCCACATTAGTCAAGATTACATAACTGACCTGTTCCTCTTGAACTTGCATCACAATTTCTCTTGATTTGCCAATAGCAGGTTTATCAGTTAGATTGATCTCTCCCGCCTCTGTAATGGAACCAGCCTGATTCGTAGTAGAAACAACATCACCCGCACCTGCAATGGAACCATCCTGATTCACAGTAGAAATATTATTCATTGCCTCATTGGCAGGATCTCTATCTTCTACTACAACTTCCTTTCCTATCTTCTTTACATTATCGATAGGTTTCCAGTCTTTCTTCTTATCCGTCGGAATGCAAGTACCCGGGTCATGTCCAAAGCAATTGCATTTAGTGCAGAGATTGGGCACCCATTCATAGGATACTTGAATTTCATCTTTATGGCCCTTGTCTCTTCTCAGAACAATTACATTTGGATAGCTACATTCTGACGAGATTAGGACTTGAATTCGAGCGTAATCTAGTCTCGACATAGATTTTGTGGCGTAATCAACACATAGTGGCTTTTCAATGTAACTTCCCAAGACACTCAACATTTCTTGATCCCAGAACTCCAGAGGTAGGTTAGGGAGTCAAATCCACACCGGGATCTCCTTCAATTTCATCTTCTCTAGCGGCTCACCTAACTCCCATTTCTTCAGAAGCAACGGCTTACCCCCTACATACCATGGGCCATCCTCCACCACCGTTTTGAGATCTTCGACTTCCTTGAACTTAACAATGAAAAAACACTTGTTTCTAGGAATGATTTCAAAATAGCTCTTAGGTTTCCATACCATTTCGAAATGCCTTACCAGAGTTGGCCAGTGCGGTTTTAATCCTACCACGTAACCTTCCGCTGAATTGCTCCACTTCCTCGCAATTTCCACAACTTTCGCTCTTTTGTATCTTAGTTCGCCATCGACGACATCATGCTGGACAAACTAGAGAGCTGTGTAGTCCTTTTACGCATGATCTACAAACAAATCCTTCCAAGACTTTGCAGAGACTGCAACCCCTACATTTGTCATCTCTGATCTGCTTTGACCTGCAGCCAAGATTTGATTCGAACGCACATCCGCCTGAGCTTGAAATGCCCGATGAACCCCTGGGGGTTTTGAACCCTGACCTCGCTGACGCCCTTTGTAACATCCTAACCTTTTGAACCTTATAAAATGACCCCAATTTGAAACCCTAATTTGTTTATTTTGAAATTTATGATCAAAACATACAATAATGTTATGATGGTTCCCAAATATGTTACATGAAGCAAATTCGATAATTTTTGAACTTAATTGAAAATCAATATCATCAAGTTAGCCCTAATTATAAAATAAGTGACATTTAGGGTTTAACATGAAATTTATCCTTCTTTATATGGCATAATAGTTTTATCATAAGTTGGTGTTGATAATGTAGTGGTTTACCCAATTTGTTTTTACCCTCAAAATCATTTTTGGTAATTCTATACGATTAATTAAATGTTTATCCTTAAAAGAGAGATATAATGATCTATGTGGGTCAAATTAGGAAACTAACTATAATTTCGTTTCCTTGTGGAAAAATTTGATAGTATCTCAATTTTCATCAAATTTGAAGAACCCTAGCTCCCCCAATTTATTTAGGAAAGTTTCTATATAAATTTCTATGGTTTTAATCAAATATAGAATGATTAGGCAATAAACTTCAGTTCTGGTTGTGTCACGCGGGTCGTTGGTAGAGTCCGGGTCCGAGTTGGACTCTGGATCAAGGGCGCTTCTCTTCTGCCTGACTCCCTAAGACAACGGGTGTCTTCTGTGAGCGTGATCCTTCTAACGGTTCCCTCACCCTCTCTGCTAAGCCCCTATGCTATCTGGTTGCCTTTTTACCATCCTCGCATTCTGGCAAGTCTCTAGACCCCTAGCACCATGGGACTCTATGCCCTAGTCTCCCGATCAACAAGGAGCCCTGCTTCCTCCCCTGTTTCCCATCTCGGCAGGGACTCCAGCCCTCCCTAGGGCATCACCTATATAGTCAACCTTGCTAAAACGATCGGGGACCATCAGGAAACCGTTTTCTGCCGCCCGTTTTCTCTCTCGCACCTCCACATTGACTTTGCCTACTCGACTTGGCACCTGTCCCCTCCGACGAGTAGCAACATCAACTCAGATGCCGCCGCCGATCCCAGGCACCTAGTTCTGACCTCGACGACCACCTCTAAGGCACCGAGAAACCTCCTCGAAGTCCCACGAAGGTTTCTCTGGGTCCAATTCGGTTGTATCTCCAGTAAGTTCTATATCCCTCTTTTTTTTCCTTGTTTGGAATCCCATCATCAATGTTAGACTCCCCGACCATCTTGTTGCCTGGTTTGTGGGTGGATATCTCCACCTAGGTTCTCTCGTGATCTGTCTACTCGTGCAGCCGTTTCAAGTCAGGATACAAGGTTGGTTTTCCCCTTCTCGGTTTCTCCTCTGTCCTGCCGGGGACGACCACCTATTTCCCTTGACCTGACCATCAGACAAGCCAGGTTTGGGCTCGTCAGGTTCGTCAGGTCATTGCTCTGGTGCCTAGCACCACAGTTTTCAACGACCAGGTCTAGATCTCAATTCCTATTCTCTTGATCACACAGTTCTTTTCAGGGTTCATCGAGGTTCTTCGCTTCTCACCTGGGAACGAAGACCCCAACTGGTGATTTTCCAATTTTACCCCCGTGTCATGACTATAATCATAAAATAGGGTATGGGTATATCGGTCTTTTTGGTTTTGTATTATCCAATCTCCAGGTAATTTTAAGTGCTTTTATCTTGCTCCTGATTGGTCATGTCGTAATAATTCATAACTTCTGATTGGATCATCCTATAGAAACGAGTCCTATATGAAAGTTGATCAATTTTTCGAGATCTACAAGATGGAATAACTTTTAGAGCCTGTTTTTATGCCGATTTTCCCTATTTTGATCAAGAACCCCAAAACCCTAGAAATTAGGTTGAATATTAATTATTAATGGATGATAATTGCTTTAACAAGGTAATTAGGGTTTCTTAACTCCAAGAACGTGTTTAGGATTTCATAAACCTAAGAAGAGCATCTAGGTCTTCTCTAAGAGAGAGGTAAGTGGTCCATGCACTTTGAACATAAATATTTGATTGATTGTATATATATGTATGCATAATGAATGTTGAATGTTTTATTTACTATTTTTATTGTTAAAAGTCATTGAATTTATACTAAACTGAATGCCATGTTTAGTGTCAATATAATTGTATCATCTTCATGCACATTAAGAGTAAATTTAAAGTTAAGTTTTAAGAGCAAAGTAAGAGTTTTAAAGAGAAAGATAATGATTAAAAGATAACTTATATAAGGTCCTCACCAAGAGGCTCCTCGGAGCAAAACTAAGAGACACTTAGGTGCATGAGAGAAGAGGCACTCCGGTGCAACCCAAGAGGCACTTTGGTGCATAAGAGAAGAGGCACTTCAGTGCAAAACCCGAGGATCCTTATATAGGTCAAGATAAAAGACATAATTTAAAAGCAATTATTTTTTTTAAATGTTTAAATGTTTAAAGTTTATTTCCAATTTACACATTTTCTTTAAGATATAATATGTTCAATTCCACTTACCATTTTGTTTGATGCATGGCTGGGGGCGTGATGCCCGCAGGAAAGGAGCAACGTCAAGGACAAAGCTAGATGAAGACCAGTTAAAGAAGGAGGTCTAGACATCTGAGACCAGACCTGGTGGGGTGCCAACTATCCATAGATTAGATTTCCTTTATGTTTATGAATCGTGTGTTTTAGTTTAGTGTGAGTTTTATGAGAAAGTGTAGAATGTTTAAGAGTAAACATGTTTAGTTTTATTCATGTATGGTTTATGTTGAGGACTGGAGACCTGAGAATTGCAAATTATGTATCCTGTGTTGGTTTAATTAAACTTTATTTTTATGCAATGATAATCATATTTGTGACATCCCAATGAGATATATGCTTCCTCTTAGTGTTGTGCATGTTTTAGAAATTGGGGTGTTACAATATGGTATCAGAGTGAAAAATATAGTTGGCCACCAGGATTGTCTCAAAATCTCATATAGTTTATGTTCCCTCTTATAGATGGATCCCAAGAAGAGATCTGATAAGGGCAAGGAGCACGTAGATGGAGAAGGAAGCTCTTCCAATGGAGAAAGTGATCATAGTGCTTCTGAAGGGGCTAACCCTAATGGTAACCCTAATGCACCTCTAGAAGTGCTTATCAAGGCTCTGACTGATTCTATAACTGGACAACAAGGAAGACCACATCAACCGAGGAACCAGGAGTTGACCTTAGTTGACTTCTTGAAGATCAAGCCTGATTCTTTTGCTGGAGAGGAAGAGCTGGACATGGTGGGCAAAGAAGAAAGCTGGTTGCAAAACATGGAGCATTGTTTTCGTGACCTAGATTGCCCTAACCCATCTAGGGTTTGTTTTGGGACTCACATACTCAAAGGTTCTGCTAAGACTTGGTGGGAGAACTTGCTAGGTTCTCGTGAAGCTGATGCTCCTCCATTCACATGGGAGGAATTCATAGAAGCCTTTAAAGACCATTACATATCTGAGGCTATGATCGAGAAGAAGGAAGAGGAGTTTCACAATCTTCGTCAATGTGGTGATATGACAGTCACCCAATATGCCATGAAGTTCAGAATCTTACAGAAGTATGGATATGATTACGATGAACGACGGAAGGTGAAGAAGTTCATTAGAGGTCTCAAGGAGGATCTTAGCTTTGCTTTGTCTGAATGAGGACACCGCACCGTGCAAGGTGCCCTAGATGCTGCCCTTGAACTAGAAGACCACCCAGGGAGAGCATGGAAGAAGGACAACCACTCCAACAACAACCACCATAATGGGAAGAAGATGAAGGCTCCAGCTGAGGTTGTTGCAAATCAACCTGCCAAGACCCAATGTGCCAAGTGCTCCAAGTATCATCTAGGAGAATGTAGGTTCGGAACCGGAGTGTGCTATGCATGTAGTGAAGCAGGCCACATTAGAGCCAACTGCCCCAAGTTTCAAAAGAAAGAGCCCAAGGTCAATGAAGCACCTCGAAAGAAGCGACATGCTAGAATCTTCACCATGGTGGATGACGATGAAGATGATAAGAATGAACAAGGTATGGTTTAAGTCATTAAATCTCTTTGAGGATATAGTTGTAGTTAGACTCATCCTATGTACGAACATGTGTATAATTATAAGTTAAACCTTTCATGCTAAGGATAGGGAAAATCCTAAGGTGGGTAGTACCCTGAAAATTTCGAGGCCGAAATTTTTATAAGGTGGGTAGAATTGTAACATCCTAAACTTTTGAACCTTATAAAATGACCCCAATTTGAAACCCTAATTTGTTTATTTTGAAATTTATGATCAAAACATACAATAATGTTATGATGGTTCCCAAATATGTTACATGAAGCAAATTCGACAATTTTTGAACTTAATTGAAAATCAATACCATCAAGTTAGCCCTAATTATAAAATAAGTGAAATTTAGGGTTTAACATGAAATTTACCCTTCTTTATATGGCCTAATAGTTTTATCATAAGTTGGTGTTGATAATGTAATGGTTTACCCAATTTTTTTTACCCTCAAAATCATTTTTGGTAATTCTATATGATTAATTAAATGTTTATCCTTAAAAGAGAGATATAATGATCTACGTGGGTCAAATTAGGAAACTAACTATAATTTTGGTTTCCTTGTGGAAAAATTTGATAGTATCTCAATTTTCATCAAATTTGAAGAACCCTAGCTCCCCCAATTTATTTAGGAAAGTTTCTATATATATTGCTATGGTTTTAATTGAATATAGAATGATTAGGCCATAAACTTCAGTTCTGGTTGCGTCACCTGGGTCGTTGGTAGAGTCTGAGTCTGAGTTGGACTCTAGATCAAGGGTGCTTCTCTTCCGCCTGACTCCCTAAGACAACGGGTGTCTTCTGTGAGCGGGATCCTTCTCCCGGTTCCCTCACCCTCTCTGCTAATCCCTTATGCTATCTGGTTTCCTTTTTACCATCCTCACATTCTGGCGAGTCTCCAGACCCCTAGCACCATGGGACTCTATGCCCTAGTCTCCCAATCAACAAGGAGCCCTGCTTCCTCCCCTATTTACCATCTCGGCAGGGACTGCAGCCCTCCCTAGGGCATCACCTATATAATCAACCTTGCTAAAACGATCGGGGACCATCAGGAAACCATTTTCTGTCGCCCGTTTTCTCTCTCGCACCTTCGTGTTGACTTTGCCTACTCGACTTGGCACCTGTCCCCTCTGACGAGTAGCAACATCAACTCAGATGCCGCCGAAGATCCCATGCACCTGGTTCTGACCTCGTCGACCACCTCTAAGGCACCGAGCAACCTCCTCAAAGTCCCAGGAAGGTTTCTCTGGGTCTAATTCGGTCGTATCTCCAGTAAGTTCTATATCCCTTTTTTCCCTTGTTTGGAATCCCATCATCAATGTTCGACTCCCCGACCATCTTGTTGCCTGGTTTGTGGGTGGATAGATCCACCTAGGTTCTCTCGTGATCTATCTACTCGTGCAGCCGTCTCAAGTCAGGATACGAGGCTGGTTTTCCCCTTCTCAGTTTTTCCTCTGTCCTTCTGGGGGCGACCATCTGTTTCCCTTGACCTGACCATCAGACAAGCCAAGTTTGGGCTTGTCAAGTCATTACTCTGGTGCCTAGCACCACAGTTTTCAATGACCAGGTCTATCTCGATTCCTATTCTCCTGATCGCACAGTTCTTTTCAGTGTTCATCGAGGTTCTTCGCTTCTCACCTGGGAACGAAGATCCCAAGTGGTGATTTTCCAGTTTTACCCCCGTGTCACGCTTATAATCATAAAATAGGGTATGGATATATCAGTCTTTCTAGTTTTGTATTATCTGATCTCCACGTAATTTTAAGTGCTTTTATCTTGGTCCTGATTGGTTAGGCCGTAATAATTCATAACTTCTGATTGGATCATCCTATAGAAACGAGTCCTATATGAATGTTGATCAATTTTTTGAGATCTAAAAGATGGAATAACTTTTAGAGCCTGTTTTGATGCTGATTTTCCCTATTTTGATCAAGAACCCCAAAAAGCCTAGAAATTAGGTTGAATATTAATTATTAATGGATGATAATTGCTTTAACAGGGTAATTAGGGTTTCTTAACCCCAAGAACGTGTTTAGGATTTCATAAACCTAAGAAGAGCATCTAGGTCTTCTCTAAGAGAGTGGTAAGTGGTCCATGCACTTTGAACATAAATATTTTATTGATTGTATATATATGTATGCATAATGAATGTTGAATGTTTTATTTACTATTTTGATTGTTAAAAGTCATTGAATTTATACTAAACTGAAATCCATGTTTAGTGTCAACATTATTGTATCATCTTCATGCACATTAAGAGTAAATTTAAAGTTAAGTTTTAAGAGCAAAGTAAGAGTGTTAAAGAGAAATATAATGATTAAAAAATAACTTATATAAGGTCCTCACCAAGAGGCTCCTCGGAGAAAAACTAAGAGACACTTAGGTGCATAAGAGAAGAGGCACTCCGGTGCAACCCAAGAGGCACTTCGGTGCATAAGAGAAGAGGCACTTTAGTGCAAAACCCGAGGATCCTTATATAGGTCAAGATAAAAGACATAATTTAAAAGCAATTGTTTTTTTTAAATGTTTAAATGTTTAAAGTTTATTTCCAATTTACATGTTTTCTTTAAGATATAATATGTTAAATTCCACTTACCATTTTGTTTGATGCATGGCTGGGGGCGTGATGCCCATAGGAAAAGAGCAACGTCAAGGACAAAGCTAGCTGAGGACCAGTTAAAGAAGGAGCTCTAGACATCTGAGACCAGACCTGGTGGGGTTCCAACTATCCATAGATTAGATTTCGTTTATGTTTATGAATCGTGTGTTTTAGTTTAGTGTGAGTTTTATGAGAAAGTGTAGAATGGTTAAGAGTAAACATGTTTAGTTTTATTCATGTATGGTTTATGTTGAGGACTGGAGACATGAGAATTGCAAATTATGTATCCTGTGTTGGTTTAATTAAACTTTATTTTTATGCAATGATAATCATATTTGTGACATCCCAATGAGATATATGCTTCCTCTTGGTGTTGTGCATGCTTTAGAAATTGGGGTGTTACACCCTTCCTGGGCTACCTTCACCCCCGCCTCTCCCGAGGTTTTCCCTCCTCCACCAATGACCACAGCACCGGGGGTGACATGCGAAGCGATCAGGGTTTGATTGGAAGGTCGTCGCCATCGGCCCTCCTAGATCGCCTCCGTCATCACCGTGCCTATTGCCTCCCCCGTTTTCAAACCCTCTCCCGCCATCCTTAAACTACAACTCCTTTTGACAATGATTTTTTATGCATAGTTGTTCAAGAAATTCCATTAGAAAGAAGATTGCCAAGCTGTACCAATAGACTTATGGTGAGAGTTTTCATGCACATGACATGAGAACACCCACTAGCCTAAGTCATGCCATGGATATTTATTTACCAAAGAAACTTGATCTAAACCTTTTCTCACACCATTTTGAATGAACCATCCCAGCTAGAATATGTTTCCCACATCAAAATTCTTATGAAACATCATCAAAATTGTTCAATTTTCCTAGTCTAGGTTATTTTATTATTTTGAGTCATTACAGATAGAGCATCATATTAACATAAAATACAAGAAGTAGTGTGCAATCTCCCACTCGCAAACTAATTTTCCTTCTAATTTTTTTAATTACATACATTATAATTAATAAGAGGTGTATTGCTCCAAATACATCTCCCAGGTTGGATGTTCTAGGCTAATTTAGTACAAAAATTGTTCCTAGATTCTAATTTTTTTGATCTAGAATTATATTGGACTTGTAGGTAGGTCTAGATAATCATGTGTATTTATTAATTATCCTTAAAAATCAATTACGTTTCAATATATAACTTTCTCTGTACGGATATATGGAAGGCACTATAAATTCTTGTCAACTCAAGTGGCATATCCAACTTGAAGAGAATAAATACAATACTCTAGACCATATTGAAAGCCCCATATATCTAGGACTTAGATTCCCATAATTATAATATATCAATCCCCTTCTAGGGAAGATAGTATTCTTACCCATCCTCTTAGAATTCCAACTTCCTTTCTTACCCATCCTCTTAGAATTCCAACTCCCTTAAGCACATACTAGCATGCCTCTTTTAACAGTCTTATATTTTTTTCTTCTAAATTTTATTGAATTCTCTTGAAGTCCTCTATATTTTTTAGACCATATGTTATCCATGTAGTTGGTTTTCCCCTACCTCATACCAACAAACAAAATTTTAACTTTTTAATCTCTACCTTATGACCTACACCGCTTTTATTGATATTTACCATACATAGTTTCAAATGGGCCTATTGGATTGGTCATTATTGTTGTATACAAAGTAAACAACTATGCCAATTTCTTCCAATGTTTAGCTTCCAAGTCTTTAATCATCAAGTAGTGCTCTCATATTTTTCATCTACATGTAAGGAAAAAGCTATGTTGAAAGATAATTTTATGGCTATTATGTTATGTACAATAGGCCTTAATCTATATGTAAACTTAGAATCTCATACAAAATGATAGAAGATGAAACTTCATGCAACAACACTATCTAACTTTTTTAAAAAAATCTAGATTCACAGAAGAGTTCCTTTGATGTGCACATAATAATTTGATTCATTAGGCCTTACAATCATTGCCCAAATAGAGTTAGGTTCATTTTGTAGTAATTGGTAATTATTTTATTAGTTCCTTCTAAACATTTCCACATTTTCAATGTGGTCCCTATTGACTTCCTATGTTCTACCCTTATACCCACTCAAAAGGTGCTAACTTAGAGAAATACTCAATAATCATTATCTCCATTTAATCCACCCATAAAGCTATTTATATTCCTATACATGTTAAGTATAGATACATAGTTGCACATGCCATCATGAGGCATGTGATTATTCCATGATCTTCCTTCCAACTTCTTGGGTACCCACTCAAAAAATTATTTCCCCCATCTTATTTTATAGTGAAGTTGTATTTCCTTTTGAACATACAACATATTGATGGGGCTATAGGTGTCATTTTCATATATAATGTTAATGGTATCTTATTGTATTTTCCAAATATCAAACCATGTTGATATTGCACCTTGACCATAAAACCACAATTATGTATCCATCTCCCCTGAACTTAATGACATATATATACTACATCAATATTCATATGTAAGTTGAAATCAATGACTTATTTAGGTGCATCTTCCACTATTTCACCTTTTTGGGCTAATATTTGATTTTCAAGTTATATTTCTTTACTACTTAATTACCATTGCTTACATGAACTCAATTCCTCCCAAATAATGACAAATGTCAACAAGTAACTATTTATTTCTTCCATAGAGGTTGTGCTCCCCTAATTTGTAAGGAGCATAGTTGTTAATCTAAATCTAACTCCCACACTAAATTATTTTTCTTCTTAATTTCTTGATTACCTATACATATGTAATGGATTTTCCATAATGGATCACTACACCACATAAAGTATTTCAATGATGCATGGACATGGAAGCTCATATGTAGTATCCTTTCCATTAATTGAGAAGTTCAACATTTGTGCCATATCCATATTTCTTGTATGATATTGTAATATCTTTCTACATTCTTCAACCACTTTCTACTTCACTTCCTTTCTAATCAAATAAGTCAAATCCACAACTATTATGATAGAAGTTTAATAACTCTTCTTTAGTAACATACCAACCTATGAAACAATTATGATTCAGTTAATGTATAATGGTATATATGATGTATCACTCACTTATATAAGTTTTTATACTCTTTGATTGAAGTAGAAGTCGTTTTCCCTTTGATACATTGATTTCATGCCTATCTACTGAGATCTAGACATATCTATGTATCATGACTCAAACCATAGACCTTTATCTATGCCGTTGTGCTCAATCATTTACCAGCTCCACTGTGTATCATATTGCTTTTAGTACACCAAATTAATAAGATAAAAATATCACTTTCAAGTAATTGAAATTTCATTTTCACAAACCATTTCTGTGGAAGAGACTAAATAATTTGGAAGATGGATTACTAAAAGAGTTACTAGAATATAAGAGTTAGTACCAAGAATCTTGTTAATTTTGATGAGATATTTAGTAATGTAGTACTTTGATTATCTACAGTATGAATGTCAATTCATTATTTAGTAGGTTTTTTGTAAAGAAGTGAAACCACCTCTCTACTAAAAATTTGAACAATAGAACCTCTAGTCGAAACACACCTAAAAGATATGTTGGAGTGGGTGTAAAATTTTCAAATCTTATGAATGGTAATCAAAACAACCAAAGTGTAGCAGTGGAATAAAAACATGATCATATTCAATTTCACATATGGTTACAAAACAACAACTTAAACTTACATGTAGGGTACAACAAAATGATCCAAGCAGAGGGAGATTTAAACCACCTCAAGATTGTCTCCAAGCTTTAACTTCTCAATATAAGTCCATGTCAACATGCCTTTTCATCCAAGTCCTCCACCTAGGGTTGGAAGCATACCCCACTACGAAGAGAAAAATAGAAGACATCAACAAAGGCTGGTATGTGCATACTAAAAAGAAAATTGAGCAATTTATGGAATAAAGGGACATTAAAATAAAAGGCTTCCCATAGAAAAGAAAAGTACCACCCAGATGGATATCAAGAGAAAAGATTCAAAATAAAATGATACTTGCCATTAAAACAAATAAAAGATTGTGCCATATATACATCTACTACCATGGTAGGAAATGAAGCACAAGTAGGGCACACACCCCACAATCATCATCAATATCCTGTATGAATGTGAGATAAACATAGCCCTAGAACAATATAAACACAAAGGTGTCCAAGTCTCATAAACTTGAAACCTGATAGAGAAAGAAATACTGCCAATCTCCCAAATATATAAAACATGGTCCAAGAATCACACATCTTGCCCTGGGTATGAGGTTCCTTTCCATCCCAAAAGAGCAGAAAATATCACATCTGCTCGACAAGAAATTGCACATTTGCCATAAACAAAACCAATGCAATTACACTACTCTAGTGCTACTGAATCACATAGCATGTTTAATGTAGAGGCAAGTAGAAAGTATAGTTAGATTATACAAACTAGTCACCACATAAGTGACCAACATATACATCCACCTCATAAGTGGGAAAAGACATCACATGCCATCAAGTAAACATCCACCCAAAGTGGGCACATATATACAAATAAGTCCAACTTACACCAAGGCATAAGAAAAAGAGTCCAAGGGAATATCCATGATTACAAGATTAGTAACAAAGAAAAGTAGTTAACATGAACCAAGATTTCCAAAAGAAAAGACATATCGTGTAGGTTATTGTCCAAAGGACCAAGAGAAAGAATAAACATAGGTGAATTGCTCAACATAGAAATATAGAAGATACAACATACCTCAACTTCAGAGTCTATACAAGTCCCAGATAGATCTAGATCTAAGTCTAGGTCTCCAAAGAACCTATTAATCATGTATGTGAAATTAGGGTTAGATTTACATTGATTTCATAAACCCTAAAAACCATCTTTTTATTATTTATGAATTAGGTTATCAAAACTACACCATGTTTTAGGTTATATTTTCCTGAGTTTAAAACATATTTATTGCATTTTTCTGACTTATAAATATTTAGTTATGAATTTTACAAGATATTATCCATTTAAATTAGATCCAAGAAAATCATACATTTTTAACATTGGCTTTAGGTTACAAAACCAAAACTATTGGACAGAAAATCTTTTTCTGAATCCAACGACTAATTATTATGTTATTTAGAAAATCGGACCAATTAGAAAATTATGAAAAGCCAAGTAAGCAAAGAAATTTGCAAAGAGCGAAAGAGAGAGAGGGAGAAAGAGAAGTCAGGGACTGCTGAGTTGGACCAATCATGGGCATCCAACTCGGTTGGTCCCACAACCAACACCTTGCAAGACTCAATGCAAAAGTGAGAGAGAAATCTGAGGGGAAAAGTCCATTTTACCCCCAGCTAGAAAATCAAACACAAAAGTCACGGAGGGACAAAATATGAAAATCAGCTAGGGGATTCATCCCCAAGAGTAAGCCTGCACCATGGCAACAGGATGAGAAGCTGCTTGTTTGATCAATTTGGGGGAATTGAAATCTGTCAAGTTCTTGAGATATTAAAAGCATGAAAATGTCGACGAGGGATCTAAGCACCTTACTAAAATCTTAATTGGGTCAGAGCGATGCTTGAGAGTAGAGAAGGAGAGCCTTAAGCATGGCGGAAGTTTTGGAGTCAACAACAGGCAAAACAATGACGCACAAAGAAATAAAAGCTGTGGACAAGAAGGTTTGAATGCCACAAAGCAGCAGAAAGAGACACCTTTATATAAGATTGGGTTTTGCGGTTTATGGCAGGTGGCTGTGAGAATTGAGTGTTTCCAAGATTGGGCGTTTCTCAATTTCACAACTATAGAACATGAGTATGATACAGTTGCTTGTGAAAACTAATATGGAAAGCATAGGAGAAAAAATCAGGAAAAGATAGATCGTAGCGAGAGATATCCGAGTTTTACCTGTCACCAGCTGGCGGCCTGGTTTCCCAAAATGGCGCAAGCTAGAAGACAAAATCAAGGCCGACCAACAATAGATCTAATGGATACGATTCACACACAAATCAGATTATACATGTTACAACATGATAGAGAAATAATTGTGAAAACCATATACAATTAGGAATCAGACTAAAGTGAAACATCACATTATTTAGATTTCTCTCTCTCTTCAATTAAGGGTTCATACATTATCCAAATTAAATGAATTTTTTCACAGAGGACAATTAAGGGATGTAGATTCCAATTATATAATTAGATTTGCCTTCTGAGGATTTAAATGTTTTAAATAAGTATAATCCTAATTTCTCTTTCCTCATACATTAATGACTTCAAGATTCTCCAAATTTTATGAAATTCACATACAAGTCATATTTAATGTGTTGGATACAAATTTGCCATCAATTTTACTTGTTGGAGTTGTTTTAGCATTTATTTAATATTTTGAAGGTTCTACACACTTTCTCTCTCCTGATTTTACCTTTTAAGCAAGCTTTCACCAAATTGGACGAAAATTCACCCAAAGGCTATATTTATTATTTAGATTAAAAATCCAAGATTATTTTCCTATTTTGAAGTCATTTATTATTTTATTTGATATTTTTAGGAAAATATAGATCTTCTCTCACCAAAAAGAATTAAATTAACTATTATTATGTGAATAATGTGAAACTTGACTCCCAAGGTAATTGGGACCTAAGGAACACGATTTTTAACTTAGATTTCACTTTTGGGGTTTCTTTTTATGAGATAAGCCTTATGGCCCACTAATGGCCCATTAGCTACATTACTTAACCAATTAAGTCCTTTATCTTCTTATTACCATTCAAATGAATTATGTGGCATATTAGATTACATTTTCATGCATTAGATTATTAGGATCATACTAACATCAACCTTGTTTGGTCAAACCCAAAAGGTTAAAGTTTCAGGGTAGGGTCCAAGACCTGGTATGTTACAACACTCCACACCTTAAAAGGATTTCATCCTCGAAATCTAATGATCCAAACATCAACAACTAATTACTCTCCACCCCTTAAAGGGTTCAACCTAACAAGTCAAACTAATCAACATTTAGGGTTACCTACATATCTTTTAGTTGTGAATGATTTTGAGATTTATGTTGTTCATGAAACCAACTAACAAGCCAGAACCATCTAGGGTTGAGTTTTAGGTCCTCGTGTCTCTAACCTATCAACCCTAAAAACCAAAAGTCATAGGGTACAAAGGTAGGTCAACTACACCTTAATATCATTCGACATATTCCTAGTCACATAACAAAGCCAATCTAGGGTTAGCACTTGGTTTAGGGGCTCACTACCAAACTTCTCATATCACTTTATTGTGACTTAGTTTAGGAAAACTTCTGATAAAATCCAGAATTTTTTTGTACATATAGTAGTATAATTGATAAAATATTTTTAGTGATGAAATTTATTTGAGATGAAACAAAATATGGATCCAAAATCAATTGCGGAAACCAAGTCACAATTTTTCCATATTAAGATCTCCTTAAACTACTACTTCCTCATAACCTAATCTCATCCTCACATCAAACCTTTTTGCATAAAAAGATCATCATTGATCAAATTTAGGGTGAACATCTCACCTAAAGGCCACTATCCAAGTCAAGGGTTCTATAAGGGAGACAAAATTGAAATAGTCAGATTTCGACTACCATGGGCTCTGATACCATGTTGTAAAGAAGTGAAACCACCTCTCTACTAAAAGTTTTGAACAATAGAACCTCCAGTCCAAACACACCTAAAAGATATGTTGGAGTGGGTGTAAAATTTTCAAATCTTATGAATGGTAATCAAAACAACCAAAGTGTAGCAGCGGAATAAAACATGACTATATTCAATTTCACATATGGTTACAAAAGAATAACTTAAAATTACATGTAGGGTACAACATAAGGATCCAGGCAGAGGGAAATCTAAATCACCTCAAGATTGTCTCCAAGCTTTAACTTCACAATCTAAGTCCAAGTCAACATGCCTTGTCATCCAAGTCCTCCACCTAGGGTTGGAAGCATACCCCAACAAGAAGAGAATAATAGAAGACATAATCAAAGGCTGGTATGTGCATACTAAAAAGAAAATTGAGAAATTTATGGAATAAAGGGACATCAAAATAAAAGGCTTCCCATAGAAAAGAAAAGTACCACCCAAATGGGTATCAAGAGAAAAGATTCAAAATAAAATGATACTTGCCATTAAAACAAATAAAAGATTGCACCATATATACATCCACTACCATGGTGGGAAATGAAGCACAAGTAGGGCACCCACCCCACAATCATCATCATTATCCTGCATGCATGTGAGATAAACATAGCCCTAGAACAATATAAACATAAAGGCGGCCAAGTCTCATAAACTTGAAACCTGATAGAGAAAGGAATACTGCCCATCTCTCAAATATATAAAACATGGGCCAAGACTCACACATCTTGCCCTGGGTATGAGGTTCCTTTCCATCCCAAAAGAGTAGGAAATATCACATTTGCTCGGCAGGAAATTACACATCTGCCATAAACAAAACCAATGCAATTACACTACTCTAGTGCTACTGAATCACAAAGCATGTTTAATGTAGAGGCAAGTAGAAAGTATATTCAGATTATACAAACTAGTCACCACATAAGTGACCAAAAAATACATCCACCTCATAAGTGGGAAAAGACATCACATGTCATCAAGTAAACATCCACCCCAAAGTGGGCACATTCAAACAAATAAGTCCAACTTACACCAAGGCATAAGAAAAAGAGTCCAAGGGAATATCCATGATTACAAGATCAGTAACAAAGCAAAGTAGTTCACATGAACCAAAATTTCCAAAACAAAAGACATATTGTGTATGCTATTATTCATAGGACCAAGAGAAAGAATAAACATAGGTGAACTGCTCAACATAGAAAAATAGGGGATACAACATACAACAACTTTAGAGTCTATACAAGTCCCAGATAGATCTAGATCCAAGTCCAAGTCTCCAAAGCACCTATTAATCATGTATGTGAAATTAGGGTTAGATTTACATTGATTTCATAAACCCTAAAAATTGCCTTTTTATTATTAATGAATTAGGTTGTCAAAACTATGCCATGTTTTAGGTTATAATTTCCTAAGTTCAAAACATATTTTATTGTATTTTTCTGACGTAAATATTTAGTTATGAATTTTATAAGATATTATCCATTTAAATTAGATCCAAGAAAGTCATACATTTTTAACGTTGGATTTAGGTTACAAAACCAACACCATTGGATAGAAATCTTATTCTAAATCCAACAACTATTTATTTGTAATTTTTGGATGAACAGAGAATTCGTTATGTTATTTAGAAAATTGAGCCAATAAGAAAATTACGAAAAGCCAAGTAAGCAAAGTAATTCGCAAAGAAAGAAAGAGAGAGGGAGAAAGAGAAGTCAGGGCATGCTGAGTTGGCCCAATGATGGGCATCCAACTTAGTTGGTCCCACAGCCAAAACACTACAAGACTCGACACAAAAGCGAGGGAGAAATCTGAGGGGAAAAGTCCATTTTACCCCTAGCTAGAAAATCAAACACAAAAGTCACAGAGGGACAGAATATGGAAAGCAGCTAGGGGATTCATCCCCAAGAGAAAGCCCACACCATGACAACATGATGAGAAGTTGCTCGTTCGATTGATTTGGGGTAATCAAAATCTGTTAAGTTCTCGAGGTATTAAAAGCATAAAGACGCCGACGAGGGATCTAAGCACTTTACCAAAAGCTTAATTGGGTCAAAGCAAAGCTCAAGAGTAGGAAAGGAGAACCATAAGCATGGCGGTAGTTTTGGAGTCAACAACGGGAAAAACAATGATGCACAAAGAAATTTAAGATGTGGACAAGAAGGTTTGAAGGCCACGAAGTAGCAGAAAGAGACACCTTCGTATAAGATTGAGTTTCGTGGTTTATGGCAGGTGGCCGTGAGAATCGAGTGTTTCCATGATTGGGTAATTTTACAACTATAGAACATGAGTATGATACGGTTGCATGCAGAAACTAATAAGGAAATCATAGGAGATAAAAACCCAGGAAAAGATAGATCGTAGCGAGAGATATCTGATTTTTACCAGTCACAAGCCGGCGGCCTGGTTTCTCAAACAGACTCAAGCTAGAAGACAAAATCAAGGTGGGCCAAAAATATATCCAACGAATATGATTCACACACATATCAGATTATACATGTTACAACGTGATAGAGAAATAATTGTGAAAACCATATACAAATAGGAATCAGACTAAAGTGAAACATCAAATTATTTAGATTTCTCTCTCTCTTTAATTAAGGGTTCATACATTATCCAAATTAAATGAAATTTTTCACAGAGGTCAATTAAGGCATGTAGATTCCAACTATAAAATTAGATTTTCCTTTTGAGGACTTTTAATGTGTTAAATAAATCTAATCCTAATTTCTCTTTCCGCATGCATTAATGACTACAAGATTCTCCAAATTTTATGAAACTTCACATACAAGTCATATTTAATGTGTTGGATATGAATTTTCCATAAATTTTACTTGTTGGAGTTATTTGAGCATTTATTTAATATTTTGAAGGTTCTACACACTTTCTCTCTCCTGATTTAACCTTTAAGCAAACTTTCTCCAAATTGGATGAAAATTCACCCAAAGGCTATATTTATTATGTAGATTACTAATCCAAGATTATTTTTCTCTTTTGAAGTCATTTATTATTTTATTTGATATTTTTGGGAAAATATAGATCTTTCTCTCACCAAAAAGAATTAAATTAACTATTATTATGTGAATAATGTGAAACTTGACTCCCAAGGTAATTGGGACCCAAGGAAAATGCTTTTTAACTTAGATTTCACTTTTGGGGTTTCTATTTATAAGATAAGCCTTATGGCCCACTAATGGCCCATTAGCTACATTACGTAACCAATTAAGTCCTTTATCTTCTTATTACCATTCAAATGAATTATGTGGCATATTAGATTACCTTATTCATGCATTAGATTATTAGTATCATACTAACCTCAACCTTGTTTGGTGAAACCCAAAAGGTCAAAGTTCCAGGGTAGGATCCAAGACCTAGTATGTAACAACACTCCACCCCTTAAAAGGATTTCGTCCTCAAAATCTAATGATCCAAACATCAACAACTAATTACTCTCCACCCCTTAAAAGGTTTAACCTAACAAGTCAAACTAATCAACATTTAGGGTTACCCACATATCTTTTAGTTGTGAATGTTTTAGAGATTTATGTTGTTCATGAAACCAACTAACAAGCTAGAACCATCTAGGGTTGATTTTTAGGTCCTCGTGTCTCTAAACTATCAACCCTAACAACCAAAAGTCATCGGGTACAATGGTAGTTCAACTACACCTTAATATCATTCCACATATTTCTAGTCACATCACAAAGCCAATCTAGGGTTAGCACTAGGTTTAGGGGTTCACTACCAAACTTCTAATATCACTTTATTGTGACTCAGTTTAGGAAAACTTCGATAAAATCTAGAATTTTTTTGTACATATAGTAGTATAATTGAAAATATATTTTTGGTGATAAAATCTATTCTATATGAAACACAATATGGATCCAAAATCAATTGTGAAACCAAGTCACAATTTTTCCATATTAAGATCTCCTTAAACTACTACTTCCTCATAACCTAATCTCATCCTCAAATCAAACCTTTTTGCATAAAAAGATCATCATTGATCAAATCTAGGGTGAACATCTCACCTAGAGGTCACTATCCAAGTCAAGGGTTCTATAAGGGAGATAAAATTGAAATAGTCAGATTCCAACTACCATGGGTTCGAATACCATGTTGTAAAGAAGTGAAACCACCTCTCTACTAAACATTTGAACAATAGAACCTCCAGTCCAAACACACCTAAAAGATATGTTGGAGTGGGTGTAAAATTTTCAAATCTTATGAATGGTAATAAAAACAACCAAAGTGTAGCAGTGGAATAAAACATGACTATATTCAATTTCACATATGGTTACAAAAGAACAACTTAAACTTACATGTAGGGTACAACATAAGGATCTAGGAAGAGGGAAATCTAAACCACCTCAAGATTGTCTCTAAGCTTTAACTTCTCAATCTAAGTCCAGGTCAACATGAATTGTCATCCAAGTCCCCCACCTAGGGTTGGAAGCATACCCCAACAAGAAGAGAATAATAGAAGACATTAGCAAAGGCTGGTATGTGCATACTAAAAAGAATATTGAGCAATTTATGGAATAAAGGGACATCAAAATAAAAGGCTTCCCATAGAAAAGAAAAGTACCACCCAATCAAGAGAAAAGATTCAACATAAAATGATACTTGCCATTAAAACAAATAAAATATTGTGCCATATATACATCCACTGCCATGGTGGGAAATGAAGCACAAGTAGGGCACACACCCCACAATCATCATCAATATCCTGCATGCATGTGAAATAAATATAGCCCTAGAACAATATAAACACAAAGGCGACCAAGTCTCATAAACTTGAAACCTGATAGAGAAAGGAATACTGCCAATCTCCCAAGTATATAAAACATGGGCCAAAATTCACTCATTTTGCCCTGGGTATGAGGTTCCTTTCCATCCTAAAAGAGTTGGAAATATCACATCTGCTCGGCAGGAAATTACACATCTTCCATAAACAAAACCTATGTAATTACACTACTCTAGTACTACTAAATCACATAGCATGTTTAATGTAGAGACAAGTAGAAAGTATAGTCAGATTTTACAAACTAGTCGCCACATAAGTGACCAAATTATACATCCACCTCAAAAGTGGGAAAAGACATCACATGTCATCAAGTAAACATCCACCCCAAAGTGGACACATATAAATAAATAAGTCCAACTTGCACCAAGGCATAAGAAAAAGAGTCCAAGGGAATATCCATGATTACAACATCAGTAACAAAGCAAAGTAGTTAACATGAACCACGATTTCCAAAAGAAAAGACATATTGTGTAGGCTATTGTCCATAGGACCAAGAGAAAGAATAAACATATGTGAACTACTCAACATAGAAAAATGGAGGATACAACATACCTCAACTTTAGAGTCTATACAAGTCCCAGATAGATCTAGATCAAAGTGTAGATCTCCAAAGTACCTATTAATCATGTATGTGAAATTAGGGTTAGATTTACATTGATTTCATAAACCCTAAAAATTGCCTTTTTATTATTGATGAAATAGGTTATTAAAACTACACCATATTTTAGGTTATATTTTCTTGAGCTCAAAACATATTTTATTACATTTTTCTGACTTATAAATATGTAGTTATGAATTTTACAAGATATATCCATTTAAATTAGATCCAAGAAAATCATACATCTTAACATTGGATTTAGGTTACAAAACCAAACCATTAGATAGAAAATCTTTTTTTGAATCCAACAACTATTTATTTGTAATTTTTGGATGAACATAGAATTAGTTATGTTATTTAGAAGATTAGACCAATAAGAAAATTACAAAAAGCCAAGTAAAGAAATTTGCAAAGAGAGAGAGAGAGAGAGAGAGAGAAGTTGGGGCCCGCTGAGTTGGCCCAATCATGGGCATCCAACTCAGTTGGTCCCACAACCAACACACTGCAAGACTCGATGCAAAAGCGAGGGAGAAATATGAGGGGAAAAGTCTGTTTCACCCCTAGCTAGAAAATCAAACACAAAAGTTACGGAGGGAAAAATTGGAAAGAATCTAGGGGATTCATCCCCAAGAGAAAGCCCACACCATGGAAATAGGACGAGAAGTTGCTCGTTCGATTGATTTGGGGGAATCAAAATCTGTCAAGTTCTCGAGGTATTAAAAGCATGAAAACGCCGGCTAGGGATCTAAGCACCTTACCAAAAGCTTAATTGGGTCAGAGCGAAGCTCGAGAGTAGAGAAGGAGAGCCATAAGAATGGCAATAGTTTTGGAGTCAACAACGGGCAAAACAATGATGCACAAAGAAATTAAAGCTGTGGACAAGAAGGTTTGAAGGCCATGAAGCAACAAAAAGAGACACCTTTATATAAGATTGGGTTTCGTGGTTTATGGAAGGTGGCCGTGAGAACTGAGTATTTCCAAGATTGGGTGTTTCACAATTTCACAACTATACAACACAAGTATGATACAGTTGCATGTGGAAGCTAATAAGGAAAGCATAAGAGAAAAAAAACTAGGAAAAGATAGATCGTAGCGAGAGATATCTGATATTTACTAGTCACCAGCCGGCGGCCTGGTTTCCCAAACAGGCGCAAGCTAGAAGACAAAATCAAGGCCGACCAAAAATAGATCCAACATATACGATTCACACACATATAAGATTATACATGTTACAACATGATAGGGAAATAATTGTGAAAACCATATATAAATAGGAATTAGACTAAAGTGAAACATCAAATTATTTAGATTTCTCTCTCTCCCTTCGATTAAGGGTTCATACATTACCCAAATTAAATTAATTTTTTCACAGAGGCCAATTAAGGCATGTAGATTCTGATTATACAATTACATTTGCCTTTTGAGGACTTTTAATGTGTTAAATAAATCTAATCCTAATTTCTCTTTCCTCATGCATTAATGACTTTAAGATTCTCCAAATTTTATGAAACTTCACATACAAGTCATATTTAATGTGTTGGATACGAATTTGCCATCAATTTTACTTGTTGGAGTTGTTTGAGCATTTATTTAATATTTTGAAGGTTCTATACACTTTCTCTCTCATGATTTTACCTTTTAAACAAACTTTCTCCAAATTGGATGAAAATTCACCCAAAGTCTATATTTATTATGTAGATTACAAATCCAAGATTATTTTCCTCTTTTAGAGTCGTTTATTATTTTATTTGATATTTTTGGGAAAATATAGATCTCTCATAAAAAAGAATTAAATTAACTATTATTTTGTGAATAATGTGAAACTTGACTCCCAAGGTAATTGGGACCCAAGGAACACAATTTTTAACTTATATTTCACTTTTAAGGTTTCTTTTTATGAGATAAGCCTTATGTACCACTAATGGCCCATTAGCTATATTACTTAACCAATTAAGTCCTTTATCTTCTTATTACTATTCAAATGAATTATGTGGCACATTAGATTACCTTATTCATGCATTAGATTATTAGGATCATACTAAACTCAACCTTGTTTGGTCAAACCCAAAAGGTCAAAGTTCCAGGGTATGGTCCAAGACCTGGTCTGATACATTTTTTCTCCAAAAACATGTATACCTTATATTGACCATGAATCCATTTACACATTTATAGTATGAATATGTGATTATACTTATTTATGTTTCTACTTGTTTACAAACTATCAATGAGGGGTCATAAAGAGTAGAACTGACTAAATGAACCATGTGCTACTTCTATTAATATTTGTACATAGTTGTACCTCTATATTTTAAAATCTTAAAGCTCAACTTATTTTCGTTGGTCTCCCTACTAATCACGCTACCACCACTACTCACTCCCGACCCTTGGAGCTAGGATACTACAACCATCCTCTCCCCTACCAATATTCCTTCAGTACAAACAACCATTGAGATGGCAATATTGTTTGATAATTAAAAGTGGTACATATTTTGGAATATTTGCTTCGTAAGCAATATTCTATGCTAAAATGGAAACATCCTTTAAAGATACTATATCTATCTTCTCGTAGTAAAGTTGACTACATGTCTTACATTCAATAATATAATTTCCATGTTTCACGATTTTGACATTGTTGCTTATTAACTAAATGAAGCTAATGGACGTTGAATGTTATATATTATATAATTGCAACCTAGTATTTCTTTACTTGAATATGAGTCCCATATCATCCATAATATAAATACCTCTATTACAAACAAATATACTTGTATGCACTTAGCTCAACTAAAGATAAAAAAAGTTTAGTCAACTAGATTTCATCCTTCTAAATAAATTTATGAAATACATGTCCTATGTGATTTACCTTAGGGATTTAAACATCTTAGTAATTTTAGAACTAAATACCTTTGAACCTATACATTTGATGATAAAATAACATTGTTGCATATCGTTGGAACACCAGTTTAGGGAACTAAAAGTTAACAAATGAGTCAACACAAACCAACCATCCTGGGCATTTTCGCTCTTCTTTTGAATTCTTAAACACTATAATATAATAGATTCATACTACTACTTAGGTTGTATAACCTAAGGGGTTCCTGATGTGATATGAACCTTAATGTTTGTTCCAATATGTAAACAATAGTTCCTTAATATTAAAACACTTGACTAAAATCAGGATTGGGCATTAATTCTATTAATTCTAAAAAATAAAGTTTGTTTTCCACACTGTTTGAACATATAGATCATACAACAAATTTTTGATTGGATTCCAATTATGAATTTGTAAAACGTTTTTTTTTCTCAATGCATAATAGAACATCTAAAATAGCCATCCTACTAAGGCATAATCACTTTTTCTTCTCAATGTAAAAACTTAGGAAACCGTATATATTTTATATTAGAGTTTCAAATGATAATATATTAGCATCTACTTTGCAACATTTATTAAGAGAACCAAAACAACACATTATATGGTTATCAATACTGATATATAAATGAAATATTGTTTATTTCTATTAATTTTCCTTTGCTGATATGAAGGAGAAAAATAACATTCCTTTACTATTAGTTGAAACTTCAAAGATTAAGGTAAAAATTTCCTAGAGAGGAAGTCCAAAGTCTAATGCCAAAACACTAATATGCCTTTCTACTGATTGCTCCTACCCCATGTTTTTCTCAAAGTCTCCATCTACCTTTGTCAAAATTAAAATTTATATGATACATCATTTTTCTCCTAATTGATCCTTTAATAAATGATAACTATATGGAACCATGTTAATGATCGAAATGAAATTAAAACTCTAATGTTGCCAAAGTGTGAGAATTGATAATAATTATCCTAAAAAGGGCACCTTCAAATCTCATGATTTGGATTTTTTGACTAAGAATCGAACTCAAGAAGTCTTATCTTACCATACACAACACAATGAATCCACAAAAATAATTAAAAATTCACATGCTAAGTTAATACAAACTTGGATCAACTTATCCTAAACAAAGTTATTGTTCCCAAAACTGACTTCTCAATATAGTGAAATTAGAGTCAATGCTCTGACTGTAGATAAATAAAACTCAACTTAGACATATCACCCTATTTAAACTTCTAGAATAACATTGAGTTGAAATTAGACGATGAATCAACTGTAAGGATTAAAAAACCAACAAACTAATTTGTTGAGCTGCATCACTTTCTTAATTCAGGGTTGGCACAACTTCATAACACAACTACGACTCAAGGAGGAAAAACTGAGGTAGATACACCCTGAGTCTCACTTTTTCATAAGAGGCACATGAACAATGGGAAAAGGGATTTAGAAGATCGAAGATTAGGTATTCACATGCAATTGGTAGAAATAGAGTGGCAAGCGGCTTTTGATGGTCCTCTTGATGTTGTGGTGGAAGGGAATCACACCCTAGAATCCTGAAGACAAAGGTCTAGGTCATCGAATACCACAAGGAAGGTGATGCTCTATGGAATGATGGGGGAAAGGTCATGTACAATTTGACAGATAAAAATATTTATATGGGATCATACAAGGTGGACAAACCCTAGGTTTTTAATTGGAATTAGTTTGGTAGTGTCTGCATCTCTAGCCAAAGGAGGAATAAAAGAGATTGAAGATTTTCTTTTTGGGTGGAACTGAGGTTAAATCCTTAGATCATTTGGTTTGGATTTAGATAAGAAAATTAGAGGGAAACTCAAGAGTAGAGATTGAGGAGAGAGGGATATAGGAGAGATAGGCCATTGCATGCATTGCTCACACAAAAGTCATCTCATATCTAAGGTAGGAGATGGAACCAGAATCATCTAACTGACATATTGTCATGCGTGTGAAACCCCACGTAAGACATGGATTGGAAAGTAGTAAATCATAGTGTATCGACACAAAAATCTTAGAAATATACTAATTTACATCAATATTTTTTCCTTAACCTTTATAAATTCCAATTTTCTTCTATATATTATATAAGTTATCTACCATTGTCTAATTTGATGTGAAAATCAACACATAGACTAATTAGGATATTAAAATTTATTTCACCATTAGTTCCCACTTTTAGGAACATTAATAAGGCAATTTAATAGATTATAATTCTTTAGCACTATACAAATAAATTGACTATATCTATATTTAATTATCACATTCTACTTTTATGTTCAATTTGGTATTATCTCATTAGGAGGAAAGTTCCACACATTAACATTGTATGACTTAACTTATTTCACCCAAATTTAGCCAAAAGTAGATCAATAGAAGATATTCCTAATCTAATCATATTATGATTACTTTAATGATGTGCTTTCTATGGTATCGATATTAGATTATGCTTGTCTCATGGATACATGAAAAGAGGCAAGGAGATTATTTATATATCCAATTTCCTTTTTGAAGTTGAGGAGGAAAGAGGGGAGTTCATTTAGGGAAAGTGTGACAGAGTGAGTTTTTCCATATGATTCCTTCTCTCTTAAAATTTATTTCTCAAATTGTTGACCAAAATGTCCTCAAATACCTCCCTCACTAAATTGAATAGAAAGGAGTCATAAAATTCAAATAATGCAAACCCTAGTGTCATTTGAAGGAATTATAGGTATAAATATATTTAGTCAATAACCATGATCAATATTCGAATTTCAATCCCGATTTTATACCACAGCTACATCATGACATTATAAAGCTACACCTAAAATTTCATTGCAGTTGGATTATCCAATTGAGAGATATAAGTAATTGAATTTTATATACATATTCCCTTTACATTGGACCCTATTGACCTAAGTTTCGTATTAATTGATCAAAATTTGATGTCACGCAACTAGCCAATTATCGAACCCTATATGAGCCGTCGGATGAGGCGAGTCGAGGATCAAGGAAGATCTGACGACTCTGACTTCATCTCCTACCTCCCACAAAGGGTGGGGAGATAAGAGGAGGCCCGAGCTCCAGCCAGCCGCCACCTCACTCTGATTCTCAAAACCTCTCCCGACAAGATAACTTCGTCGGCCCAAAATGAACCCAACCACCCTTATCTCGACCCCCTCACTCTCAGAATAGGGAGAACATACTCCCCCTTCTCCTCCCCTCTCTTGGTGGTGGTGACAGATTTTAGGGCTTCGTTGCCCTCACCCTCAAATGCCTATATAAGGCCTCCAATAGCTCCACCACCCATCCTTTTCTCATTCCCTACTGATGATTGCAAAAGCTAAGCTACCCGAACACCCTTCCCAGCCAGTCATCTTCAACCTCCAGGGACCTCACCGCCCGACCACAACAACACTTCTTGCACCAATCCGACCTCTCCAACACCATTGCCAAGCCCCTTTGGTGCTTCTCAGTAGGGTACTGAGGTCCCAAACCATCCCCTCTCCCAAACCACCTCCTACTTCGGCGACCTCCCCTTTGGGACCCATCGACGCACCAACTGACAGGGAGTCGAAGCACGTCGGTTGGCTTCCTGGATTCAGGATGAGCACACAAAGACACTCACATCATCACCCACATTCCAGCGCCACCCAAGAGCGAGGGGAGCCTCATCGGAGAGCCCACCTTGCTGCTCGAGCAAGCACCAATAGAGGAAGGGGGGTGCCACTGTGGACGCAGTTGGACCAATCACCGATCGTCGTGTCAGCAACCCAGGTCCCTCCTCGGCATATCTTAGATCAATCTAGTCCGTAGATCCAGTCAGATCCGGCCGTTGATCAAGGTATTTTTTATTTTTCTTTTATTTTATTTACTCAAGATGAATTATCTTAGAAAAATCCTAGAAAATGCTAGGAATGTCGGATTATAGTGAACCTATATACCATTTTCATCAAAAAAATGAGATCTATACAAATAAAATATAATCATGACCTAGATCTGAGTCTTTTCAAAAGTAATAGCCTAAATCCCTAATGATCATTTTATCATTATCATTTGTGTAATAATAGTCATCCATGATTAATATCTAACTTGTGGACATCTTAAACCCTAATTGAGTCCCTGATCCTCATATGGCTCAAAACCCTAATCAAATAGGGACAATTGACTCAATAATTATGGAAAATCTCTACATATGAATACTTCATGCAACTATATGTCAAATCCTAAATATTTAGTGACCCTATATGATCATGACTGACCTTAAAATTCTAGATCCAACTATGATCCCTTGAACCAAGTGAATCCTAAAAAGAAACTCTTGATGATCTAATAAATTATAATGAAAACCCTAATTGTGGATGTTTCCTTTTGGATGATAAGAGGTATCATTAAAATGGATGAGACCTTAGTTTTGACATATGATCTTGTGACTCCAAAAATAAGATGAAAGTCATGATTAATCCCTGATCTAATCATGATAAGATAAAAGTACTCATATCTAAAGAATGAACCTTAGTCATGGGTCATATGGACCAATAGTAACAAGTATACCCTTGGTTTCCTTTCAGGGTGATCTAGTTTTTGTTCTTCTAGACTCTTGGATTCTAGATCTACTCAAAACATGTGCATGGTCTTATTAAGTATAAGACTAGTTTTCCTTGGTTGCTTATGATATGGTGTATCTTGTGTGTGAAACTACTTTCTTATACCATGTTGGTTGAACTACTATACTATATGCTTCGCCAAAACTTAATGAAACATAAAAGGACATTGTGATGAGTTGTAGCTACTAGTGCACATGGCCCAATATGGATGTATGTTGCCTATCTTGGATGTATGATGAATTGCCCATGTTAGATGTATGATGAAATAAATCTTGCCCATACTGGATGTATGATAAGTGCTTATAAAATTGTAGTACAACTACATCTAATGAAATGTATAAAAGAGGTGTTTACCTGATTTTCTGCCTTAAGCAGTGATTTTCTTTTCTTTCTTCTTTCTTCAAGTATTTCCATATATGCAACCATATTACTGTATCTTTTACCACATACCAACTTTTGTTGATGATTTTTGTTTCTCATATTATTTAGGTACAAGGAACAAATAAAGCACCTCAAAGTACCTGAAGCCATCAAATAAATGGACATGGACGATAGACTAGCTAGATTTCCTTTCTTATCTTATTTTAGTTATATAGATGCTTTTCTTCTAGATGATGTAGAGGATGTTCTAAATCCTGTGTATTTTCTTTTATAGAACTATTCATATCTTCTATCCTAAAATAGTATATGTAATGACTTTATTATTGTCAATGAATGATTATTTGTGTGGCTATATAATGGTGTTGTGAACAATGATCTGGCTTCTTCTTCTGATTTAGTTGACTACCACAATCTCTTGTATCTTCCCTTCTGACATCTATATATATGAGTGCATGCATATCTGTGAATGTCACTAAAGAAAGTATATAGAAATTGGGGTCATCATAGTTGGTATTAGAGCCAATGTTCACACATCATGGTCACATGAACTTAATTCACCCTATTGTGAGTCTAGGGTTTTCCTTGAGTTAGGGATGATGAAGGGTGGAGGTGTCTTGGATAACATCTTCCATGGGTCTGACTAAAGTCTCCGAGCCACTTATCTTGATAATCATGAGGCTACCTATATGGCAGTATAAGTCTACCTAGATGATATCTTAAAATGTCCCCTACTTCTTGGGCATACCTTAATTAAGACCCCTCTCATCTATAGATATTCCCTCTCATCTCTTCTATAGGAAAAATCCCCCCTCATCTTTATTTTTAAATATTTCCCTCTTACCTTATGATATAAGGTTAGGAAAGAGACACTCTATTTAGAAAGTCCTAAGGACCGACTTTGATAAGGATTTTAGGGTAACCTCCACAAATCATAACATTAAGATCATTAATAATTAATAAAGGAGAATAATGAAATATCATTGGAAAAAATGATGAATGATGATAGATCTAACATGTTCAACCTAATTTCAGGATGCCTCCCAAGACCCGTAACTCCAAGGCTTCTGAAGATGAACCTAAAACCTTTGAGGTACCTGATCCTGAAAGTGCGGCCAAAGAAAGGTGGAAGGAACAAAAGAAAATCCTGCTAGACTTCATGGAGACCCTTACCATAAAAGGAACCCCTAAATCCAGCTCATCTAGGAAAAAGGAAGTGACAACGATAGATTTCATCAAACTTAACCCTAACACCTTTTGGGGGGAAGACCAGCCTGAAGTCATGGATAAGGCTGAGGCCTAGATACTCTCTGTGGAGAATGCTTTTCGTACCCTAGAAGTACCCATTGAAAAGAAGGTCAAATTTGCCATCCATCTGCTTAAGGGAGGGGCAAAAATCTGGTGGGAAAACTATGGCGGGAATAGGGGAGAAGAAGTAGATACCATGGGGTGGGAAGCCTTCAAAACCCTCTTCACTGATCGTTTTATGCCCATAACTGAGAGGAAGAAGAAGGAGAAGATGTACATGGAACTTAAGCATGGCAGTCTCTCAGTAGCTGACTACACTCGAAAGTTTAGGCTTCTGGAGCATTATGCACCTATTAGGACTGATGAATGCCTCACCAAACATTATGTTGACTGCCTTTCTGCCCATCTGAAAACCCTAGTTATAGCCTCCCATCCTAGAATCATAGATGAATCCCTAGACATGGCCCTCAAGCAGGAAAGGGAACATGGTTTGTAGAAGCCTTCCAACATGGGATACTTAGGGTTAACCACCACCGAGGAGGACAAGTATAGAAAGTTCCACCCTGTCCATAACAACAAGGGATAATGAAAAGGAGAGGTTTAGGAAAAAGAGGACAGAAGAACAACTATAACCAGCTGATGGAATACAACAACAAGTGTAAAATATGTGGACAAGGGCATGATGGACCTTGTCGCTATACCAAGCTAGTCTGCTACAACTACAAGAAGGAGGGTCAATTCCTCACCAAGTGCCCTGCTCCGTCTATCCTTGGCAAACCTCCAGTAGGTGTTCCACCCTCTCAGGGACACCGCAACACCAGAGTATTTGCAGTGATGGAAGAGGAAGCAAAGGCAAATCCCAACTAGCTTGTTGAAGGTAACCAAAAATCTTTTCATATATCTAATATCTGTTCAAATGCCATCAAATTATTCATAATATAATTGTCCTGTATAGGCACTGTATTGTTAAATGATCATCCTATTAAAGCCTTATTCAACTCTGGATCCACAAATACATTTATTTCTCAATATCTGGCATCTATGTTACATTTGCATATAAGGGACTTGGGATATATCCTGGATGTGTCTACTCCTAGTGGAAAAATACTCACTACCCTACAGAAGACTAATGTCCTACCTCTAAAATTCAAAAATCATGATCTACCCTTCGAATTTATTCTCTTAACCATGGAAGATTTTGATATTATACTTATCATGGATTGGCTATACACATATCATGCTCACATTGACTGTAGAAACAAGATGGTAGTTCTCTCTCAGCCTCACTCCTCTCCTATGGTGATTCCTCAGGGAAGCAGATTCTATAATAATATTATAATTTCCTCTCTTAATGCTAAAAAGCTCATTTCTAAAGGATGTAAGGTCTTCCTCGCATTAGTATCAGAGACCAGTCCTAGTAGCGAGCCTATAGAAAGACTGGATCTGGTACGTGACTTTCTCGATGTATTTCCAGAGGAGCTTCCTGGGCTGCCTCTAAATAGAGACATTGAGTTCTCCATAGATCTTCTTCCTGGAACCACTATGATTACTAGGGATCTTATGGAGTTGAAGAAACATTTGCAAGAACTTCTCGACAAGGGTTTTATCTATCCTAGTGTTTCCCCTTGGGGTGCACCCATTCTCTTTGTAAAAAAGAAAGACGGTTCTATGCAAATGTGTATTGACTATCGCATGTTGAACCAAGCCACTATTAAAAACAAGTACCCTCTCCCTCACATTGATGACCTCTTTGATCAACTTCACACTGCCAAGGCTTTCTAAAAAAATAATCTTCGCTCTGGATACCATCAACTTAAAGTCAAAGATTTTGATATTCCTAAAACTACTTTTCGAACTTGTTATGGGCATTACGAATTTCTAGTGATGCCATTCAGGTTGACCAATACACCTGGCATATTTATGAACATGATGAACAAAGTCTTCCAACCTTATCTTGATGAGTTTGTGGTCGTCTTCATTGATGATATCTTGATCTATTCTGATTCTATGGAAAAACACTGAGAACACTTGCGAGCAGTTCTTGACATCCTTCGAACCCATAAATTTTATGGCAAGCTTTCAAAATGTGAATTATGGATTGATAAAGTCATGCTTCTTGGACATGTCATTTTTGGGGGTAACATATCTGTTGATCCTACCAAAGTCTCTGATGTACATCATTGGCAACCTCCTAGAAATCCTTCTGAAATCCTGAGCTTCTTGGGTCTAGCCGGATATTATCGTTGCTTTATTCCGAACTTTTCCAAAGTGGCACTTTCTCTGACTAAGCTAACTCGGAAGGATGAGTACTTCATCTGGTTAGCTACTTGTGAATCCAGTTTCTAGGAATTAAAGCAGAAATTGACATCGGCTCCTGTTCTTATTCTACCATCTGGCAATGAAGGGTTTGTGATATTCACTGATGCTTTGAGGAATGGTTTAGGATGTGTCCATAAAAAAAATGGAAAAGTGGTGGCCTTTGCATATAGACAGCTAAAACCCAATGAAATGAATTATCCCACACATGATTTGGAATTATCTACAATCATTCATGCTCTCAAAATCTGGAGGCACTACTTGTATGGGGCAACGTTCAACATCTTCACTGACATATTGAATGAATTCCAGGAGGTGTTTGGAGAACCAGTGGGACTTCCACCGCTCAGGTCAGTCAACCACAAGATACCTCTGAAGGAGGAAAACAAGGCGATAGTTGTTCCTCCTTATCGTTATGCCTATGCTCAGAAGAATGAGATAGAAAGGCAGGTAAGGGAAATGAGAGCTCAAGGGCTAATCCGACCTAGCAACAACCCCTATTCATCGCCTGTATTGCTAGTTAAGAAACATGATGGGTCGTGGTGATTCTGTGTGGATTACAGGGCTCTAAATCAGCACACAGTGAAAGATAAACATCTAATTCCGGTGATAGATGAACTCTTGGATGAGTTATTTGGGAGAGAGAGGTCAGAAGAGTGGAGAGGAAGGAGATGTGGAGGACATATTGAATGAATTCTAGGAGGTGTTTGGAGAACCAGTGGGACTTCCACTGCTCAGGTCAGTCAACCACAAGATACCTCTGAAGGAGGAAAACAAGGCGATAGTTGTTCCTCCTTATCGTTATGCCTATGCTCAGAAGAATGAGATAGAAAGGCAGGTAAGGGAAATGAGATCTCAAGGGCTAATCCGACCTAGCAACAACCCCTATTCATCGCATGTATTGCTAGTTAAGAAACATGATGGGTCGTGGCGATTCTGTGTGGATTACAGGGCTCTAAATCAGCACACAGTGAAAGATAAACATCCAATTCCGGTGATAGATGAACTCTTGGATGAGTTATTTGGGGCATGTTGGTTCTCCAAGCTGGACTTAAGATCGGGATACCATCAGATCAGGGTCTTTGATCGAGATATTCCTAAAACAACATTTAGAACTCATGAAGGACATTATGAGTTCATAGTGATGCCTTTTGGGCTCACTAATGCCCCAACTACCTTTCAACACTTAATGAATGAGATTTTTAGACCTATGCTTAGACGATATGTGTTGGTTTTCTTCGATGACATTCTGGTGTACAACAGATCTTTAGAAGAACATAGACGACACTTGAGTAGTGTGCTGAGGGTCCTTAAGAAGCACAAGCTTTTTGCCAAGCGAAGTAAATGTTGTTTTGCTGTTCAGGAGGTGCAGTACTTAGGACATGTAGTGTCCAAGGAAGGGGTGGCGATGGAAGTGTGCAAGGTTCAAGATGTCCAGCAGTGGCCTGTTTCAAAATCAAGCAAACAACTCCGAGGATTTCTGGGGTTGGCGGGGTATTACCGCAAATTCATCAAGGGATTTGCGGTGATTGCTGCTCCCTTAACTGTGCTATTGAAGAAGGATGGCTTCGAATGGGGGTCTAGGGCAGAGCAAGCATTCCAGTCACTTAAAAATGCTTTGATAACAACACCTGTTCTAGCTATACCAGATTTCTCGAAACCTTTTGTGGTGGAGAGTGATGCATCTGGGGTAATAATCGGAGGAGTGCTAACCCAGAACAACCACCCCATAGCATACTATAGTCGAGCTTTGAAAGGGAGACAGCTAAATTTGTCAACATATGAGAAGGAGTTCTTGGCGATTGTAGAATGTGTTCAGAAATGGAGACCCTATTTGCTGGGAAATCAGTTTGTGATAAAAACTGATCATCGTAGCCTGAAGTTTGTGTTGGAGCAAAGGATTAACACACCGACGCAGGAGAAATGGTTACATAAGTTGTTAGGCTATTCCTTTGTGGTGGAATATAGGAAGGGAAGTATGAATGGAGCTGCAGATGCTTTATCAAGGTGTGGAGAGATTGCTTATGGGGGAATCATGACGGTGGTGTCTGATTGGTTAGCAGAAGTGCGGAAAGACTATCTTACAAGGTCGGAATTGAAGGACCTTGTACAGAAGTGGGACGAAGGACAACTCAATCACACGAACTACCAGAAGAGAGGGGAGCTCATCTATTACAAGGGGCGATTATATATCAGCCCTTTGTCTGAGTTGGCGAAGAGATTGATCTTGGAAGGACACTGCTCGAAGACCGGGGGGCATTCTGGATATGCGAAGACTCTACATAGGGTAAAGAGGGACTTTTACTGGCCAGGGATGAAGAAGCAGGTTAAAGAGATGGTGAGGAATTGTGTAGTGTGCCAACAAAACAAGTATGAAACGCAGGCACCGGCAGGGCTGCTACAACCGTTGGAGCCCCCCCAGGCGATATGGGAAGGAATATCCATGGATTTCATAGATGGATTACCGACTGTACGAGGGAAATCGACGGCGATGGTAGTAGTCGATCGATTATCCAAGTATGGTCATTTCTTGGCGATTGGGCATCTGTATACTGCGGTGTCAGTGGCGGAAATCTTCATTGCAGAAATTGTGAGATTGCACGAATTTCCCCTCAGCATTGTGTCAGACAGAGATCCAGTGTTTACTAGTCAATTTTGGGAAGAGCTCTTCAAACATAGTGGTACCAAGCTGAGCCGCAGTTCCGCTTATCATCCTCAATCGGATGGACAAACCGAAGTTTTAAATAGATGTCTGGAGACGTATTTGAGGTGCTTCTGCAATTCACAACCTCGAGACTGGTTGAAGTGGCTACCATGGGCAAAATTTTGGTATAACACATCTCAGCATTCCGCCCATGGTTTTACACCGTTTGAGGTGGTTTACGGGCGACCACTGTTGGCTAAATGGACATCTATAAATCCCTTTGTTTTGATTATGACAAACATTTCATTCTTATTAATCTAACGAGCTACTTGAGTGTGCAGGATGACAAAGCAACAAGGGAAAATCTACAAGCTTACATATTTATATTTTCATGCAATGTAATCACTGTTGTAAAAACTTGTACAAAAATATAATGTACAAGTACTTAGAATTGCATGTAAATCAAGCGTTAGATTCTCCCTAGCTAAACACCACAGTTAGACAAGTCATCCCATTCAAATAGGATTACTTATGCACACTTACACACATAATTAGTGCCTAAATTGAAACCTTGAAACAGGATCAATCTCGGTCGACAAACTCCTCGACCGAGACACTCTCGGTCGACAATCTTCTCGACCGAGAAAGATCCAAAGTAGCCGTTAGACACAACAGACAAGTTAGTTGGCAGTTGAAGAAAGACGTTGCAAATCACTTGTTCCAGAGAGCCTGTCGGTCGACAAAAGTTCGACCAAGTAGGTGTCTCGGTCGACCATTTGTCGACCGAAATGGTCTCTGACAGCAACTGCAGAATTAATTAATTAGCCGTTGTTAAAGCAACAACTTTGTACCTAACGGCTAGTTAAGCACTTAGAAACCCCTAGAAGTTGTCTAGAATGTCCTTAAGCTTCCTTAGGCCATTCCTATAAATAGGACAAGCCATAGGACACCTAAACTCACTAGTTTTACACTTGTTACACTTGAGAAATACTTGAGCATACTTGAGCAATCTGTTGCAAGCAAATTGAGCACTGTGATCATTGGCCTACTTTCTCCTTAGCTCAAATTCGTGTCCTATAGGCTAGAATCTCCTACCCACAGCAATCACAAGTTCACACATTTGGTTAGGAGATCTATACGCTTGATCTAGGCATATCAAGCCTTGGGCTTTAAAGGATAAGTTGTAATTTCCTTTTTCTTTCTTATTCCCTATTACTGTTTGTACTCTCCTTGCTACTCCTAGGTTGGAGGCTGCGGATTGGAGAGGGTGAAGATCTTCTTGGCAAAGAAGGAGACTTTGAGCTACTTCAGAAGGCTGGTGCAACGGGAGGTTACTTCTAGAGAGGAAGGCTACTTCAAGGGGGAGCTTGGAGTTACTTCAAGAAGGCTACCTCAGGGTTGGTGCACCTACTTCAAGTGAATGATGTTCAAAGGGTGTGGTTGAAAGTATTGTATTTTGTATAAATCCTCGAGAGGTAATAAAATAAATACTTTCAAATCCCGGTTGGGTAAGCAACCGGGTAGTGGACTGACAACTATAGTATTTGCTATAGTTGGAACCACTCTAAACGCCTGTCTCCTTCTTCTAATCTCAATTTTGGTTGTTTGAGTTAAATAATTATTAAAATCACTATAAAACTCTATTCACCCCCCTCTAGTAGTTTTCAACCACCACCGTCATTGATACCGCATGAGGTCGGCACGGCAGCTTCTCCAGGGGTAGACAAATTGCTAAGAGCCAGGGACTGGATCATACGCAGGTTGAAGGCAAATCTGGAGCGAGCCCGGGAACGGATGAAAAAGTAGGCTGACCGGAAACGCAAGGACCGCAATTTTGCATTCGGCGACTAGGTTTGGCTGAAGCTGCAGCCATACCGCCAGAGTACGGTGGTGCGTAGATCGTCTCAAAAGCTTGGAGCAAGATTTTTCGGGCCTTATGAAATCGAAGCAAAGGTGGGCACAGTGGCGTATCGCCTCACGCTACCGACGGAGGCTAGGGTGCATCCTGTGTTCCATGTGTCACAATTGAAGAAGTTCCATGGTGAACGGACAATAATGCCAGCGTCTCCACCCAATTGGGACTGGGCCATGGCCTCCCGGTTTCCGGAGAAGATCTTGGAGCGACGGATGGTGTGAGCAGGACAGACGGCTCGAGTCGAGGTGCTGGTACAATGGGCAGGCGAGACGAAGGAATTGGCGACTTGGGAGAGCTACGACAAGCTGAAGATGGCGTTTCCGTCTTGGGTAGCTGTCGAGGACGAAGCTACACGCTAAGGGGGAGGGAGTTGTTACGATACAAGGTGTATCGATGTCCTTTTATATTGGGTTTGGGCATATTTTTGCCTAAGTGGCTTGTGTGCGGTCATAAGGTGTGACCTCTCTGTGTGAGCTGCCAGCTGGCTTAGTTGTATGGAAGCGGTGAATAAATACATCTAGCTCAGGACCGGGCCAGCATCCCTTATCTGGCTTTGAACCTGGCTCCCTCACTCTCATCTGTTCTCTCCTTTTCTCCTCATCCCCCTTCTCTCTGAGCAGCACCATAGGTAACCACAGGAAGTCCCGGCTTCCGTCCTCGCACGGTTAGGCGAAGTCATCGCCTGAACCCTACCAAGGGGAAACGCCAGGCTCAAACACCTCTAGTGCATCAACCACCCCGATCTCCTGATCCCCTCCATCGGTAGACTCTCGTCCCCCAGAGCTGATCTTTGGCCTGGTCGTATCCATCCGGGCTGTGTCCTTGCCCTCACCGACCACTGCGGAGGCCTCCACGATTGGGATGAGGTGGCCGTCATCCACAACCTCCAGCTTGATGCGATCGTCTACCCCGCCAGCCAGAGGAGCCGCCACAATGAAGGCCTGAGACTCGTCCCCTCTATCAGCGTTCCTGTCGGTTCCCCCATCATCTGCCACAAAAGGTATGATGCCTACATCATCACATGGCTGCTCCCGTCCATCTTGTCCGCCACTTCGCCCAACAACCACCATGGTGTTGTCGACGCTCTTCACTGGAGCTCGTGTCGTGGTCAATGGAGACAAAGCCCCAAGTTGCTCCCAGTCCGCCCTAGCCACCTCAAGCCGAGCCCTAAAAGTATTAATGGACTCCGTTGGAGGGTGGAGGGATGGAAGCGGGGAAGGAGAAAGAAGGTGGTGGAGCAGCGATGCAGTCATGACGGGGGAAGGCACCGCAGGGGCAGCCCCGACGTCCATGCGAACGCCCACACGCTCGCCCCCTAGGTCGCCCTTCTCAGCCACCTCCCCACCCTCCAAATTAATATCACTGTCAACCCTATTTAAGTTGGGAACTATTTGACTTAAAAGCCTAATTTATTCTTATGAGACATAAACCCTATATTGAAATTCCTTGTTGAATATCTTAAGTTCTAAAGTGAAAGATCATTTGTTAATCTCTGTCCTCCCTCTTGTACCACTATAATGATTGAGTAAATTAATTATTGGTAATTTGACCCCAATTGCTATGCTAAGGATGTTCACATCCCTTTTTTAATTGGAAATGATTTGGTTTATACTACTTTTTTTCCTATTCTATTCTGCATGTATGATTTCTTAACTAGTATCATCAAGGAGTAATACTATAATCTAGGATCCAAACTAGTATACAACCATACATATTTTAGGCATTGATGTATTATTTCTCCTGCCCGATACTTATGTTTATTCCTCCTACCAAGGTATACATATATTTGGAGCTGGTTTTAGTCCTCCTACCCTTGACTTGGTATATAAGATGGCTTTCTAACCCTCTACTTTTAGATTGTCCTAGTCCATCTTATAATCTACAAACATTGACTTATTGTTTAATATTTTTGTATGTTACAATGACAAGAATTATGATATATTAATTATACCTCTTTAATAAATTCCTCATTCTCTTGATAAATATTTGGTACTTTATTTCTTGATTTCCCTTCTCCACTTTTGTTTTGTACAATAACAACTTTCTTTGCACTTCACCCTATATTGCATATTCATTATTACTATTGATCATACTAGTCTTTACACAAACAAATACTTCTTATTGTTCTTACCCTTTCTAGATGTTGTTTACAAACCCACCCATATGTAAGTTATCTAGAGAAGATACCTCATGAGGAACATTTTAATTGTTTTTTTTTACTTCTATTAAATGATTGGTTTAATATATCGTAATTGAGAAATAAAAGTACTTCTTTACCATGTACATGTTGGTGTGTTTGGATTGAATGTGACTTTATTCCTCAATAGTACAAACTACTATTGTAGAAGATACTGATTCAAATTTGAGAATAGATTTAGATGCATAGAGAAAATAAGATAAAATGTTTTGGATTCCTCTTGAAAATATGCATAAGTCAAAATAATTTACAAACAAAAACACTTTTCATATAAATTTATGATATTTAACACTTATCATATTTGAGAATTAAAAATTGCCTCTTTAATATAAAATAGTAACACTTTAATACAACCAACTCTCATCTGGTTGAATTTAGAGGGGTTTATATATGAAGCAAAACTGAGGTTGGACAGGAAATCAAACTTGACCATCATACCAAACCGAACTTGTTGACCAAACAACGTGATCATGTCTAGTCTGAATGGGTATTGTAGTCAAGTTTGGTTTGTAAAGTAAGTGTTCAGATCATCCTTAAATGGTCTAGTCATAGTCTGGACAAATGGTTAATTAATCAGTTTGAACTTGATCAACTCTATACATGTGTGTGTCTATATCTATTTATACTCAATTAAATTATTCTAGTCGTGATTTAATCGATGTATAAACAATATTTCTAGTTATTTCAACAATAGATTTATCGTTAGTGTTGCAAATTGCTTTTGTATTAATGTTATAATTGCTAAATAGATTTAGCACAAATGTTACAAGTTCATTTGTTTATTTCAATCGTCAGTGCTAAAAAATATCCCTGGTGGGTAAGTGCGACGCTTCGTCAAGAAGTTACGTTCAATGCTTTGTTGTGCGGCCAATGTGGGGGGAGGCAATAAATCTTCCAATATGAACATATTGTCTCTACAAACTCTCTTTTGATGTATTTCCATCGCATTTGCAACTCAGGCAATGAAATGTAAGGGCCTCCTGTTATGTATAAGAACTGGTGCCATGCCTCCATCCAAGCCTGTGTAGAGTATACTCCATTTACACATCTACCCATGTGATATTGGGTTCTCATCAAACCCCTGAGAACCATATCAAGCTCGTGTGACCAGATAAAAGACGGTGTCGGCGGTTGGCCAACCATATAACAGATTCTGTAAGTAATATATTTTTCAAAAGTAAGGGTGTATATCACAATTAATTGTATTATTTGGTTTGAGCTAACGTTAAGAAAAAATTCGAATAATAAAATACATCATTAATAAAACACTCATCAACATGAAGAAAATTTTCATACCACTTAAAATGTAATATGATGTTTATAAAAAGTGCCTAAATTAAACAAGTGCATGATGTTCATAACATCCATTGATAGTCATTCTAAACAGAGAAGACAATGTAAATGCATTTGCCATTCAACGTTATGGAGTCATTTGAGGTGAAGGGATGTCCAGAAGCAGACGGCAATCTTCCTCCAGACTGGCAACGTTGCGTTCTAAAACCTCATGCTCATACTTTTTGTTAGAGTATAATTCATCGTAGTTGTAATGCATTTCAACGAAGTCCTTCATGTTCATCGCCTGAACCCACACTGACTTGCACTTAACAGTTAGTAACATAATCTCCGCTTTCAATGAATCAATTGTTGGGGGGAGATCGACTACCCAATGGAAGTATCTGCATCGATCTTTTCCCTAAAATGTAGTACGAGGTACAAGTTAATGACAAAGAATGCGGAACCTCGACAAGGACAGTCTATTATTTATTGATGTACTATCACACCTCACGAGTAGGGCATATGTAATACATTTCGCCCGGCCTTTGACTCAGAATGGCTAAGTCATTTAACCCTGCATCCTCTGTGTTAAGCCGTAAGGCTGCATTTAGCCCACAATCACACCTCGGAACCTCAGATGGAATCATCGACATCTAATAAAATAAAATTGACGATTAATAGAAAAATATCGGGTTCATGACATAGTTTTCAAAGATAATATGAAGACCATTTGTTCAGGAGTAGCTAATTGTTGCAATAGACAAGTGGAGTTCATTTGGACATATCATAATATAGTATATCTATGACGTATTGTATCCATCTTCTTCTGATGAAGATTCATTATCGCTCATAATTTGAAGTCGGTGGCAAAGATATCGGCACCTGTCACGCATACTTGAAATTTCTTCTTTTAACCTATCTGTGTCTGCTCTGGTTGAACAGACAAAGGCACAATGTTCTGACCAGAACTTGCGTTCACTACGTGCATATGCGAGTTGTGATACCATTGCATCCCTAATTGCAGTCAGCGTAGCCACTGTAGCTGGTACTTGCTGCGTGGGCAACCTCATATGGCATCTGGTTTGTACAAGACCCCTACCACATGTAAAATATGGCCTGTGGGGATTGTTGTCTTCAAACCGTCCATTTGCCGCATCTGTGGCATCCATGTACACTCGTACGGTGCACTGCAGACCACATGGGCACGACGACATGTCATTGTCCATTTCTAGACAAAAAACCTAATGAGACATAATTTCACATTGTTTATAAGTAGGCAAAATTATAGTGAACAATACAGTTTGAGAACAAAAGTTGGCCGTTAGGTTACACAAAAAAGGGAGTAAGTGAAACATATTGTAGAACATGTTTCAATGTCTGCAAGTTACAAAACAAATGTATAAATCACTGATTTGCCCACATAGAATTGGCAACAGTTTCGCGCAAGACATCTCCCTCTCTAGCATCGGCCTGGCTTGTTTGTTGCAGAGAACTCAATTCGTTTGAGATGTCAGTGGTAGTATGAGGGTCATCCAAGTTTTCGTCAATCATAGGATTGCCATCATTTTGGCGTCGGATAAAATTGTGAACGATACAACAAGCCATTACAATCCGAGACTGAGACTGCACGGGAAAAGTTGCTCCTTTACGAAAGTAGGAAAACCTCTTCTTCAACACACCAAAGGCTCGCTCGACAATGTTACGTAGTTGAGCATGTCGGTGGTTGAACATTTCCTTTTTGCTTGTGTATGAGCCTCTGTTACCCCGATACTTTGCTATATGGTAAGCAACGCTTCGATATGGTGCAAGAAATTGCTTGGTGTTGGCGTACCCTGCATCAACAAGGTAGTACTTCCCAGCGGGTACTTTGAACCCACCTGTGATTGTAGCTGCCTGAAGTACCCTTTGGTCAGCAGCAGATCCCTCCCAACCAGTCATGATATATGTAAACTCCATTGAGAAGTCGACTACAGCCATGACATTCATGGAAATATTCCCTTTTCTATTTCTATATCAGTTCTGCTTTTCGCACTTCACCAAAACGGGGATGTGTGTCCCGTCAATTGCCCCAATGGCATCCTAAGACAAGTATATAAGAAATACGCAAGTAAATACCAAACTCAACGATGACGATAGTTGTTATATTAACAATGGAATGGACAATGGTCAACTAAGTGATGGTCATACCTTGAAGTAAGGGTAAAATCTTGGACTCTCGCCGATGCGGCGGTGCGGAGTTGTGGATGCAGTTGGCATGACAATATATTCGCTGCACAAAGCACACACTGCATCCAACACCTCGTTAAACTTTCTACTTATGGTCTCACCACTGTGAATGTAGTCCTCAGCAAGAACACGGTTGGTATGGCCATGGCCAACCATCTGAAGGAAGTAGCAAACTGCCTCCACTGATGACACACATCTGGTACTTTTCAACAAACCTCGGTCCTCAAGTTTGTCAACAAAGGCTAAAACCGTGTTGGGTAGCATACGGTACAGATCGTACGCCCTCCTTTCATGGCCGATTATTATTTCTAAAACATTTTCATGGCCGCTCCTAATACTAACCGATCTCGGTATTGGTTGGTGTGTGGTTGATGCGTCTGAATTTGCCATGATATTGTGGGAGATTTGGTCAGCTATTTGGTAGGATATTGCGTTAGCAATGTCATAAGCCGGACCAGACATAAGATGCAGTAGTTGTAGAATGTCATCAGTTGTTTCATATGGATGCATACCAGCCATCACGTCTATAATTAAAAGCGATTATCCGCATCAGGGAAATATCGAGATATTGCAGAAATGAAATTAGGGCTTGTTCCATTAAAACCATTACATAGTACTATAGTTCAGAGCTTGTTCCCAACAGAATAAAATAGTACAACAACAACTGAATAAAATAGTACAACAACAACTTCTGATAAAGTTCATCAAATAAAAGGCAGGATACTGATATACTTATTAAATTTGTCAACCTCAAAAGTACGGTGGAGATTGTGGCGTGAAGGGTGATTGTGATGCAGAAGCTGTGTTCTTCATTTCCCACAAGTCTTGCAACCAAATGGTAATTTTTTGTGGGGTGTCCATAAGGCTTAGGTAAATGTTACGGTTAGCTGGATCTTTTATGGCGTGCACAAGAGTGGTAAAAACTGGGACAGGTGCGTCAGGGTAGGTTGCATGAAAATGGTGCAAAATGGTTTGGTATTCGTCTCTATCATTACACATAGCAGCAATTCCGCTGCCCATCTCATGTACCTTGGAAAACACCTTTGTGAATTCGGACACAACATCATTAGACATGACACAACTGTCCTGTGAGCTTGACGCCCGCTTCCTACGTCTGATCGTGGTGGGAGTCGTTGCACCAACACCTTGGTTGTGTGATCCACCATTGATGTCCTCACTTTGTGTCCCAGAATTAACCATGTCTTCAGTGAAACCGACTGGACCGGTTGGTTCTGGGCTAACAAATGAATCAGATGCATCTAGGTCAACAACAACATCATCTTCAGATGCAACATCAGAAGGAGGTTGTCTATCGGTTGAGGACATTGCATGATGGCCCCTAGCTATGTTCCTCCCCCCATCAGCTCGACGTGGTGGTAGTGGTAGAATGGTCTGTTGATCAATCTCGCTAGTTCCCTGTTTGCCTAAAATAGGGGACAACTACTGATTAGGTCAATAGTAACAAGTTTCATTTAATATATACTAGTCAGGGGAGTATATATTATTAGACATACCGCAAGTGCCTCCCTCCACTCTGGGGTGTCAGGAAATATTGGCTTGTGCCTGCTGTCATCCCATCCAACACCACTTTTGTTGGTTACCAGTTTTATCTTTGCATAGTCTCTCCTGAGGTTCTTCCACTGAGTTTTTAACTGATCCAATGTACCCTCATTCCTCCCCATCCTGATATGCCAATCACGTAGCGTCTCCCTCCACACGTCCCTAGTAAATATTCCATCGACGCACCTACCCATGTCATATTGTCTCCTCAATGCCGCAACCAGAGCCTCATCCAACTCTTTCGACCATACAATACAGAACCTCGGGTCGGGTGCAGCCATAGTAGCAATGACACTGCGATATATCAATTTAGTATGGGTGTACAGTAAATTTTAAATTGTATAGCAATGACACTGATCCATTACCCGGACCAGTCATAAGATCCAAAATGTGTACAACAAATTTTAAATTGTAGTTAAATTTGAAATGGTTGTAGCAAACGCATCATCAAATATGTTCATTACAGGAAAACTACATAAATAGCAAGCATTCAACATGACATTCACATTAAACGTGTTTGTATTGCTCATGAGATATACCTGGTAAGCCCAAGTGAAGGTTGAAGAGAGTTGCACGGCCAGCGACAGGGTCAGGGACGGTACATACAAGAAATTCAGAGGGAACACAGATTAGCCGAAATAGTGGTATTATTTGCAATATAATCATCAGAATACTAATGGGTGTACATTTTGGTCTACATGAAAAATAAAATCATTCATTCAAGCTAACATTAAAATCATTCATTCAAGCTAACATATATCACAAAGCATAATTGTTTCACAACAGAACTGACATTTGAAGTATATATCCCTATATATCACAAAATTCCTATACTAACTGGTAACAAATTACTAACCTCACAACACAACTGAATTTGTTACAATAGTAACATTGTAAAAATATTGGTATATTTTTGTTACAACTGAATTCGTGTGTACAATAGTAACATTGTAAAAATATTGGTATATGTCTGATGTATCACAACCCTAGCACAACAACCACAATTTGCACAATTGCCGCCATATAGTTTTCTTTTCATGGCTAAGGTTATTATGATGTAATGGACAGTAGGGTTCTCATATAAGTTGACAATATAAATAAGCCTGTACTCAAACTCCTTAAAACTCAACACTTCTACAAGCATTCACAACAATCCAATTTTAACATAAGATTCGAGTACAAGATTGAGCAGTTCTGCTCATACGGTGCAAACAGATCACTAATTGCAAACAGATCACTAACTGCAAACAGTTCTGCTAATGTGTCCTGATATATAGAAGGTAATATACAGAGAAGCTAAACAATGCACTATAAGGAGCTAAGGGCATATTTGGCAGCATACTTCTATAATCCCAGAAAATTAAACATGGGAAGGATTTTTAAGCAGTATAGCAATTATAGCTGATATGTGCATGATTGAAATCGAGATTCTGGACTGTCGAGTATGCTCCAGTGTGTAAAATAAAGATATGATACTCATTAATATTATTTTTTAAACAAATACTATTAATGTTACATGTCTTTTCTCCATCCGAGGCAGTATCTTGTGTGCATTTGTTTTGATGACAGCTATAAATGTCAAAGTGAGGGCCATGTCGAGTACCAAAAAATAAAGAACCAAAAAATAGGATTCTTCACCATGAAGAGAAAGTGATCTTACAAAAAAAATGAAACCACAATGTGTTTGTGAATGAGAATGCATTCAACTTCTATTGAGAAACCCATAGCATTTTGAGAAAAGTCAAACAAATTTGTTTGCTATGATTTTAGTCATGTATATAGTTTGATTCATTTTTTTTCACTCTGTTTTTTCTTACTCTTGTGTAATTAGATATGTGAAACAAGATGGGCCTACAATGATACAACCATATATAGAAGGAAAAGAAAAACCAAAAATGTTACTACGTCTAATTGGAATAGTATCAATCTCTACACAGGCAAACTATATCACATTATACAGTATCATGATTCAAGGAGATCCCAATTTAGTGAGTGATGATAGTAATCACTAGGTGGGTGTACAAACCAAGCTTAAAACTACACTAATTCTAGTGGTTGAGTGTTTTCCTAACCGAACATGTTGCTGACAAGTTGCAGGTGAACAAAAAAGTGTTGCCAAATTCGGTCCAAAGTAAGAAACTACTTGCATATTAAAAAGTAAGTCAATTTTTATAATGGTATTAGCCTGAGTGTGAGGACAGTATTGATGATATTTAATTAAAATACCTAATATAGTTTGACAATAAAATATTATTTGCATATACACAAAATGAACAATCTTATTATTTGAACAAAAAGAAACATGTTTTGAATAAGATACAGTTGTATACAAAATAGAATCATAGTTAAGATGTACACAGTATGTTAAAAACATGTTTACTAACAATGCAGACACTGATTAAAATCTCTGGTTGATCTAAGAATTTTTAGTCCAATCTTGCTCATACTACCTATCCAAATTAGAAGAAGCTCAATAATCGAGTAAGGGTCACATTTGTACCCACCACTAACAAGACCAGGGGAGTTGAATAGTAAACCTCCATGCATGGAACTCATCATCCAATGATCAAAAGTGCCCTATATTTGGTGGTTTGAGTTACCTTTATTATAATTTTGAAATAATAATCTAATATGTGGCTATTTAAGTAACAAAGTGATGTTTGCATATAACTATATAATGTTTATGACATACATCTTATAAATAACCTTTTACTTACATATTCATATGTAATACAACTGAAAATATAAATAAGCCTGTACTCGAACTCCTTAAAACTCAACACTTCTACAAGCATTCACAGCAATCCAATTTGAACATAAGATTCGAGTAAAAGATTGAGCAGTTATGCTCATACAGTGCAAACAGATCACTAATTAGCTAATCAGGAGCATGCGTCATGATATATAGAAGGTAATATATAGAGAAGCTAAACAATGCACTATAAGGAGCTAAGGGCATATTTGGCAGCATACTTCTATAATCCCAGAAAATTAAACATGGGAAGGATTATTAAGCAGTATAGCAATTATAGATGATATGTGCATGATTGAAATCGAGATTCTGGACTGGAATAATTTTTGAGTTCATTCATACAGGTCCTAAGGTATTTTCTATCATCATCACCACAGTAGCTTTGAGGCTCACATTTTTTCAGTTCATTCAAGCTGACTCCTTGCAGCCTTTTTGACAATGGAAGTCGAAGATACCATTTTGTCCCAGAAATTAGTGTAATTACGAGGTACTCTAAAGTAGTCTATCATCATCACCTTGATACTTTGAAATGTTACTGAAAAGCAGGTCGGCGGAGACATATACCAATTTTACAATGTTACTGAAAACCTTGCAATGTTACTGAAAAGGGGCGGCGGAGACCAACCTTGGAAGCAGGTCGGCGAGACATATACCAAATTTACAATGTTACTGAAAAGGGGCGGCGGATACCTACCTTGCAAGCAGGTCGACGACTTCCCACAACAGGGGCTCGGCAGCGGCGGCGGAACAGAAGATTGTATGGAGGTTTCGAAGGTGAAAAGCGACGAGATCGATGATGAAGTGCACAAATATATAGCAGGCGCGATAGTGGTTGCCCTTCCTAGGGTTTACTGCGAGTTGACAACTCTGGAGGGTTCTTTGTCCGCGTGTAGACTGCCGGAGTAGCTCGACGCTTGACCTGGTACTCCGCCTACTCCACTGGGTAGGGTTTGGCGTACGCCAGTCGCCTGGCATGGCTGCCGCTGGAAACGACCGATGGAAACGATGGCTCAGCTTTATTAATGGCGATAATAGTAATGACGAGGATAGACCATAGAGCTCGTCTCGAGGTCTCGGGAGAGGTGGTCTCGGGAGAGAAGAGAGGATAGACCACAGAGCAGAAGGAGCAGAAGATAGAGTAGGTAGAGGAGAAAGGAGAAGAATGTCGGGATGGGTGTGGGGCGAGGAGAGGATCAGATCGCCAAAACCGGTTTGTGAACCGGAATTCCGCCCCTCGTGGGACTGGGACAACCCGGGTTGGGGGGTTCCGTTATCCCATAACGGAGGATTTTCAGTGTTGCGAACCAAACACGAACCAGCCTCAAACCGGCAGTTGTTTGGCAGGGTTGACACTAAAAGACAACACGAAACCGAGTTTCGGTCCCGTGCCAAACGCAGGCTACAAGTCGCCTGGTTCAGTTTCTACTTATTGTGGTAATTTCTTTTCTTCCCATAAGCATTGCAATAGCTGTGACAGCTATATTTATTTCAAAAGACAAAAAAATGACACCAGTGGGATTTGACCCACGCCCTTTCGGACCAGAGCCTAAATCTGGCGCCTTAGACCACTCGGCCAAACTGTCATTTGATCGCAGCTAGTCTCGTGTAGCCTTCATAAACCAACGTTGATATCTCTATCGTCCGCATCATAATTCTGACATATTTTCGTTAAAGGAAAAACATACCCATGTTTGGTATCGGCATGTAATGTTTTGCAAAGAGTATTGGAAACTTAAAATATAAGTTGAATATGTCGCCCAATGAAAGAAAACTTTTGTTGGTACAGATACCTTATTTTGTTGGTCTCCCAGAAATCCGTATATCAAGGCCAACATTTTCTTTCTATTCTTTGATCTGTATTAATCCCTAGTTACATTGCTCAAACAAAAAAATTACTCCTAGTTACAACGTGTTATTACATCCATTATCTCATATACAACGGACAAATTACAACGCCGTTCTCACCGTAACTTTGAACAAACGTGTTATAACATCCATTATTCTGAGTATTCTCTCTACAATATTTTCACCTTATTCTCAATATGCTATATTTTTTCTTTAATGGAAGCAGTATGCTATATCTTGCACGTTAGAAGGGTCCGTGGACCTAATCTTCGGTGCTCCTGGTTATCAATAAATGAAATTATTGTGATCTCAATTAGAACGATAATTCTTTCTTGAGTCTATGCGAATTCTGCTGTAGCTGCAGAAAAGACATGTGCGACTTGCTCTCGCATTCAGTTCATACTAACAACATTAAGAACAACCTCAGCAACAACCCTGAAGAGATACCACAAATCCACCACCCGATGATGTGATGCTCATCACACTTGTCAAAGATAAAACAAATCCGTTGACCTTCCGATCCAGACACGATAGATTTTTCACACAATAATGCGATAGAGGTTGTATAGAATGGACCGTAGATGCAGTTATATTTCATGGAATAATACATATCCGATTTCATCAATTTTTCGGACCAAATTGATTTTTATTTGATAACCACCTTGACGGCTCTATCTGACATTGAGAAAGATCTCGATCGAACTATAATAGACCACTCTGCCTAGTTGCTGACCAGCTTTCAATTTTTCCGGACCAAATTGGGTTTTTATTTGATAGCCACCTTGACGGCTCTATTTGACATTGAGAAAGATCTCAGATGAAACTATAATAGACCTCTCTGCCTACTTGCTGATCAACTTAGGAATCTGGGTATCCTTTTTTTTCTTCTTTCAATAGAACAAATTGTATAATATCATGAAGCCATACAACAACTACAAAGAGATCTATTATGACATCAGATCGGGAAAAAGGGTATAACCATAATGATAGAATGAGATTGGAAATAGATAGACAACTTCAGCTGGGATTCTGGGTTGACACGCATGAAAGTGGCTTTTCAATAGAATTCCTCCTCAATCTTAATCATCTTCCATTATGAATATACCCTAATCACCCTCCATAAACTGGAACAACAGATCTTAGAGTAAAAACCTTATAGTTACTTTTATTTGTTGCACATCAACAAAGACGCCCGACCGATTTGTATCCAAAATCAAGTGCCAGGGAAAAACCCAAACACTATATGTAGATGAGAGGAAACCCCAAATCTGGTCAAACTCCTAAGGAGGGACATCAACAAGGATGGGGATAAATGATCGCTGAGCGGCAGACAAAATGAGCTGCACTGGAAATCTAAAAAGAGAAAGAAAAGAGCAGAATGCATGCATTGAAAAGTAGTAAAAGAGAGAGTGGGGGAAGACATTATCCATCCCGAACAACACTCAAAAGGACTCCAGGTCCAGACTCACGGATGACCAACAAAGCCACTCCAGTCGCCCACTACCACGATTTAGCCGCGCTATGCCAGGATCCAACCAACATTGGCACCCAATAGCCAAATCAGACTGCCAAAGACCTTGCGGAGGTTGAAGACCAGTGTCTGAGAAGGAGAACCCAACATGGTTGCGGGAAACCACCAAAGATGGACATACCAAAATGAGAATCGGGTAGAGAACATTACGGGGAGACGGGCTGGGGGAGTTTGCCGCTGCACTCCCCTTAAGTAGAGAAGAGGAGCTCTAGGTCCATTGCCCAATCACTAGAGTGGGGACTCCTATGGTGTAACATCCCATGGTTTGAGGCCTCAGGTTAAATGATCTTAAGAGGATTGATTGTCCTGTCCATATCACCAAGGTGCATCTCCTTTTAGGGAGCACATCACTAAGAACTCTGTCGTTAAGCATGCTCAACCTAGAGTAGTACTAGAATGAGTAACCTGTCGGGAAGTTGATCCCGACATGTGTGTGAGTGAGGAAAAAGCACATAGTTAACGTCAGTGTTGGTCAGTGGGACTAGTTGTCATTCTTGAAACTCTACTATAGCTTTGGACAATGGATCCAATCTTTACAAATGATATCATAGTCATAACTCCTCTAATAAGTGGGGCCCACATGGACATGTAGCATGCCAGTCTTGAGAAATATGGTCTAGACATGTTAGAAAAGGCAAAATGGTGACATAGCCACCCTTGCACTGATATCCTTCATCAGAAGTGGGTACGCATGGGTCATTATGGGTCTACACTGAGAATGATCATGATGCCTTATAGTTGAGCCTTGATGAGGACGTCAACAATCTAAGTGGGGGAGACTGTAACATCTCGAGATTTGAGGCATCCAATAACATGATCTTAGAAACAATAACTACAATATATATATCAGTAAGGTATACCTCCTTTTTAGGGAGCCCACGACTATGAACTCTGTGGTTATGTGTGCTTAGCCCATAGTAGTACTAGGATGGGTCACATGTCGGGAAGTTGATCCCGACATGTGTGTGAGTGAGGAAAAAGTACACAATTAAGGTCAATGATAGTTTGTGAGGCCAATCATCATTCCTAAAACTCTACTAGAGCCTTAGACAGTGGGCCCATGCTTCACACACAGACTCCAATCTGTAAACAAGGAATCTAGGTATCTAATTTAGTATCACTTGGATTGGCTCTTTGGTAATATTTTAGTCATCTAGAACAATCGTGGTTCTACAATAACATCTAGATGATACACTCTACAACATTCAGTGGATCACATACTATCTAAGAAAGCAAACTAATCTATATGACTTTCACTATCATTCCATTTGTGGCTATAAAATCACCAATTGGCTTCAAATTTCTTCTTGTGGTATTAGCTATGGACTTATCATTGGATGGAATCCTCCCTTTTTCAACCATGCTAACACACAATGGGATTTCTTCTCCATCAGTGTTGCCCTTTGGAATAAGTTTAGAAATAATATTTGGACTTTCACAGATATATAGTTGAGTCGATTCACACAAAAACCCACTTCCTTAATGAGCTTCAATCCCTTGCTTTACTTTACATTTATGTGCCTTGGTTTGTTGATGGCAATTCCAACCTTAGAAGATCAGATGTAAACAACTTAGTGACCACAACATTGCTACCAACATCGACACAATAATAATGTTTTTGATCAATTCATCATTGACAACAACCTGGCCGACCTCTCAGCCACTAATGTCAACTACACCTGGAATAGAGGTATATCATGGTCCAAATTTTATCACTTCCTTGGATCATGATCCTAGGACTCCCTCAATCCCTTCTCTAGCACGTAAGCTTCATGTCCACCTATTTTAGATCATTTTCCCTATTATCCTTAACACCAACCATCAACCATGGAGATTGAAACTATTCCATTTATAACTATTTTAGATGGATTGACCATCCTTGGGTAACATTGTCAACTCTTACTAGAAATCTAGGAATCATGATTTTTATCTTAGTTTAGCCATGCACAACAATAAAAAATTCTGATATAAAAATTCATGTGATGGAGCAAATAAACTTTTGGAAACATACACAAATGTATTGAAATCCTTGAACATCATCTCTTTACCCATGACAACAACACCAATTCAGATCCAGCCGTAATCATAAATATGAAGTTGGTTTTATAGTCCAATATTGAACACCAAGGAAATATCCAAAATAAAAAAAATAAAATCTTATGGAAAATTGAACACAACATAAATAAAATTTCTTCCCATAAAACCCATAACATTCAGAATAGGATTCTCACTTATTCATAGTTTCATCATTGACAACATTATTGATTATGTTGCGCCAGTATTGAGATGATATTCTACTTGACATTTTCAATGTGAGAGTACTAAATGAGATTGAACAACATTTGTGTAGCAGATTGATATGAAAGATATGGGGATCAATGTTGTTATTTTAGGGCTGAAAACAAGAGGTATATTGATGGAATTGTTATCTCTTAGTCTCATTATGTTGAGAAGATGATGTAGAGATTCAAATACACATAAATTAACAATGTTAAAACTCTATCATTCATCTAAAATTTTGTTAAAAAAATCAATTTTTATTCCTATGTCTCAATTATGATGCTCTTAGACTACTGAAAGTTTGATGTATCTTATGAGCTGCACATAGACATACATTATATTCTATATGAGTAAAGTTAAGTAGGTATACAAGTTGTCCTAGTAGGACCCATTGGAAAGCTCCGGAAAAGGTGTTTAGGTACATTAAAGGAACTCATTACCCTCAGATGCATTACATAAAATATCTCTCTATAGTCGAGGGATGTAGTGAGACAAGCTCGATTGCAATGAATTCTTTGACTAGAAGGTGAATAGATACATCGAATTGTGCCCACTTGCCTATGCCAAGTAAGATGCTTCATCCAATCTCAATTCATTATGGTAGTATACAACTTCTACCAATATAAGGAGTGGCCAAGTGCAATACAAAAAACATAGACACATCCAAGTCAAACTCATATCTATAAGGGATTTAGTTTATAGTAGGGTTGTATCTATATACTACGTTAGCACTAAAGATAACACAACCAATCCTTTCACTAGAGGTATTTCTTTAGAATTAGTTTAAAAATCAAGGTTGGATAAAATATTGAAACACTTGAATAGTTTGCAGGTAGAAGCAACCCAACCTAAATGAGCTAAGACCCTACAAATTATTTCAGTATGGTAAAAATGTCTGGTAAGTTTTATGACGTTTATGTAAACTTTTTAATACTATTTACATTTGTTTATCTATCCCTTAGAACAATGTACATCCTTGGAGACTGCAACTAAGTGATTTATGTTGTGTGGATGCAATAGGGGAATTTGATTATTCTCTAATATCAATTATAATACTTGGTATATACAAATGGACTTTATTCATCGAACTTTTTTGTTGTCACAATCTTTTTGTGTTGGCACTAATGTAAGCTCTTAACCTAAGATTCAAGTTCACACGTATGTTCACCTAGTCCTCTAGGAGTAATGTTAGATAACTTAGGCACAGTTCAAGTTGAAAGACATCATTGTTGAAGCACGATATGGAGGAATAATAGGCAGAGAACTCTACACATTGGAGTTTATGGGGGATTTTTATCTTAATGCTTTATCCATGTTGCAAAAGCTAGAATGAGTTAAACTCAAAGTAGGTGCAACTAGTTCATGTGAGTAGAAGACAAATAATTTTTATCTTTTGTGAAGACAAATGAAATGATTAGGATCATATTGACACTTCTAAGTTAGAGCACTACCTTTTATATAGAAATGAATGTGACCATATTGTTCAATACAACTTGAGGTGAGTAAGGACACCATGAGGTAAATGTCATGACCACAATGTCTGTACACACACATGTAAGCAAGTGAATGCCACACCATACCATAGACATGGGTACATGGCTCGTGAGAATATGTCTTTATGTCTCCTTTACACACAAGAGGATAACTATAACTACAACTATATCAGGATCATAATTTTTTTTAAATGACTTAACAAATCAATTACAATGTTGTTGTTCACGTTCCATACACATATATAAGAGAGAAGATTTAATTGGAATTATCTGGGAGTTTAATGTGTAGCTAGTGGTTGCCACATGGGAAAAATGCATCCACAATGGGGATCCATTGCTCCCTCTAGAAGGGGGGAATTTCTACCCACTTGTTCCCCAAGTTCATTTCTAGCTCTATTTCCTACAAGCCCTTGTTGATGAAGTACTAGATTTTTCACGTGGTACAACTCTCTAGTTATTTTTCTTCTCCCGTGTTCTATTTTTTTCAAGAGTTTTCCCCTCTTTCTTAGGTAATTCTACTTTTCTTCATGCATTTAAATTTATTTTTTTAATCTGCAATATCTTTTACCATTCAATACTATGTTTATTTCATTAATAAAATAAATAAATTTCATTTGGATTGATTCATAGAGTAAACATATCTCCTAAGTTATCGTACCACACAATATGGACGCTCTAGATGATAAAATGTGTAATCCATATTATGGGTAGTAAATATGAAGAAAGACGAATGGCTCATGACACTTTCTTTGGGAAAGAAATAGATTGATGTGCCAAAGTCATTGAAAATAACAACTAATAGTGGAATGACCTAAGAGTAAAAAGACTTCATTGACTGTCTTCAAAACAAATGTTCTATAAGTAGAAGGATATTTCAATTGTTTGATTGATAATGTGATCATAGTAAAAATAAAACCATGCCAATCAGCTTAGAAGCTAGACAAAAGTTAGCAAGGACCAGCTAAAATTAGAGCGACTCACCCACAAAACTTGGGCTTTTATTTTCCGATGGATCAAATCTTGGATTATATTTAGTAGACATCGATGTATTTTTTTTTCACATATCAGTTGATTATATTGTAATTCGTATTGCATGTTGTAACCCTTGCATTTGTATGACTTCTAGAAGTGTGGCCATCTATTTCTAACCAATTATAGTAATTTGATACAATGTTCTATACATGTATAGTAATTTGATACAATGTTCTATACATGGTTCAATGTATTAATAAAATATTGAATGGAAATCAAATATAAAACAATAACTAAGGTGTATATAAACTAAATTGTGACAATAAAAATATTTGCTTGGTATTTGGTGTGTCGTTTGCATGCTTGTTTGAAAATCAATATTTATGGGGCTTTGAGCTACATAGGTGTGTTACTATCAAACTTCAATCATAGGGATGGGGAGAAATGCATCATGCTCCAAATTGGTTTGACCCGATAGGTACAAATACAATATGTCCTGAGCGAGGCCGAATTAGTTGTACCACTAGCCAAGCTTCCACCCGACTATTTGGACATCATGGCCACAAAAAGGGTTATTTTAGTCAATATTTTGAAATGTCATACGTTATGTATAAATTAGAAAGCATATGCTTTTGATTGTTCGGCCTTTTTTGAATAGTTTTAATTATTTCAAGATTTCTTCTTGTGGAGGCGAGATGAATAGGGTCGTCTGTACAAATCAAAGAATAGGGTGATGCTGCCACACAACGTAGGAGAAAAAATGAGAACACGAGTATCAAAATTCTCTAAGGGCCAAGTTTGCACAAAAAATACTTATCCTGCCACATCCCTACAGAAAATTGGTTGGGAGTGATGAATAGTTAAATCACGTGTTTCTCGAATAAGATCCAAATATACATGAGCTTGTATTTGCCAAATTGAAGATATCTGTGTTGTGTCGATGTCAATGCATGGCCTACTCAAGCTAAACTGCCATTTTTTTTGAAAAATATTATGTGTAACAAATTTACTAATTAAAATTGAAACCCATTTGTCTTTATCACAAAGACAAATCACATAATATATAAATTGTTAACGTTGGTGACATTTGTTCAATTATGCAATTTGCTTTGTGTGATAAACATAAACAAAGTTCAATTTTATATTCTAAACTCACTAGATATAATAATATCCCTTAAATTGTATAGGTCGAAGTTGACGACCATCTTCTAAAAATTATGTTGATTTTCGAGGCTCGTTTGCTCAGAATATAGAATTGGACAACGCCGCAAACTAACTATCTCGATGTAAAGGCCAGTCTATAAATCTCATGTTCGTTCTTCACATAGAAGGCTCCTTTCTTAGACTTGTCAAACTGGATCAAAATCTACGAGCACCCATAGGTCGATCAATTTAAGTTAAAATTGAGTGATAAAATTTGTCACATGTTGAACATCACTCAAGTGCATATCTACTTCTTTATTGGATAAGTCTCATAAGTAACACACAACCACCTATGGGTGACCCAATTAACTAAAATTAATTTATATTTATACATGTAATTCACTTAACCTATCAATAAGATATGCAACCAATTTAACACAATTTAAATATTTATCCTAATTGCAACAAGTGTGTTCTCTTCATTTTGTGTATGCAAAAGATAACCATAAATATATATAATTTTAAACATGTCTAATGGTAAATGACAAAATTGTGTGTTGGAAATTGTGATAATTTATGTATGGAAATTACAACATTTCTCACATTTTACACAGCTACAAGAACTAGCCGCTATCTTTTTTTTTATCTTTCAATTTTATTTGAACATAATTGAACAAGTAATTCATTTGTTTGATGCTAAATATTTTAGTTTGTTTACACCATATTTGATCTAGAAAACATGTTTCAAGCTATTTTGATTTATATTTTTAGAGTTAACAGAAGCAACTAGTAACTCATTTTTAATGGAATACATTTTATATAGGCATTTGTTGGTCAATCTGTGACTTAATGGATCTGATTTAGGTGTGCTTTTATACGATTCATTTAAAACTAGATCGTTTTGATCCTCATCTGCAAGACCGGCACCTGCAATGAGCCAATTCAAAACTAACCCACCCTCATTTGATATGTCTACCCTTTTTCTATGTATATAGAAATAGAGACCAAGGTTGCTGACTACGCCAAATCGCTTTCTCTCGAAGTTACAAAACTAGTTTTTTTGGCTTTATACAAGTGTACGTGTGCTTTCACTGCTGCTTCATCTATAAGACACTAGCGTCCAATGGAATATCTCAAAATGAAACTATGTAAATAAAATAACATTCTGCAGCGTAAAACCGATCCAACCTGTACTGAATATATAATTAGCTATCTTATTCAAAATATCATCGAAACAAAACTATGAAAATAAACTGAATTATGCAGCATAATACTGATCCAATCTCAATTTTCTATCTTATTCAATTATTGACTAAAATGAATCTCAAAGTCATTTGAAATTCGTATTAAAATTGAACAAACTATATCAAAATGATGCAGAAGCAACATTGTAATTATTTTCAGCAGAATATCTTAGTGTATTCGAAATCCGAGATCAGAAGCAAGTAACATTGTATTGGACTTTTGGAAGCAAGTATCTTTGTTTTTTATAATAAAAAAAGTATTAGAACTCCTAATTTAGTTAAAGTCGGTATTATTTATAGAATTGGATATCATACGTTGTAATGAGATAATTAATTTTGTAGAATTTATATGACACGCTAGATGAAGAGAAGTACAACTGTAAATTAGATATATAATTACATGAACACCTACATTCCTTGAGTGCTAAGCGTGCACGAGAAACACTTGGCAGTGTATGTACATCACGAGCTATGTGGGCTACGAGTTGAATAAGATCCACAATATACATGCCCCCAAAATTGAAGACCATCCGCACACTACTAAAAACCACTTTATAGATGACAGTCGAGAATGTCATCTTTGACGTGATTAACAATCATCTACCAAATGACTGCCATTTTTTAAATGTAATCTATGCAGTATGTTAGCTTTACTGAGTATGTCACCTATGCTTGCTATAGATTACATCAATGATTGTCACCTTTTTCCTAAAAGATGATGTCAAATGCCATCACCTAATTTGTATAAGATGACAAGCTTGTATGCATGAGATATATAACAATAATGATCATCATTTACATTACAAGATAGCATGATGTCACCTATTGACCATAGATTATTAATAGGTACATGTTTTATATGTACATATGTATTTATATAGAGATAAATACTAAAGTGAAGCATCAAGTCATTCAAGCGAAGTATATAGAACTATCACCATAACATGATTGGAACTTAGATAAATTTGATTCTTTCATTATATTATATTAAAAAATGATGTACACGATCAACATTCTTGCAACATGTCTATGATTCTTTTACAACTTCAAAATCCTAAGAAGTTGATACATGATATCCGTATAACAATCTAAAAAAAAATGTGTATACAACTTGCGCAAAGTACACCATATCTACTTGATATTATGCATAATGCACCATCGATAATTATAACATGTTATTTGCTAGGGATATCCAATTACATCCTGCTTCAAAGTACCTTGACGTTTGTAGGAGAAATAGATCACATATTTCTTCCATGATCACCACCTTCTCCGTAGTTCCTAAGTATGATCTTTATGAGTAAAATACTTACTATGGAAACATGCTTATAGAAAAGATCAACTAATGATGAACAGCAATTAATGCAAATGAGCATTTACTACAAATCTTCTTTTCATTCTCGTTTTTGGAACGGAGAACGAAAATATTTGACTAGTTGTTGCACATTTAAAAGTACCTATTTGGAGTCAATAACAAGGTCAAATCAATGTTGACAAAATTTTACTTGTCTTAAAATAAGAGCCTTACCATCTAATACATCGTTCAAGATCCAAAATAATAAAAGATACGCATCATATTAGTAGAAGAAACAATTTACGTGCACCTATAACCAATTTTGAAACTGAGCACCTAATAAATATGAACCACATGTCAATGTCTAAACACCAGCCCAAACAGCTAAAAGTAATTTTCCAAGTTCACATACATTTGAAAATCACTGTCTAGAACAATGCTTTAAACTCACATATTAAATGAATATAAATTGGACATGGCATACCTCATTGTTTAGCAACTCTAACAGGGTACAATTTTATAATTGGAGGTAATACCAAACGCTTCCATCAGTTTATTCTTCATGTTTGCCATTTATATAGTAAACCTTCAAGCCTACCACCAACTTCAGTTTAGTAACGAATGTGATTGCAGACAACATTATTCTTTGGTCTTTCTGTAAATAGAGATATTCTGTGTGGATTTATTACTCCATATTATGAAGTATAATGGCAGATGTGTGTTGCATTATAAAAGAAAATTAGGACCTCGTCTGCTTGCAAGTTTAAAGATTACGGGATGCAATAGGCAAAAACACATTAATATGAAGGTCCACTGGACTAAGTAACATAATGTAATATTTTATTTAGACTAGGAGTTGATTTACCATAAGAGAGAATAAAGAGTGATTGCATGGATTGATGGTCGCTTACCTTATTCAAAGGTGACTTTAAATCTTTATATTTCCATGGAGAGCTGGTATATTGGAGGAACATGCCTCAACAACAAAAACTCTATCCCAGTCGATCAGCAACTTCAGCAACGCTGCCAGAGCAACGGCCAAACTCTGCGACGCACCAACTTTGTCGACTTGTGTGTCGAATTCAGTGATAAGAACCAAGTAATCATTGGGTTTAGTACCTGTTAATAATCAGTAGCATTTACCTGGATGAATGTCTGTCCCGGCAAGAAGAAGGTAGAGAGAGAGCCCGTATGACGGACAACCCTTAATATTCCTCGGGTGGCCGAACCACATGATGCAACCAGTGGCGTTCAAGAGGTTGAGCAATGACGACTATGACTTGCACTAGCAGTTAGAAAGGCACTTCTGACAATTGCACCCCTCAAGCCCCATCTCCGGCCAAGCCACCGTGTTCTGCGAGCCCGGAAGCTACGATGGGGCATCGACTGGAAACCGTCCTGCTTGTCGCTGCATTCTAGCAGCAGCAGACGCATCGTTCAGACTCGTAGCTGATGCATGTTGACTCCGTCTTTGTGTGCTTATTGCCCAACCCTAGGAGAGTACAATGCCTTTTTGATGAACAAATGGAGGGGAGAACAGCATCGCACAGCCTGATGATGCGGAGGACGGTTATATCTGACTCGAGAGAGAGAGAGAGAGAAGGATGTGCGGTGGCAGAGAGTGGAAGGAGCGGAGTGAATGGCGCGGATGCGAGAAGTTGAGGGAATGAGTCAGCGTGAAGTGGAGGACTAGGAACGAGATCTTCACGGATCGAGGAAATGATGGGTGAATTGCAAAATTTTGCGCCACTAACTTTATTTTGATTAACTTATATGCGCATCCCGGTGGTCTAAGACAGAGAGAAAACAAGTATTTTCCCTCTAATATCTCAGGCCCCAAACATCACAATACTTACATATCCCAAGACATGAATATCCTGGTAGGCCTGGAAAAACTTATTACAGGACCAATCCTATAATAACATGGTAGGATCCAATAGGAATTCGTTATAGTGCCTAGTTTGCGTTTCTCTCTCCTTTTTTTCAGGGGGGTGGGGTTTTGAAGAGGAGAGAGGAGGAGATGCTACAATGTGATTGGTTGTTATATAAAAAAACTATAGGACCAGTCCTATAGTAAGTTTTTTGGGTAGGCATGGCAATTATACCTTGTCTAACCTGACCCAGCCTGGGCTGACCTGACCCGCCTGACTAAGGATGTGCTTGGCATACATCCCGGTAATTTTAGTTGCAGTGGACAAATTAACTAATAGCATGTTAACTTTATGCAAGACAACCGACATTTGAAAGAAGGACAAATAAACCTTATGGTAAGATGTCCGGTGTTTGATGCACAAGTAACCTTTTTGTTTATGTATAGTCTATTATGCCATGCACATATATATTATTACATTTATTGTGAATCTATTAGAGGGGTTAAGTGGGAAATAGACGTCCACGGCATACAAATCTATTTTCTGCCGTGAGAATTTTACGTGGCACGTTAATTGAGGATTTTCTAGTTAACTAAACCACACAATATCTTATTTATCCTTCTAACGACAAAACAAACGGCGGTTAATATACCACGTCCAATGTATTTGCCATGTCCCATTCTACCGGCAGAATAAACACAACCTAAGATATTATGGGCTTTTTCAGGTCTGCGGGTAGAACCAAGCGATGGCCGCGGGTGCTACTCAATTGGCAGGCAAAAATTTGTATCATCATGACATTTATAGATGTGTCCATGGTTGAGCATCACACTCAGTCGTCTGCATTCCCTAAACAAAGATAGTATAGCAGACATCCTATGTTTTTTATAGGACAACCAGTGAGAATGCAACAACTAACACCCAAAACCCACCCCATAAAGAGAGAAATCATTTCTTTACACTAGATGAATTCTGATTGGCCCTACCAATTTTATATAGGAAATCTCCTATAAAGAAGGTGTTAGTGTCTCCACACAGCCTCTGTGTTTCTCCTTTTTTGTTTCCTCCATTCTTCAGCTTCTTCCTCACTTAAGTATCTATCCCTTCATCTCTCCACTCCAGCAACCTCCTCTCTGCACCTTCTTTAACACTGTCGCGGTTGCCATCTCCCACCCACCCCTCCTCTTTGTCCTTAGAGAATGTCACCATGGTGATGCCGTCTTATGGGATCCCATCAGTCGATTCCCATTGACAGTCAGGGCTGAAAGAGGACGTTGATGCCGCAAAGGAAGCCATCATAGTCAACCTTGATGTCGTGATGTTGGAGTCATCGTCCCCACTTGATGGCCAATCAACATGGTTATAGTCATTCCAATGTTGCTAGGCCATTGTTGGGTCTCAATGACCTTGTGGTGGCTTGTGCATTCATTATATCCACCACCCTCATCATGAGCTCTGACCACGAGATGATCATGACTCTGACCATGATCAACAATGATGATGACGTAGTCGTCACTGACGAGTCCATGCACATATCCCCTACCTGTCATTGATAGAAAAGCCACCAAAACTTAGATGTCTCAATGATAAACCTCACACTCTATTTCTCGCGTGACCATTCCATCATTCATGCCCTCAAGTACAGTCCTCCCATCCTCCAGTTTGTGAACATCATGTGGAAGAACTAGAAGATCGAGTTCATCCATGTGGCTATCCATAGATCCCACTCTCTATGATCAACTCTGTGATCGTCGTCTACAAGCTCTTCTTTGAAATGTTCATTGCTTTGATGGACACAATAGTGTCTCTATGGTTTTCTTCAAATAGGAAGTTCATGGTTGGGTTGGTGTTTGGGAACTCGTTCATCAGGATGCTCCAACAGTTCCCCATTAGGATCTTATGAGCCTTGCTGCTTTTATCTGGGATTGAACTAGCCATGCTGTAGGAAGTAAATAGGAGTCATTTGTGATGCTCTTGTGAGATTGTGCTTCACTTTCTCATGAATCTCTAATGGGTGGATTGTGATTGAGGTGCTCGATGTAGATCTTGGTTCAGTCGGATGGATCTGATAGAACAAATCAGAACTAGTGGTATGGATTGTAGACAAGTGCCTCATTCTTGTTCTTTCTGTGAAAAAGGTCTAAGGGGTAGCAAGTATAGGCAGGGTCAGGTATAAGTAGGGTCATGTCGGGTAGGTTCTTATAGGGTTGGCATGAGTTTGTAAAGAAGTGTACTTTGGGTATGGTTGTGGTCGGGCCAAAGGGTTTTCGAAAACCTTGATAATTGCCAACCCTACAAGCTGGTGATACACATCACCCCCTCAGCCCCTACTTTCATAGCCGATTTCTTTAGAAAGAGGAGTTTCTCCCTATCAGTCTGGTATATGTAGTGATGAGAGGACACAAGGATAAGTCGTAACAAAGGGATGATGTCTCCAAGGCCCTATTTAAGTTCAACATGGCAGAAGGTGATCCAGTTCGACCCCATTTACAAATGTTAATTGGGTATGTGGAAATTCATGCAAGATCGGGATTTCCTTTTGGTCAAGAATTGACCACATATGTAATCCTACAATAGCTTCCGAATTTATCAAGTAATTTGTCATTAATTACAAGATGAACAACTTCGATAAGCCATCGACTAAGATACTTGGCATGTTGAGAACTGCAAAGGGGCAAATGAAAGACTATCCAAATTCCGTGTAGATGGTTAGCAAAAGAAAAGGAAAGTCCAAGGACAAAGGCAAAGATAAGAAAGGTTCTAAAGCTATCCAATAGTCTTCTTCACTTAAAGAAGGAGTGGTGAAGGGATGCATTTTTCACTATTGTCACCAGGCTAGACATTGGAAGATAAATTTCCCTCTCTACCTTGAGGAACTAAAGAATAAAAAGTGGGGGATATAGATCTCCACTTTAGGTATATATATTATTAGAATTATCTTACCTACTTCTTCATCATGGGTATTGGATACCATATGTGAAACTCACATATGCTCAAATATGTAGGATTTGAAAAGAAGTGGACCTCTAAATAAAAGGACAGGTGGAACTGTGTTACAAATGGAGCAAGAATTTCTGCCACTAAAGTAGGCACATATTGTCTATCTCTGCAGAGTTGGTTTGTAATAGAGTTAGTGAACAACTATAATGTACCTACCATAAATACAAACATTATTATGCATCTTTTGTAGACGAATGATTTTGAGTTTCTAACAAAAAGTCCCTGGAAATGAATTTGGGAGGAGACATGACCCATATCACGACTGTGTCCTCCCATAGAAAGTCACCACAAATGCTTTTGGGAGGAGTCAGTGCCCATATCATGACGGTGTCCACTCACAACAAGTCCCTGAAAATGAATTCGCGAGGAGCCAGGGACAATATCATGACAATGTCCTCTTATAGCACTCTTTAAAATGCCTTTTGGAGGAGTCATGTCCCATATCATGATGGTACCCTCTCACAACAAGTCTTTGAAAATGCTTTTTGGAGGAACCACTACCCATATCATGATAGTGTCCTCAAATAGCAAGTCCTTAAAAATGAATTTGTGAGGATCCAGAGCCCATATCATGACTGTATCATCTCATAGTAAGTCCATTAAAATGCATTAGGGAGGAACCACATCCCATATCATGACAGTGAGTCTCTAGAAATGCATCTGCGAGGAGCCACAACCCATATTGAGACATTTCCTCTCACAACAAGTCCTTGAAAACACTTTTCTGAGGAGCCATGGCCAAAATCATGACAATGTCCTCTCTCAGCAACTTTCTAGTAATGCATTTGGAGGAGTTAGGGACCATATGGTGACAATGTCCTCTCACAACAAGTGTCTGGAAATGAATTTATGAGGAGCTAGGGCCCATATCATGACAATGTTCTCTCACAACAAGTTAGTGCAAATGATTTTGGGAGAAGCTAAGGCACATATCATGATGATGTTCTCTCACAAAAAGTCCTTGGAAATGAATTTGGGAGGAACCAAGACCCACATGGTGATAGTTTCCGCTCACAGTAAGTTCCCAAAAATGCATTTGGGAGGAGTCACGTCCCATATGATGATAATGCCATCTCATAACAAGTCTCTAAAAATGCATTTGGGAGGATCCACGACTAAATATCTTGACAATGTCCTCTAACAACAAGTTCCTAAAACTGAATCTATGAGGAGCCATGGCCCATATCATAACAATGTCCTCACAAAAAGCCCCTAAAAATACATTTGGGGGGATCCACGTCCCATATAATGACAATGTCCTCTCACAACAAGTCTCTAGAAATGCATTTGGGAGGAGCCACGACTCATAACATGGCATAGTCCTCTCATGACACAGGGAATCACTCTCTCGCTCAGGAAGACCCTTCGATGGAACGGAGAAAGCAAAGCAGAACAAAGTAGTCAGTTTCACAGCGGAAATCATTCAAAATTCCCAGATGTAGTAGGGCTCAATCCTTGCTGGATCAATAAATCGAATACTTGAACAACTATTACATTCACTAACTTTAGGGAGGTGTGGTTCTTTGGCGCCTGACCGTTGACCGCGTTGTCCCGAGCGAGTCCCTGAAAATGAATTTGTGAGGATCCAAGGCCCACATCATGACAATGTCCTCTCACAAAAAATCCCTAGAAATGATTTTAGGGGGATCTAGGGCCCATATCATGATAGTGTCCCTTCACAACAACTATACATGGAAATGCATTTGGGAGGAGTCATGGCTCGTATTGTGACACTGTCCTCTCATAACAAGTTCCTAGAAATGCATTTGTGAAGTGTCATGGCCCTTATCATGATAGTTGTCTCTCACAGTAAGTCCCTGAATGGGAGGAATATGTGACTGTCCTCTCATAACATATCCCTAGAAATGAATATGGGAGTACCTAGAGCCCATATCATGAGTGTCCTCTCACAACTAGTCCTCAGAAATGTATTTGGGAAGAAACACATCCCATATCATGATAATGTCATCTCACTCACAATATGTCCCTTGAAATATATTTGGGAGGAGTCAGATGCCCATATCATGACAGTGCCCTCTCACAACAAGTCCCTGAAAATGAATTTGTGAGGAGCCATGACCCATAGCATAATGACATCCTCCCACAACAAGTCCCTAAAGATTCATGTGGAAGGAGACACATCCCATATCATGACAATGTTATCTCACAACAAGTCCCTAGAAATGTAATTGGGAGGAGCCATAACCCATATCATGATAACTTTCATAACAAGTTCGTAAAAATGAACCATGAAGAGCCAGGGCTCATATCATGATAGTCCTCGCAAAAATCACCTTTCATCAAACCATAAAATCAGACCTTGAAAATATTTTTTTTATATAGAGATCAATTTTCCAATTCCAAAACATATTTATTTTTCAAATTTGGATAAGCGGTTTAGAAGATATGAATTTTTCAATACTGACCAATAGGAAATTGCCGCATCATCAAACCGATTAAGATAATTAAAGAGAAAGGGAGAGGGAGAAAACACCATTTGACCCAAGATCAGGTTTGAAGTTGCATAGGTAACCAAACTAGGGCTTCTAGAGAAGGTAAAACAGCAAGAAACCAAAACCCCAGAAGAACATGGTAAAAAGAGATGGAAATCATCGATTTTCAACATAGAAGCATGAGTTTTAAGCATGTACTAAGAAATATATGAGAAGGGGGTTAACAAAACTTGCCTCTAGGAAGGTAAGAAGGTCTAAACAGAAAGGATCTCTAGATTAGAAGGTCTGGTTGCTCCAAGGCAAGCTCCTCTCTTGAGCAAAGATCACCTTCTCCACTTTAGAGGTGCAAACCCTAACAAAAGAGCATGGAGATGAGATGTTTTAGGGTTCTTAGGTGGAGTTTTATCATGGAAGGTCATGGTTCCAACCTGGAAGAATGTGGGGGGATACTAAAAGCATGAAAATAGGGAAGGAAAGGAGGATTCTTACTAGTTTTGGTCAAAATCACCAAGGAGGAGCTTAAGAAATCCTAAATAGAGAAATTTGGAACCCTAGGAGCCTTCTCCACCAAGGTAGGCACCTTCTTTTACCTTGGTACAGAAACTTTGTGGCCAAACATAGAAGGGAAGATGCTCTAGGCTGGGGAAAAGAGAAGGAGAGGATTTCTTCTTGGATTGGGACGTGGGAAGGGGTAGGCATGACTTTATAAAGAAGGGGGGCAAGTATGAGGTGTCTATGTGACTTTCCATGTGTTCTTAGGCTAAGGCTTCATGACCATGCAAGAGGACAGCTCATGGACTCTTCTTGCATATAAAATGTCGGTCCTAAGAGCCCCTAGAGCCTTCTAGTCCATCCCCACTGCTCTTCAAACAAAGAAATAACCCTATTGGTTGATAGCTTTTAAAGATATGCACATTTATAAAGAGGGTAATCCCTATAATGCCTTTGGAAAGTAACACCTTCAAACCAAGGTGCAACCAGGTGCCCCAAGGTTAAAAATCTCGTGAATGGTAAGAGAATATCTAAAGATTAAAATTCAGGTGCTAATTTGTAAAGAAAACCTCCCAATTGGGTAAATTGCATAAAAGTCCAGAATGTACCTAAAATTGCATAACTTGCACAAAAAACATCCAAATCGAACCAAATTTGAAACTTAGATTCATTTTAGGTTTTCAAATCATATCAAAAAGTTATATTAAGGTTTATAGCAGTGAATAATGGTAATTAAGCTTTTACTGAGGTATTTGTGCATAAACCCTTATATTGGTACAATTAGTGAATAAATGTTCACTAAACCACTATAAATTCCACTAATTAAACATAAATGACATAAAGGATAGAAATGAAATGGAAACTTTGGGAAAAAGGTTTAAATGGAGATTGCATCTAAGATTCATTATGTTACAACACTCCACCCCTTTAAAATGATTTTGTCCTCGAAATCTCAAGAAAAAAGAGAAGGGTGAGTACGTAACATTTCATCTCTCAACTCCCAAGTGGTTTCTTCCAGACCATGATATTTCCACAAAAATTTTACCGGCTCAATCTCTTTGTTCTTCAGCTGCTTTACTCAGGAGTTAAGAATCTTCACAGCAAGCTCTTCATAGGTCAGATTCTCATGTATCTCCAAAGGCTCAATAGTAAGAAAATGAGAAGAGTCATTCACATACTTCTTCAACATAGAGACATGGAACACATTATGAATCTTATCATAGGAAGGAAGTAAGGCTAAGCGGTATGCACAGTCTCCAACCTTTTCTAAGATTTCAAATGGTCCAACATAGCGGGGACTCAACTTCCCTTTAACTTTAGATCTAGCAATAGAACGGATAGGCTTGATCTTTAGAAATGCATAATCACCCACTAGGAAGTTAACATCAGATCTATTCTTGTCAGCATACATCTTCTGTCAGCCTTGAGCAGCTTTCATGCATTTCTTTATCAACTGTACCTTTTCTGTCATCATTTGCATGTCATCGGTCTTCACTAGAGAACGTTCACCGACATCATCCCAATGCAAAGGTGAACGACATGGTCTACCATAGAGAGCTTCAAAAGGTGGCATACCAATACTAGCTTGGTAGCTATTGTTGTAAGCAAACTCAACTAATGGAAAATACCGATCCCATGCACCACCCCAATCCATCACACAAGCACGGAGCAAGTCCTCTAGAATCTAAACAGTTCTCTCAAATTGACCATCAGTCTGCGGGTGGTAAGCAGTACTGAAATGCAAATGAGTACCCATCTCATCCTAAATCTGTCCCAATAACGAGAAGTAAACTTTGGGTCACGATTAGAAACTATTACCTCAGGTACTCTATGCAAGTGTACGATCCACTCAACGTACAACTGAGCCATATCCACAACTTTGTAATTGGTTTTGAAAGGCAAGAAATGAGAAGATTTTGTAAGCCGATCAATAACCACCCAAACAACGTCATAACCTTTCTTGGACTTGGGAAAACCAGTAACGAAGTCCATTACGATTTTCTCCTACTTCCATTCTGGAATTTCAAGAGGGTGAAGAAGACCACCAGGTCGTTGATGTTTGATCTTGACTTACTGACATGTCAAGCACTTTGTGACGTATAGAGCTATATCATTCTTCATGTTCTTCCACCAGATGCTTCACTATAAGTCCTTGTACATTTTTGTTGTGCCAGGATGGATAGTATAATTGGACCCTTGTGCTTCACTCAACACTTTCTGTCTCAGATCACCCACATCAGGAATCCAAAACCTTTGTCTGAAGCGGATAGCACCATCCACTCTAAAGGAGAAGTCATATTGTGGTTTCTCGGTCAAGGCCTTCATCTTTTCCATCTTAGAGCTTTCCAACTGTGCATAAATGACTCCTGAGATCCCAGTCGATGTAACAGTCAAACTAGCCATATAGACACACATCTTGTCTTCATCCACTGAATCAACAGGTTGAGGTCGCCAATTAGTCACATATTTGAGATTTTCCCACACCGAACATCTCAAAGCAACACAAACAAGATCCTTCTTGTGACTTAAAGCATCAACTATGACGTTTGCTTTACCAGGATGATAGTTGATGGTGAAGTCATAATCTTTGAGATATTCCATCCACCTTTGCTGTCGTAGATTCATATCCTTCTGTGTTAACATGTACCTCAAGCTTTTATGGTCGGAGAAAACTTCAAACTTTACACCATAGAGATAATGATGCCAAATTTTTAGAGCATGAACGATGGCAAAAAGATCTAAATCATGTGTAAGCCAATTAGCTTCATTTGGTTTCAATTGGTGGGAAGCATAGACGATCACCTTTCCATTTTGCATTAAAACACACCCTAAGACTTGTTTAGAAGCATAAGTGTAGATGACATAGGGTATGCCTTCAACAGGCAAGGCAAGAATGGGAGCAAAAGTCAAACACTCCTTCAGCTTTTCGAAACTGTTCTCACATTTTGGTGTCCAAGAGAACTTGACCTCCTTTCACGTCAACTTGGTTAAAGGCAAGGCCAACTCAGAGAAGTTCTTGATAAACCTTCGATAGTATCCTGCTAAGCCAATGAAACTGCAGATCTCTAAGGGATTCTTTAGAGCTTTCCACTTGGTCACAACCTCTACCTTTATAGGATCAACAACTATATGTCTGACAGAAATCACATGACCCAGAAACATCACTTCCTTTATCCAGAACTCACACTTTGAGAATTTTGCATAGAGTTGATTTTCTCATAGTGTGTTGAGTACAATCCATAGATTCTCACGATGTTGTTCTAACATCTCAGAATAAACCAAAACATTATCGATAAACACCACCACTAACTTGTCTAGGTATGGGCGGAACACTCAGTTCATCAAGTCCATGAAGGAAGCAGGGGCATTTGTCAAGCCGAAAGGCATGACTATGAATTTGTAATGCCCATAGCGAGTTCTGAACGTCGTCTTCAGGACATCATCATCCTTCACGTACATCTGGTAGTAGCCACTTCACAGATCCATCTTGGAGAACATAGTGGCTGACTTTAGCTGGTCGAACAAGTCATCGATGTGAGGCAAAGGATAACAGTTCTTCACCGTCATTTGGTTAAGCATGTGGTAGTCCATACACATCCGCATCAAACCATCCTTCTTCTTCATGAACAAGACAGGGGCTCCCCAAGGTGAAACACTGGGGCAGATAAAGCCCATGTCGAGAAGCTCTTCTAGCTGCTTCTTTACTTTGGCAAGCTCGACAGGGGCCAAGCGGTAAGGCGACTTGGATATTAGAGAAGTTCTAGGTACAAGCTCGATGGAGAACTCCACCTCCCGAGTTGGTGGCAAACTAGGTAACTCCTCGGGAAAGATGTATGGGAAGTCCTTCACCACATATATGTGGTTGAGAGAAGGTGTAGCCTCGAGGACTACAGAGGCTAAGAAAGCTCTACACCCTTGCGAGACTAGCTTTTTAGCTTTGATGGCGGAGATAAAAAATTACTAAACTTCTCACTTCCTACCCTTGACACATAATCTTTCCTCAATAGGATGTGATAAACTAACCTTTGATTCTTCACAAAACAAAATAGCTTTGTACCTCTTCAATCAATCCATTCCCAGGATGACATTAAAGGCGGTCATGTCGAGCAAGATGAAATTTGAGGGAAACATTATACCAGATATATAGAGGTCCATGGTCGGAGTTTGGAGATATGAAGAGCAGATCTTACCACTAGGGGTTTTTACATCTAATATATGATCCATATACTCAGATTCTATTTCTAACATAGAAGCAAGCTGACATGATATGAAGGTATTGGATGAGCCAGAATCAAACAGTGCCTTTATAGGATGCATATTAATATGCAAGGTACCTTCAATAACTTCATTATCTTCGCTTGCTTCCTCAGCATTTAGAGCAAACACTCTCCCATTCCTCCTCTCTACTGGCAGTCGCCTCGGGTTTTGGTTGTTGTTGTTGTTATTATTTCACAGAGGCAGATTCTGCCTTGGCTGCTGGGCATTATTCTGTCCTTGCTAGAAACGGGGGCAGAGTGGTCGGATATGCCCAACTTGGCCGCACTCATGGTAGGTTGGAGGAGGTCGGTTGTCTCTATGAGCAGGTGCATTTTTGATAGGGCATCTCCCTGGAGGATGGTGGCAAGAGCACCTATTGCACCGATCACGTCCATGATTCTCATTCTGGGTAGGGTTCTTCCTCTTATTGTTGCTATAGCCATTACTGTGTCCATAGGATTGGAATCCTGGGTAGGACTCGATGGCCAGGGCCTTATCCACCATCGGTTGGAAGGTGAGTGGAAGCTGTGGAACAAGACTTCGACCCACTTGGTAGTTTAGGCCCTCCAAGAACAATGTTTCCCTTCTCTCGGCTCCAAGGTTGGTGGCATATCATTCTAGAAGTAGGAACCGTTGGATGTAGTCGATTTGGATGTTTTTTGTGCAAGTTATGCAATTTTAGGTGCATTCTGGACTTTTATGCAATTTACCCAATTGGGAGGTTTTCTTTGCAAATTAGCACCTGAATTTTAATCTTTAGATATTCTCTTACCATTCACGAGATTTGGATGTTTTTTGTGCAAGTTATGCAATTTTAGGTACATTCTGGACTTTTATGCAATTTACCCAATTGGGAGGTTTTCTTTGCAAATTAGCACCTGAATTTTATGCAATTTACCCATTTGGATGTTTTTTGGGAACCGTTGGATGTAGTCGACCACACTCATGCTTCCTTGCCTAAGGCTATAGAACTCGACTTTCTTCTTCCTTAAGAAGGCAGGACAGATGTACTTCTTCCTGAAGAGCATTAGGAACTGGTCCCACTCCATGGTAGAGGTGTCTCGAGTGCGGGAGACACCATTCCACCAGACACGTGTCGGTCCATCCAGCACATATGTTGCAAACTGAACTTTCTGGTGAGGAGGGCATGCCATACCCTTGAAGGTCCGATCCAAAGCCAACACCCAGTCATCAGTTTTATCCACCATGTTGTGTTCACTTTCACCCTTAAAGTAGGGTGGCTGCATCTTTATGAAGTCAATGAGGGTGAACCCCCTCAGCTTGTTGGCATTGGCGGCCACTGTGTGGAGCTACCCCATCATGGTGGAGAGCAACTGGCACAACATTGCCAGCTCTTGCTCCGGTGTGAAGGAGGGGGTGCCCGGAGTAGCAGGGTTGACCACACTATGGCCGATAGGAGTCACTGGAGTGTTTTCCACATTAGAGTCATTAGGGTTTGACTCCTTTCCCTTGTTCCTACTGTCGAACAAGTCACCTATCCTAAAATGTAGGGTTAACATATTAAGTTCCCAGGAGTATTTGAATCATAGATGAAAAAGAACAAAGACAAGGCCATCAGTTGGCACAAGAAGGTCAAGCAAAATAGCACCAAGAACCAAACCATCGGGTTGCAAAACAAGAAGGAGAATCATCTCAAAGACCCTAAGTTATGACCATTGCTTGTGAGCAAAAGCCATCACCTGTGACATGCAAGCAACATCTAGAGCACCCATATCTATGGAAGAAATGTACAAATAGCTAAGAAGGGCATCTAGAAAGATCATCTACCCAGGAACTACCATATAAGCATAAACCCTAGGAAAAGGTGCTACCTTTCTACTTAGAACATCATTTTTAGTAAGAACTAGTACATGCAAGCAACGAGAAAAGAATATCTAGAATGCTATTGCCTAAAAGCATACTATTTTGGGAGTTTCGTATCAGCTCAGGCTAGGCCGGTATCATATGGGCATGTGATTTCTTGTAAACCAAGCTAGTGTTGTGGAGGAAAATATTGCCAGCCCCCGAAACCCTGATCCATTCTAGACACCTTTGCTTCAACTTCATGTCCTAATAGTTGCCTAAAGGCTCTGATACCATGTTGTAAAGAGGAGAGATTACCTCCTTACTAAAGTTTAAAAGAATGCACATACCTCTCTTACTGATATCAATTACTAACTTTCACCACTTTAATTGAGTCCAAGTTCCACTTTGCCTATTTTCAATGTATTAACATGTATTAGAGTACATAGTGCACATTAATGTATAGAAACCCTAATTTTAGACCTTTTTTTTGAAAAAATCAGATTTAGACTCTTAAAATATCACCAATAAACTTATTAAGTTATCCTAATCAAGAAAACATATTTTTACGTTAATTTTGGAGTTATGATGATTAAGATGTAATTTTTAAGGATTTTATGCATTAAATTCATTTTACAAAAATCACCCTTCGTCAAACCATAAAATCAGACCTTTAAAATATTTTTATTAGATAGATATCAATTTTCCAATTCCAAAACATATTTATTTGTCAAATTTGGATAAGCAGTTTAGAAGATATGAATCTTTCAATACTGACCAATAGAAAATTGTCGCATCATCTAACCGATCGAGATAATTAAAGAGAGAGGGAGAGGGAGAAAACACAATTTGACCCAAGATCAGGTTTTAAGTTGCATAGGTAACCAAACTAGAGCTTCTAGAAAAGGTAAAATAGAAAGAAACCAAAACCCCAGAAGAACATTGTAAAAAGAGATGGAAATCATCGATTTTCAACATAGAATCATGAGTTTTAAGCATGTACTAAGAAATATATGAGAAGGGGGTTAACAAAACTTGCCTATAGGAAGGTAAGAAGGTTCAAACAGAAAGGATCCCGAGATTAGAAGGTCTGGTTGCTCCAAGCCAAGCTCCTTTCTTGAGCAAAGATCACCTTCTCCACTTTAGAGGTGCAAACCCTAGCAAAAGAGCATGGAGATGAGATGTTTTAGGGTTCTTAGGTGGATTTTTATCATGGAAGGTCATGGTTCTGACCTGGAAGAAGGTGGGAGGAATACTAAAAACATGAAAATAGGGAAGGAAAGTAGGATTCATACTAGTTTTGGTCAAAATCACCAAGGAGGAGCTTAAGAAATCCTAAATAGAGAAATTTGGAACCCTAGGAGCCTTCTCCACCAAGGTAGGCACCTTCTTTTACCTTGGTACATCAACTTCATGGCCAAACATAGAAGGGACGATGCTCTAGGCTGGGGAAAAGAGAAGGAGAGGATTGCTTCTTGGATTGGGATGTGGGAAGGGGTAGGCATGACTTTATAAAGAAGGGGGCAAGTATGAGGTGCTATGTGACTTTCCATGTGTCCTTAGGCTAAGGCTTCATGGCCATGCAAGAGGATAGATCATGGAATGTTCTTTCATATCAAAGGTCGGTCGTAAGAGCCTTCTAGGCCATCCCCATTGCCCTTCAAATAGAGAAATAACCCCATTGGTTGATAGCTTTTAAAGATAGGCACATTTATAAAGAGGGCAATCCCTATAATGCCCTTGGAAAGTAACACCTTCAAAACAAGGTGCAACCAGGTGCCCCATGGTTCAAAATATCATGAATGGTAAGGGAATATCTAAAGATTAAAATTCAGTGATAATTTGCAAAGAAAACCTCCCAATTGGGTAAATTGCATAAAAGTCCAGAATGTACCTGCAATTGCATAACTTGCACAAACAACATCCAAATCGAACCAAATTTGAAACTTAGGCTCATTTTATATTTTCAAATCATACCAAAAAGTTATATTAAGGTTTAGAGTAGTTAATTATGGTAATTAAGCTTTTACTGAGGTATTTGTGCATAAACCCTTATATTGGTACAATTAGTGAATAAATGTTCACTAAACAACTATAAGTTCCACTAATTAAACATAAATGACATAAAGGATAGAAATGAAAGGGAAACTTTGGGAATAAGGTTTACATGGAGATTACATCTAAGATTCATTATGTTACAGAAGGGCTGAAGAGTTGGAGCAAGGAGACTTTTGGTGCCCTGAGACAGAGGAAGTGTACCTTGAAGACGTAGTGGCTCATCTACAAATAGCCTTTGATGCCAATCTCATGGAGACAATGAGTATCGTTCTGAGGCAAGTGGAAGAAGAACTTGCCTAGATCCTCCATATTGAGGAGGACTTGTGGAGGGAGAGATCAATGATTAATGTGTTGGAGGACAGATAGAGGAGTACTTCTTTTTATCATGCAGAGATCAAGGGGGGACAAAAAAGAGGATGGTCCTTTGTCTAAAAGATGAGAATGGTGGTGGAAAACCCTGAAATGAGGGAGAGAAAGAAAGAAACGTCGACTAGTGGGATGTATTGATTGCGCGCCATGAAACGGCTGTCTCACTAGGCAAGATAGTCGTTTGGTGATGACTTGGTGCATGCCTAGAATCTTTGGAGTGAATCCCTAAGGAGGGTGCTAGCGGCACCATTTGGTTGCAAACTTGGGATCAAAGCAATGTTCCATACGATCGTCTGGGCTATGTGGAATGCCCATTTCATGCCACTGTGTGCGTGATCAAGAATATGGAACCCTAATCAAGTGGCGGTGTCGTTTGCAAACTGAGTTGATTTTAGGTCATCTGACTTGGTTGTCTGGGCTTGCTTGGGTGCTTGTCTGGGTACATGAGATGAGCGTATTGCTAAATCGAGATGCCCGTCTGTCGTGTAGAGTTGGCTGGTTGAGCTGAGGCCAAGGTGGTCGTTTGACTCTTGACTATGGAAGTCTCGGGAATGAGCTGACCATCTGGGCCTAGTGAGACGGTCGTCTCGCTGGCTCAGTGAGTCCGAATCAGCTTTGGAGAAAAACCCTACAAAAAGTGAGAGAGAAGATAAGTATTTGCAAAAGTAAATCAAGAAGTGGATAAATTGCAATTTGGTCCAGAAATTAATGAAAAAGAGATAAAATATAATGAAAAGGACTAAGAAGAATATTCAAAAAGATAGATGAAAATGCATTCATCAAAATACCCCAGACTTGAATCTTTGCTCGTCTCGAGAAAATTAAATTACAAATAAATCCAATTTATACTCCCAAAATGTCATGCTCACCTTTATAATCATCACTATAATCCTTACCTCCAAATTTTGGCCAAGTGACCCAATCTCCTAGAACCACATAGCATAAAGTTATATATTCCATATCAAAATAATTATCACATCTTGCTACTAAAGTGAGAATTTGTAGAAGAATAGGCATCCTCTTAATTTCACTTTGACACACTCAATTTTTATTTTTTGTAAGTTGTTGCACAAGAACAGTACGAAGAGGGAGTGTGAAAACAAAAAAGGAAGTGATGAAATTTTTTGATCCCTCCTCTATTCGACTTGGGATTTGAATTTGTGGAGCTGTGGATACATTGGTCAATTTTTTTTTTCATGTGCACTTTTTTTGGTATTTTTGATGGTACGCCGCTTTGTGGGGTATGGAGTTTTTATTTTGGGAAGCATGCCACCCCGAACTTGCTTTTTTTCTGTTGGTGATTCTTTGCTTCTCTTTTTTAGAAGAAAAATAGAGGGAAGGAAGAGATGTTCTTGTTCTTATAACTTTCAACACTATATTTTTTCCATAGAGTTTCTTTGCTCTAGTAAGAAAATTCCTATAATTCACATCATACAAGTTTTATAACAAGGTAATCCATTTGTTTAAATATAGGTAAAAATTATGCTTGGTTCTGATTGATTCCTTATGACTTGCAAACTATTCCAAAGAGTGATGTTATTAGGGGTCCTAGGTGATAAAATGGTTTCAGACATGGCAATTTGTAATAAAACTTGCAAAAAGTTTTATTAAATTCAATTTGGGGTATAATAATAGATGTCTACTCAATGGGTCGACTAGATAATGGCCTTTACAACTAAGTAAAATAGAAAGGGATGGCCAACTAGATAAAGGCCATAAACTAAAACAAATACATGCAAAATAATAAAAAGGCAAAATAAAGCAAATAAGGGAAAAGATAGGGGTGGAATAAAATTGTACCACCCACATCCACCCCAGACTTAGACTTTTGCTTGTCTTGAGAAAAACCTAAATCAGATATGGAGGGAAGAAAATCACTCTGGAGGAGGAAAGTGTGAAGATGAAGGAGGGTTGTAGTAGTAGTTTCCACAATAAGGGGAGTTGGGATCAGGGTAGGCCTGATGTGCCCCATACTTCTCATACTGAGGTCTACTGGCATTGTAATGGCCTTGGTGCACATGATAGGACTCATGGGAACGTTGCATCATGTACATATGGTTGAGTTGATGACCTTGATGTTGCTGCTCACGTTAGATCTCCTCCAATTGATCTTAGATCTCATATAACCCATAAGGCTCCTAGGGGCCTTCCTCAGTGGCCCTGCATCTCCTAGTGAGGAGTCAAGAAGGAGGAGGTGGTGATCCAGTCTCATCATCATGTGCCTCTAAGGAGACACTCCTCCTATGAGCTGTGGGCTCAGGGACATCATCTACATCAAGATTCTCTAGAAGAAATTACGCAATATGCGTTGGCAGATCCGACAAGTCAAAAACTAGGTGAGCAGATGCAAACCAAGTGTGGCATGGAAGCTCAAGGATGATGTGGGAGTCTTTGAAAAGTAAGTAGTAGACTCCATTGGTACCTGGGCAGAGGAACTTGCACCCCTTCAAGTATGATGGGTCAATCAGGTGGTGCTTTAGGGCCAGTGGCTTCCCTGCTGAAGGAAGTGTGGGCCAAGATGTGATGGAGGTAACAGACCATTAGGTTGTGGATGATAGATACCTCCATGCTGCCAGGTAGCTTGGGTGGAAGGTGTAAGGACCCTGACCTGCGTTTAGGGTTTACCCTGTTTGTTTTTCTTGATCTTGGTGCTTTGGTGCTTGCTAATCACCTTTGAGTGGTGATTAGGGTTTTGTTGTGCTTTGTTGAGAGTTCGAGGGGCTACTTGCAAATAACCCAAGTTTAGGGTTTGGTGGGAAAGTTTGCCATCTTGTGAGATGTTTTCCCTCTTTGCTTCCTCTAGGGTTGAGAGGAAGGCTTGGGCTTGTTGTTTGAGTCCTTTGGGCCTGAGTTGAGCTTGTTTGGGCCTTGGAGTTCCTTGTTTGGGCTTGCTTGAGCCTTGTGTCGCCCAAGGTAGGTGGTGTGTCGCCCAGTTGCTTGGTGTGTCACCCAGTAGCTCTTGTTGTGTCGCCCAGATGGCTTGGCTTGGTTGGTGGACACATGGTGCACATCTTGGACAAGTGCCTTATGGCTTGCATGAGAGGTGGCTTGAGTTGGTGGACATGTGTCCCTTGGTTGGGAGACACATAGCATGGTTGTACCTTGGTTTCTCCTCCCCTTCTTCCTATATAGGTAGCTCTTCTCCTTGCCTTAGTCTCCTTTGGTCCTTTGGTCTCCCTCCACCCTTGGTGCACGATATCCCTCTCCATCTTGCTTGTGTGTTGGCCAATACACTTCCTTGGAGCTGAAGTGGTGGCCGATACACCTTCCTGGAGCAGCTTGGTGGATGATAGCTTTGGACCTTGGAGTGCTTTGGAGCTTTGGTGGCCGACAACCTTGGAGCTCAAAGTGCATCTTCTTCCTTGGAGCTTAAGGCGGGTTGCATAGTTTCTAACCCTAACTCTCTTACCTCTAGCTTTAACCTTGTTACATGATAGTAGACTAGCTTAGTTCCTTGCTTGTACATCTTGCTTATATACCTTAGTGGTCGATATCCCTCTCTTGGGTTTAGGGTTCCTTGTATACCTTGCTTTCTAGGGTTTGGGGCTTCCTGGTGTTGAAGGTTGATGATGACCTAGGGTTGGGCGATACCCCCCCCCTTCCTTGTGAGTGTGTTGGGCGACACACTTGCCCCTAAAGTTGAATGATATGAGTAACCTTGGGTTGAGCAACACCTTTGTTTCTAAGTTGGCCAACATGGTCCCCTTTGTTCTGAGTTGGCCGACATGGTGACCATGTTGGGCGACATGGTACCTTGTATTGGATGATAGGATGAGTCCTTGTGGGTGGGCGATACCCTTGCCCATGAGTGGGCGATAGGGTGAGCTAGGTTGTTGGCCGATATGGCCAGGGTGAACGTTATCCTTTTTATGGGCGATATAGTTCCCTTGTTCTTCTCTTGAACGATAGACCTTGTGGTGGACGTTAGGGCCAAGCATGGCATGACATGCTGGACGACAGGCTTTGTGCCCTGATGGCCGATACCATGATGGCCGATACCCTAATGGCCGATAGCCATGGTGGACGATAGCCCTGTTGGGCGATACCCTACTCATGTGCTGGATGTGTTGGCCGATAGGGATGGTGGCCGATAGGGTTGATGGTATAGTGGCCGATAGGGTTGATGGTATAGTGGCCGATATGGTTGATGGTGTGATGACCAACAAGGATAGTGTGGTAGTCGATACCCATGTTGGGTGATAGGTTATTAGATGAGGGTTGTGAGGCTATAGTGAGGGTATGAGTTTCTTTGGTGATGGTCCCTCATGTGATAGAAGTGGATGCTTATACATAAACCTATAAAACGATGGTGGTGTTTGTGATATCATCAATATGTAATATGTTGCCTTGCAAATAATAAGGATGCTAATGGTAGTAATGTTAATGATGATAGCCCTCATGTAATAGATGCATGATGTGACCCATTATGCTTAATTGTTAATGATAATGAAGATGATGATAAATACTCTAGTAGTTTGTTTAATGATAATAATGTTGGTAATAATGATGCTAAGTGACAGTTACATTAAAGGTTGCTTCATGATAAAGATGACAATAGTTGATGACATAGTAATAACCTTGTTAATAATAGTGTTGGTTCTGTAAACACAACATGATTTCTATATACCCTGATTGTTTGTACAATCTCGATATAAGGGTAAGTATCAGTATGGTTGTTTAATGATGTACTTAACATACTTGATTACCAAATAACTGTCATATTGATAAGTAGATTATCTTGAATGATATTTCATGATAGTGAGCATATTCCTTATGTTGAATCTACAATTATTGCATACCTTAACCTTGCAGGTGATGACTTAGCCATGAAAGGGCTATATGACATATGTAATGAGTAACATTACTTTGATAATTGCCCTATAAGATTATGTATGTGATGTGTTGGTCCCATGATGATGATGTGAGCCTTAAGAGGCAGTAATAATACATGATGAAGGGTTGAGACCCTGTGGTATGTGATGATCCTTGAGATGGATCTGGATGGTTGGCAAGAGGCCAAGTGGTAACATGTGATGTTGGATCCTTAAGATGGATCAGGTTGATATGAATAGATCATAATATAATGTTCTTTACTTTCTATTATATCTTTGCATGTTATACAACTTGGTTGAATCTTGCAATCCATCTAAAAGATACTAATTAATCACAGTGAAATATATCATGTAGTTTGCCCTGGCCATAGATCCATCATCGTCAGGACTTGGTGATGGTGAAACAGGTTTTTCCTACGGGTTAACCTGGAAGCGCATATTGTTGAATATGTGTAGGTTGCTCCTAGCCTGAAAATGAGGAGGTAAGAGTGTAACTTCGGTTTCAGACTCAGATATGTGTGTAGAGCATGGTGAACAGGCCCATGGCTCAGGATATGTGATGTATGGAGCATGAATGCGTTCATGGCTCAGAGCACAGTGATCAGGCCCGTGGCTCAGTTTTACTAGCGCCGAGACCTGTACCAAGGCGGGCTAGAGAATGGGTAGCCTATGGAGCTAACCCTATGGCTTAGACCACTTCAGCATGTGACTGCGGTCCTGCTTGTGTTGTACTCATGTACTGACCATGAGGAGGGAGGTCGTGGAGTCCGGCTCTTCCATTGACCTTGTATGGCACCGTCTTGGGTTTCGTAACCGAAGGTTGGATTTGAACGGTACGGTTCAAATCCTCAGGGCATAATAAAATGTAATACAGCCGTTTAGTATTTACTGATCAAATCAAACACGAAACATTGGTTGAGGTCTTGTTTGTGTAATATTCCGTTATACCTTGCAGGTCATGTGGTAATCTACCGTATCTTGATAATCAGGTTATATGGCATTATACCCTGTTCTAATAATCCTGTTACATGTTGATATGCCTTATCTTGATAATCATATTCTTTTGAAAGACATCTGGTTATAAGTTTTAAGTACAGCTGGTATGCTTGCCGGTAAGAATGATCTTGCTATATATATATATATAACTGCTTCTAATATATCTGCTCATGTTATAATTGCTGTTATAGTTTCTCTTGCTGAGGTTCTATGGTTGCGGTGGGGAGCTATGTTTCCCACTGGGACAATTGTTCAATTGTCTCACTCCGCTGGTTTCCACCCTTTTTAGGTGGTCGAAGTAGGCGTGGTCGTGGTTGTGGTGTTGCGGACGAGCAGCTTGAGGAGCAGTAGAAGGCAAGCGATGGACATGCTGCTGTTTTGGACGTTTTGTAGTAGAGTCTAGAGTCATCCCTGTACTCTCAGGTCCTTGGCAGTGTTTGACGATGTTTCACAAAGATCGTTCGATGATATCTGTATATCCTGCTATTGGCTGGATGTGGGCCTTTGTGTATATATGAACAGGTGGTGAACTCATGTGATGGATGGACAGCTGTTCCTGAGCTGTGGACACATGTCAGATCTTGTGAACATATTTATATGACATGTTTCTGTGCAGGATGAGGACTGGAAAGTAATAGTTTCACAGTTTATCAGTTTTCCGCAATCGGTTTTAATTAACCCGTGTTTTGATAATATGTGGTTATGGTGTTTTCCGCACGTTTTCGCGTAACACCTCGTTATCTGTGTGATAATGGGATGTGTTGCCACAAGTTTTGGTATCAGAGCTTTAGGTTCGCCGAGTCTACAGGGATCTAGGACTAGGTTGAGTATGTTCTTATGAGTTTTCCAGGTTATCTTACAAAAATCTTCTGCCTAAGAAGAAGAAAAGCCAAGATGTCTGGAAACCACAAAGAACATGCTCCTGAGCATAGTGATGCTGCATCGGTTGATGGAGCAGATGGACGGGCACATGAAGATCGGGTGCCTGAGGTCCCCCAACCAGACCCAGCCATACTTGAACACCCTGCCTACCAACAGCTTATGGGGCAGTTAATGGCTACGATGAATCTCATGGTTGAGCGATTACCAGTGCCTCCTCCGCGAGCACAGGTTCCCCATGGAGAAGCATCGGGTATTGGGAAGACCTTTGAGCGGCTTCGCCGAGTCGGAGCTTCGGATTATGCTGGAACGGCTGATCCAGCGGATGCAGATCTGTGGCTGACGAGTCTTGAAAAGGCTTTCCGGATCCTCGACATCCCCGAAGCAGACATCTGTCTACCTTTTGAAGGGTAGTGCTGGTCACTAGTGGACCATCGAGGAAGAGAAGCGGCCTGGTGAGGTGATCTGTTGGGAAGTGTTTCGACACGAGTTCGTCACCAGATACTTTCCGAAGACGTACCTGGACGAGAAGATCAGTCAGTTTGAGAAGTTGCGGCAAGGAACGATGAACATCACCGAGTATGAAGCTAAGTTTATGGATCTGTTGAGGTTCTGTCCTCACATGGCGGCGACAGATGATGAACGGATCAGACGTTTCGAGAAGGGTTTGAGTGCTGAGTTGACAACCCCTGTGTCTGCGCTGGAAAACCGAGAGCGGTTTGGTACGTTTGTGGAATCCGTTCGACGGATCGAGAGAACAGTAAGGGAGAAAAGAGAGTCGGTGTCTCTTAAAAGACCTACTCAGTTTCAAGGACGAAGGTTTGGTGGCTTCAAGAAACCTAGGTTTTCAGCACCGTCAGTGATGAGAAGTTCTGGTATACCATCTCAGTGGTCTCCGAGTAAGGGAAAAGGTTATGTTTCTTCACCGTCTAAGGCGCACAGTTCAGCTTCGGTGGCAGTGACAGGGCCATCTAGGCCACGAGTTGACAATAGAGCATGTCATCTCTGTGGTCAAGTCGGGCATTGGAAGTTCAATTGCCCGAATATAGATGTTGAAGTGACGCAGCAACCAAGGCAGAGTTTCCAGAAGTCTGAGAGACCACAACCCAGTGGTAGCAGAGGACGAGGATGCGGTCAAGCGTCCCAAGCTGGATCGTCTGCTCAAGGGAGCAGAGGTCGTGGACAACAAGCTACGGCTCGATTCTATGCCATGAATCAGCCGGAGGCGATAGTCAACCCGCGAGTGGTGACATGTCAGATGGAGTTATTTCATTATGATATATCTTCTTCTTGCTTTATATCTGTTTTGGTTGACCCGGGTGCTACACACTCTTTTATCGCCTATAGTATGCTTGAAAACTGTCATCTACCTGTTAGTTGTAAGAAGGATAGCTTGTTGTTAGAAACCCCTCTTGATGGTTCCTCTTTGCTTCGAGAAGAGTGTCCATCTTGTGTTTTGTCTTTTTCGGGACACAGCATTCAGGTGGATCTCATACCACTTGATATGCATGGTTTCGATGTTATCCTTGGGATGGATACCTTAGAGAAGTATAAGGTTGTCTTGGACTGTGGTTCCAAGTAGGCGGTGTTTGATGTTGCTGGAGAGAAGTGGATCTTCCAGGGAGATAGGAAGATTCTTCCGACGTGTTTGGTGTCAGCTATGGTGGCAGATAGGTTGTTGCGACAAGGATGTGAGGCGTTCTTAGCTCACGTTGTGGATACCGTTGTGGATACCAAGGCGAAAGGCCTTAACCTTGAAGAAGTGTCAGTGGTCCGAGATTTTGCAGATGTGTTTCCCGAGGAGTTTCCTGGTGTTCCTCCACCCCGAGAGATCGATTTTGAGATCAATCTGGTTCCGGGAACGCAGCCGATTGCATAGACACCTTATAGGATGGCTCCAGCAGAGATGGTAGAGTTGAAGAAGCAGTTACAAGAGTTGTTGGAGAAAGGTTTCATTAGACCAAGCACGTCACCTTGGGGTGCTCCCGTGTTGTTCGTTAAGAAGAAGGATGGTTCGATGCGGTTGTGTATAGACTACCGACAGTTGAACAAGGTAACGATCAAGAATAAGTACCCGTTGCCGAGGATAGATGACCTGTTCGATCAGTTGCGTTGTGCTACAGTGTTTTCGAAGATCGATCTACGGTCTGGATATCATCAGTTGAGGATAAAGGCGGATGACATACCAAAGTCAGCTTTTAGGACGAGGTATGGTCATTTTGAGTTTGTGGTTATGCCGTTTGGATTAACCAATGCACCTGCTGCTTTCATGGACCTGATGAATAGAGTGTTTCATCCATTCTTAGATCAGTTTGTTGTAGTTTTTATAGACGACATCTTGATCTATAGTCGGAACCGGCTAGAGCATGAGCAACATCTTCATCAAGTGTTGACTCTCCTTCGTCAACATCAGTTGTATGCTAAGTTTAGTAAGTGTGAGTTCTGGTTGGATGAAGTGACTTTCTTAGGTCATGTGATATCTGCTGAAGGAGTCAAAGTAGATCCGAAGAAAGTGGAATCCGTTGCGGATTGGGAACAGCCGAAGACACCGACGGAAGTTCATAGTTTCCTTGGTCTAGCAGGATACTACCGGAGGTTTATCAAGGACTTCAGTTCGGTAGCTCTATCGATGATGAAGTTGACCAGGAAGGATGTACCTTTTGTTTGGAATGATCGATGTCAGCAAGCTTTCCAAAGTTTGAAGGAAAAGCTAACCAGTGCTCCAGTGTTGATCTTGCCAGAATCTGGAAAAGGCTATGTTGTTTTCTGTGATGCGTCCAAGAAAGGTTTGGGTTGTGTGCTGATGCAGGAAGATCATGTGGTTTCTTTTGCTTCGCGACAGATTAAGAAACACGAGGAGAACTATCCGACCCATGACTTGGAGCTGGCAGTAGTGGTTCATGCATTAAAGATTTGGAGACACTATCTTTATGGGGAAGTGTGTCAGATCTTTACATATCACAAGAATCTGAAGTACATCTTCTCACAGCAAGAGTTGAACATGCGACAGCGTCGGTGGATGGAGTTGATCAATGATTATGATTGCACTATCGAGTATCATCCTGGAAAGGTGAATGTGGTAGTAGACGCGCTTAGCAGAAAGTCTTCTACTCCCAAGAAGGCACAGATGAGTTCTTTGGTATGCCATAGGCGGGACATGTTAGTCTCCTTACGGCAGATGAACGTACAGATGGAGGTTTCCTCGTTAGCTGGACTTTTAGCACAAATGCAAATCAAGCCCACGTTGAGACAGCAGATCAAGGATGCACAGCAAACGGATGATACAGTACAGCTAATCAGATCAGAGTTTGGCAGCGAAAAGCATGATGGGTTCCATGAGTCCGAGGATGGAATGGTTTGCTATCATAATAGGATGGTGGTTCCAGATGCTGATAATCTGAGGGTGTTGGTGCTCGAGGAAGCACACACGTCGATGTATGCTATGCATCCAGGTGTCACCAAGATGTACCATAGTCTGAAGGACTTGTATTGGTGGCCCGGCCTGAAGAAAGATGTAGCTGAGTTTGTGGCTAGGTGTGCGGTGTGTCAGCAAGTAAAGGCTGAGCATCAAAAGCCGGTAGGTACGTTGCAAACTTTGCCTATACCACAGTGGAAATGGGATCACATAACCATGGATTTCGTAGTTGGTCTACCCAGGACAACTAGGAATCATGATTCCATTTGGGTGATAGTGGACAGATTAACAAAGTCTGCCCATTTCATACCTGTGAAGACCACGTATACAGCTGAAAAGCTCGCTCGAGTATATGTGGATGAGATAGTTCGTTTGCATGGTGTGCCAGCAATGATAGTTTCTGATAGAGGTCCTCAGTTTACAAGTCGTTTTTGGGAACAGTTGCACAGGGCGATGGGAATGCAGTTGAAGTTCAGTACCGCTTTCCACCCGCAGACAGATGGACAGTCTGAGAGGACTATTCAGACTTTGGAGGATCTTCTTCGTGCTTGTGTTTTGCAGTTCCTAGGCAGTTGGGACGTACATCTCAGTTTGATAGAGTTTGCCTACAACAATAGCTATCAGCAGAGCATTGACATGGCTCCCTATGAGGCTTTGTATGGGAGGAAGTGCAGATCTCCTTTGTGTTGGTATGAATCAGGTGAATATCAGCTTTTGGGCCCTGAGTTAGTACAGCAAACGACAGAAAAGATCAAGGTGATACAACAACAGTTGAAAGCGGCACAAGACAGGCAGAAGTCTTATGCAGACAATCGCCGATGACCCTTGGAGTTCCAGGTGGGAGACAAGGTGTATCTTAAAGTCTCTCCATGGAAAGGTGTGTTGAGGTTTGGACGGAAAGGTAAGTTAGCTCCCAGATATATGGGGCCTTACTCAGTCATAGCACGTGTTGGCAAAGTGGCTTATGAGTTAGAATTGCCTCCAGAGTTGCACAGGTTACATCCAGTGTTCCATGTCAGTATGCTGAAGAAAAGTCATCCGGATACAGGAACAGTGATACAACCAGTTGAAGTTGAGCTTGACAGAGATGTGACTTATGAAGAGGGTCCTATGATGATCCTTGACAGAAGAGTCAAGAAGCTGAAGAGAAAGGATCTGGTTCTTGTGAAGGTCCTTTGGCATCACCGTGGCGTTGAGGAAGCCACGTGGGAGCTTGAGGAAGAGATGAGGAGGAAGTATCCCTCGCTTTTCTCTTCGGATTTCGGGGACGAAATCCTTTTGTAGAGGTTTATGGCTGTAAGGACCCTGACCTGCGTTTAGGGTTTACCCTGTTTGTTTTGCTTGATCTTGGTGCTTTGGTGCTTGCTAATCACCTTTGAGTGGTGATTAGGGTTTTGTTGTGCTTTGTTGAGAGTTCGAGGGGCTACTTGCAAATAACCCAAGTTTAGGGTTTGGTGGGCAAGTTTGCCATCTTGTGAGATGTTTTCCCTCTTTGCTTCCTCTAGGGTTGAGAGGAAGGCTTGGGCTTGTTGTTTGAGTCATTTGGGCCTGAGTTGAGCTTGTTTGGGCCTTGGAGTTCCTTGTTTGGGCTTGCTTGAGCCTTGTGTCACCCAGGGCAGGTGGTGTGTCGCCCAGTAGCTCTTGTTGTGTCGCCCAGATGGCTTGGCTTGGTTGGTGGACACATGGTGCACATCTTGGACAAGTGCCTTATGGCTTGCATGAGAGGTGGCTTGAGTTGGTGGACATGTGCCCCTTGGGTGGGCGACACATAGCATGGTTGTACCTTGGTTTCTCCTCCCCTTCTTCCTATATAGGTAGCTCTTCTCCTTGCCTTAGTCTCCTTTGGTCCTTTGGTCTCCCCTCCACCCTTGGTGCACGATATCCCTCTCCATCTTGCTTGTGTTGGCCAATACACTTCCTTGGAGCTGAAGTGGTGGCCGATACACCTTCCTGGAGCAGCTTGGTGGACGATAGCTTTGGACCTTGGAGTGCTTTGGAGCTTTGGTGGCCGACAACCTTGGAGCTCAAAGTGCATCTTCTTCCTTGGAGCTTAAGGCGGGTTGCATAGTTTCTAACCCTAACTCTCTTACCTATAGCTTTAACCTTGTTACATGATAGTAGACTAGCTTAGTTCCTTGCTTGTACATCTTGCTTATATACCTTAGTGGTCGGTATCCCTCTCTTGGGTTTAGGGTTCCTTGTATACCTTGCTTTCTAGGGTTTGGGGATTCCTGGTGTTGAAGTTTGATGATGACCTAGGGTTGGGAGATACCCCCCCTTCCTTGTGAGTGTGTTGGGCGACACACTTGCCCCTAAAGTTGAACGATATGAGTAACCTTGGGTTGAGAAACACCTTTGTTTCTGAGTTGGCCGACATGGTCCCCTTTGTTCTGAGTTGGCCGACATGGTGACCATGTTGGGCGACATGGTACCTTGTATTGGATGATAGGATGAGTCCTTGTGGGTGGCCGATACCCTTGCCCATGAGTGGGCGATAGGGTGAGCTAGGTTGTTGGCCGATATGGCCAGGGTGAACGTTATCCTTTTTATGGGCGATATAGTTCCCTTGTTCTTCTCTTGAACGATAGGCCTTGTGGTGGACGTTAGGGCCAAGCATGGCATGACATGCTGGACGATAGGCTTTGTGCCCTGATGGCCGATACCATGATGGCCGATACCCTAATGGTCCATAGCCATGGTGGATGACAGCCCTATTGGGCGATACCCTACTCATGTGCTGGATGTGTTGGCCGATAGGGATGGTGGCCGATAGGGTTGATGGTATAGTGGCCGATAGGGTTGATGGTATAGTGGCCGATATGGTTGATGGTGTGATGACCAACAAGGATAGTGTGGTAGTCGATACCCATGTTGGGTGATAGGTTATTAGATGAGGGTTGTGAGGCTATAGTGAGGGTATGAGTTTCTTTGGTGACGGTCCCTCATGTGATAGAAGTGGATGCTTATACATAAACCTATAAAATGATGGTGGTGTTTGTGATATCATCAATATGTAATATGTTGCCTTGCAAATAATAAGGATGCTAATGGTAGTAATGTATATGATGATAGCCCTCATGTAATAGATGCATGATGTGACCCATTATGCTTAATTGTTAATGATAATGAAGATGATGATAACTACTCTAGTAGTTTGTTTAATGATAATAATGTTGGTAATAATGATGCTAAGTGACAGTTACATTAAAGGTTGATTCATGATAAAGATGACAATAGTTGATGACATAGTAATAACCTTGTTAATAATAGTGTTGGTTCTGTAAACACAACATGATTTCTATATACCCTGATTGTTTGTACAATCTCGATATAAGGGTAAGTATCAGTATGGTTGTTTAATGATGTACTTAACATACTTGATTACCAAATAACTGTCATATTGATAAGTAGATTATCTTGAATGATATTTCATGATAGTGAGCATATTCCTTATGTTGAATCTATAATTATTGCATACCTTAACCTTGCAGGTGATGACTTAGCCATGAAAGGGCTATGTGACATATGTAATGAGTAACATTACTTTGATAATTGCCCTATAAGATTATGTATGTGATGTGTTGGTCCCATGATGATGATGTGAGCCTTAAGAGGCAGTAATAATACATGATGAAGGGTTGAGACCCTGTGGTATGTGATGATCCTTGAGATGGATCTGGATGGTTGGCAAGAGGCCAAGTGGTAACATGTGATGTTGGATCCTTAAGATGGATCAGGTTGATATGAATAGATCATAATATAATGTTCTTTACTTTCTGTTATATCTTTGCATGTTATACAACTTGGTTGGATCTTACAATCCATCTAAAAGATACTAATTAATCACAGTGAAATATATCATGTAGTTTGCCCTGGCCATAGATCCATCATCGTCAGGACTTGGTGATGGTGAAATAGGTATTTCCTACGGGTTAACCTGGAAGCGCATATTGTTGAATATGTGTAGGTTGCTCCTTGCCTGAAAATGAGGAGGTAAGAGTGTAACTTCGGTTGCAGACTCAGATGTGTGTAGAGCATGGTGAATAGGCCCATGGCTCAGGATATGTGATGTATGGAGCATGAATGCGTTCATGGCTCAGAGCACGGTGATCAGGCCCGTGGCTCAGTTTTACTAGCGCCGAGACCTGTACCAAGGCGGGCTAGAGAATGGGTAGCCTATGGAGCTAACCCTGTGGCTTAGACCACTTCAGCATGTGACTGCGGTCCTGCTTGTGTTGTACTCATGTACTGACCATGAGGAGGGAGGTCGTGGAGTCCGGCTCTTCCATTGACCTTGTATGGCACCGTCTTGGGTTTCGTAACCGAAGGTTGGATTTGAACGGTATGGTTCAAATCCTCAGGGCATAATAAAATGTAATACAGCCGTTTAGTATTTACTGATCAAATCAAACACGAAACATTGGTTGAGGTCTTGTTTGTGTAATATTCCGTTATACCTTGCAGGTCATGTGGTAATCTACCGTATCTTGATAATCAGGTTATATGGCATTATACCCTGTTCTAATAATCCTGTTACATGTTGATATGCCTTATCTTGATAATCATATTCTTTTGAAAGACATCTGGTTATAAGTTTTAAGTACAGCTGGTATGCTTGCCGGTAAGAATGATCTTGCTATATATATATATATATAACTGCTTCTGATATATCTTCTCATGTTATAATTGCTGTTATAGTTTCTCTTGCTGAGGTTCTATGGTTGCGGTGGGGAGCTATGTTTCCCGCTGGGACAATTGTTTAATTGTCTCACTCCGCTGGTTTCCACCCTTTTTAGGTGGTCGAGGTAGGCGTGGTCGTGGTTGTGGTGTTGCGGACGAGCAGCTTGAGGAGCAGTAGAAGGCAAGCGATGGACATGCTGCTGTTTTGGACGTTTTGTAGTAGAGTCTAGAGTCATCCCTGTACTCTCAGGTCCTTGACAGTGTTTGACGATGTTTCACGAAGATCGTTCAATGATATCTGTATATCCTGCTGTTGGCCGGATGTGGACCTTTATGTATATATGAACAGGTGGTGAACTCATGTGATGGATGGACAGCTGTTCCTGAGCTGTGGACACATGTCAGATCTTGTGAACATATTTATATGACATGTTTCTGTGCAGGATGAGGACTGGAAAGTAATAGTTTCACAGTTTATCAGTTTTCCGCAATCGGTTTTAATTAACCCGTGTTTTGATAATCTGTGGTTATGGTGTTTTCCGCACGTTTTTGCGTAACACCTCGTTATCTGTGTGATAATGGGATGTGTTGCCACAGAAGGCCTGTGATGTCCGCCCAAAACTTTTCCGCATTGTAGTTGTCAGGATGGATGTCGTGGCGATGCTTCATGCATTGAGTGATCCAGTAATTGTCACCTCCCTCAATTATCATAGAGGTTAGCTACATGGTCAAGATCTCAAAATCTTTGCCAAAGACTCGGGCCTTACAGCTAGATTTGCCCCATGAACTATGGTACCAACGATAGGTGGTGACGAACTCCAATGTGAGATCATTGTATATTAGAGTGACATGATATGGAAATATGAGTATACGATTCTTCCTTGAAGTATACTGATATGGAAATCTTATCCCTTGATACAAGCAAGGACAAAATGGTAAGAATCTTTGAATAGAGTAGGTAAAAAAAACATATTGTAAGACCTTCCTAGCGGTTTTCTAAGAGCTCATGTGCCCTCCAGTAGGGCCAGAATGACACTTCTTGAGAATGTCATGGGCCTCTTCCTCATTGATGCGCCCATAGTTCAGGAAAGCGGTATGCGGTGTACGGGCGGAGAGGGTACTGCATAGAGTATATGCGGTAAGCGGGAGTATATGCGGTTTTAGATTTTTTATATTTCAATAAACTAATTACATATGAAATAATTTAATGAGATCATAAATTAAAATATATAGAGTAGGCACTTACATCTATTTACTTATAAACATATTAATATGCATGTATGATGTATGATATGCTTATATATGTATATATGTCTATATATAGAATGTGTTTGTAATATATGTACAAATACGAAAATGTAGGTAAATTAATGTACAAATATATGTATAGTGTGTATAAATGTGAATAAATCAAAATGTATATATACATGCACAAATATGTGATTGTATATTTAGGTATATTGTATATGTATCTATACATGTTAATATATCAAAAGGTATTCAAATAAATGTACAAATACGAGTGGAAAATTTTTATATGTATTACAATGTATATATATAATTCAATGACTATATATCTCAATTTATATATATAATGAAATGTGTGTATATATATCCATGTATGTACAAAATGCATGAACATTAGTTGTGGGCTTTTCAAAAAGCGGAGTTTAATCGACCGCTTAATCGGCCAAGCGGGAGTATATGCGGCCCATGACTGCTTAGAGGACCGATTAGTAATATGCGGTGCGGTAGGGTGACTGCATAGGTATATGTGGGAGTATATGCGGCTGTGCGGACCGATTTCCCGAACAGTGGATGCGCCTACGGTAAAGTCCATCAAAGCACAATATAAAAAGGTATGGGTCATCCCAATAGTATTTTTTCACATCATGCAAAATTTATCCTTAGAATGTCCCTTGTATTCAGGGTGCAACACACCCACAGCTAGAAAATTCACATAATCAGCAAACCAAGGATATTAGAATTCCATTTTTAATAATTTATCATGAGGGAGAGAGTCATTAATGGGGATGCCATCATCGTTGAAAAAGTCAAGGAGGCTAAGATGGTCGACAAAAACATTCTCACAGTCCTTCTTGTCTAGGATTTCAAAGTCCAATTCTTGAAGCAAAAGGACCCAACAAAGAAGGCAAGGTTTGGCATCCTTTTTAGTCATTAAATATCAAATGGCCGCACGATCCGTGTAAACAATGACTTTGGACCCTACCAAATATGAGCAGAATTTGTCAAAGGCATATACTATGGCTAGCATTTCCTTTTCAGTAGTGGTGTAATTCTGTTGTGCGTCATCAAGAGTTTTGGATGCATAGTAAATTACATGGTGCTTTTTATGAACATGTTGTCCAAAAATAGCATCAACAGTGTAATCACTCACATCACATTAACTCAAAAGGTAAAGACCAGTCAGGGGCCCTAATGATGGGAGTAGAAATGAGGACATCTTTTAAACAAAGAAAACAGGCCATGCAAGCTTTATCAAACACAAAAGGGGTATCTCTTTGGAGGATATTGGTCAAGGGTTTGGTGATCTTAGAAAAGTCACGGATGAAACACCGATAAAAACCTGCGTGCTCAAGAAAGGAACGAACGTCTTTGATAGAAGAAGGGGTGGAAGTTTGGAGATAACTTCAATCTTATCTCTATCGAGTTCAATGTCATGGTTGCTCACCCTATAGCCTAAGACAAACCCTTCAGTCACCATAAAGTGTCACTTTTCCCAATTGAGGATCAAGTGTGCTTCCTCACATTTTTCCAAAACAAGAGATAAATGATGGAGGCAAAAGTCAAAACTATCTCCATAGATAGAGAAATTGTCCATAAACACATCCATAATGGTCTCAATCAATCCAGCAAAAATAGCAAACATGCATTGCTGAAAGGTGGCTGAGGCATTGCAGAACCCTAATGACATTCTCCTGAATGCATAAGTGCCAAAGGGACAAATAAAGGTCATTTTCTCCTGGTGTCTAGATGAATGGGAATCTGATAGAAACCTAAATAGCCATTAAGATAACAGAAATATAGTTGATGGGTGAGGCGCTCTAGTACTTGATCCTGAAAGGGAAGGGGGATTTGATCTTTCCTAGTGGCCTTATTTAGTATTCTATAGTCAATACACATCCTTCACTCTGTGACGGTACGGGTGGGAATAATCTCATCATTGTCATTTTTCACGACAAGGGTACCCCCTTTCTTGGGGACGACCTGAACCAAACTAACCCATGGGGAGTCAAAGATGGGGTAGACAATTCCTGAAATCAAAAGCTTGATAACCTCTAGATGCACAACATCCTTCATGTTAGGATTCAATTTCCTTTGAGGATCTCTAGAAAGTTCATACTCTTCTACCATAGGAATTTTATTCATGCAAATGGCTTGATCAAACCCTGTCAAATTACCCATTTTGTATCCTAAGGCAGATTTCCTCTTCCGAATCTCAGTCATTATCTTGGTTTCCTATTCATGGGTGAGATCAGAGTTGATGATAACATGATAATGTTCTTTCTCATCAAGAAAACATACTTAAGACCTTTAGGGAGGGGTTTCATATCGGGTGCTTTGGGGGATTCAAGTTTAACATCTACAACATAGAGCATTTTGAGATCCTCAAACTCTTCATCATGGATCTCCTCAAAGATTTTGAGATGATGTCTATATTGCTTTAACTGCTCATCATCAAATCCACAATCAATAGGGGTCACAAGGGCATTTTGGAGGGGATACTCAACTAGTTCCCATTCTTGTCTCAACTGTGGCATTTTATCAATACAATCAAGGAGATAGACCTCTTCTTGGAGGCTTGGTCCGCGCATGCTTTCAAATACCCTAAACTTTAGGGTTTGTTTTCCTATGCGCAGGAAAATGGTTCTGGCCTCAGCATCAATCAAGGCACGAGCGGTGGCCTAAAAGGGGCAACCAAAGATGATGGGGGTGTCTTCCTTTATGTCCATGATGACAAAGTCACATGGGACATAGGCATCTTTCCCAGCCCTTACGGGTATGTCTTCAATGATACCATATGTTTTTTTCATGGATATGTCAGCCAATTGGATGGTCATGAAGGTAGGAAGCATATAAACAAAGCCTAACCTCCTGCAAAGACTATAGGGCATGCACTACTACAGAACCTACCTTTAGTGTCGGTTATTTAAAGCCTTTAGTGTCGGTTTCTGAGCGACACCTATGTGGGCGACACTAAAAGCTCACCCATTAGGCGTAAGTTCCAAAATCGACGCCCAAACTCTTCGCACGCCACTGAAAACGTGCCATCATGGCACTATAGGCGTCGGTTATTAGATATGAAACCGACGCCCAAACCCTTCGCGCCACAGAAAGGGCGCCATCTTGGGCACTATCAGTGTCGGTTTTTTACAAATAACCGACGACATATATCTTCGCGCCACAGGAGGGCGCCAACTTGGGCACTATAGGCGTCAGTTATTAGCTAATAACCGATGCCATATAACTCCCAACATGGCCATGCTGGACAGCACGGCCGTGGTGTTAAGGAAATAGACGTCGGTTTCTATTAAAAACCGACACTGTAACCTATTTGGCGTCGGTTTTATACAAATAACCGACGCCTATTGTATTTTTTTTTCTGTCAGCCTGCAGACCTACTGTGGCTGGTCGCAGGATGAGAAACCTGTTCAGTTCAATTATGAACTGCAAGTTTTACGACATCCATTGATATCAGCCGACAACAGGCCACAAACCTGCAAAATTAACAACAAAAATATTCACACATGCATTTAGCAATACAACCTGTAGTTCCATTTTATTTTCACACATTTAGAAACATTCATGTAGCTAGCAATCTGTAGTTCCATTCATTCACATTCACACATGTAGAAACATTAATATAGCAACCAACAGTTTCATTCATTTTCACTCAGACACATGTAGAAACATCCAGACATGTAGAAACATTCACACATATATTATAATTCAGAAATTCATTTACAAAATATCATTGTTTAGTCATTATTCGCTATCAGGATCCCAATTATATTTTAAAGCCCCCACTATTTGTATGGTTGTTGCCCATTCTTCTCTTACTTCATTTAATTCTCCCATCGTATAGGGAGCATGTACATCTAGTAAGTCCGTTCCTGTAGTGGGGTCAGCTTTAAACACCTATAAAGAGAATGATGTATATATATAATTAATGAGCTATAAATAAGATTGATATATTTCATATTATCTAATGAGACTATATAATACCTGAGCAATACAATCGATGTCCATACAACATGACAGACTAACACATATATAGTACATAACAACAACATCGTCGAATTTACATACAACACTAGCTTAGTACATATATAGTGGGACTTATAAGGTGACGATCCCACCTGGTAAAACAGGTTACCGACAACTACATATTACGACTGGGAGGTCGTGATTCAGCAACAATATGCATTAGCAGGAGGACAAATAGATCACCATATGTTTGTCCTCATATGGTGATCTGTTTGTCCTCCTGCTAATGCATACGTTGCTGAATCACGACCTCCCAGTCGTAACATGTAGTCGATAACCTGTTTTAGCAGGTGGTATCGTCACCTTAGTCCCATTATATATGTACTAAGTTAGTGTTGTATGTAAATTCGGCGCTGCTGTTGTTATGCACTATATATGTGTTAGTCTGTCATGTTGTTATATGAATCTGAACCACTTGTGTGTGCTGCACTTTATGTATTGTATCTGTATCCTGCTTCTCTTCATTGGGGCTTCTTCCTGCATATCCTGCATATCCTGCATAGCTATGTCATGTCCGTCCTGCATAGCCTTCTTCCTATATTTATTTTTCAAAGAGAATACAAACAAAAATTATTAGTGTAGAGTTAGTGAAATACTGATCAATGTCTAGAATTGGAATAGATCAAGAACCTACTCTCAGCATCGCGTATGTAATCTCGGGTGAGATTGGTCCTATAGTTCTTTAGCACCCTCCCACAATGTTTAGCATTTGTATTAACTAGAAGATAATGAAACATCAAATCAGAAAATGATATTGATATTAAAAAAGTAAACATTTAGCTTCAATAAAAAATATAAACATGCATGCCTCTAAAATTGTGATCTTTTATCAATTAACAATCCTTCATTGTGATCTCCGCGCACATATAAGTCATCATTAGCTTCAATATTTTCTGGAGTTGGCAACCCAACTAAGAATGGACTGGAGTCATCATATTTATCATAGTACTCTTCTTCATCTATAGGATCTTCAATGAACTGTCTTTTACCATGAAGAACAACCGACCATTTATCATTTGCATGATCATCGATATAAAATATTTGTTTCGCCTGTGATGCCAATATGAATGGTTCAGCCTTCTCGCCAATCTTTTCAAAGTTCACTAAAGTGAAACCCAATTCATCCACTATAACTCCTTTGGTGTTATCAACCCAATTACATTTGAAGAGCGGAATTCTGAAATCTATGTAGTCAAATTCCCATATCTCTTCAATGACACCATAATATGACATTTTAGCTTCACGTGGACTCTTATCCTTTGCACTTGCAAAAAACATAGTCGATGCTTGAAGGGTGACCCCACTGTTTTGGACGACACTCTTATCATCTTGGCGCTTTGTGTAATATGTGAATCCATTAATGCCATACCCTTCATAAGACATAACAGTCAACTTTGGTTTAAAGGCGAGGCATTTGATAGTTTCAGTAATATCATCTGGTGTTTGAGATAGTTGATGTAAGACTTTATCTTCAAACCACTTAATAAAAGTCTTGTTATGCTCTCTAGCAAGCCACATTGTATTGGCTCGAGGATATTGTCTTTTGATGAAATTGGTATGTTCCTCGATATAAATGTTCACTTTGTCCATGTTGTGTAAAATATACAAATGACCTTGTTCCAACTGCTCACGGCTGATTACTTTCACACGTGATCCCAAAATTCCTTTGCCAAATAGCTCGTCAATATTCTTGTCATTATCAGGAGTGTCATTACCACTGAGAAAGTCATTGCAGAAATCCATAATCTCTCTCGCCACATAACCTTCAATAATACTCCCTTCAGGCCGATAACGGTTTCGAACATCACCTTTAAAAACGCTCATGTATCGTTCAAAGGGATACATCCAATGCAAGAAAACCGGGCCCAAGATTTTCACTTCCCTAGTCAAGTGGACAACAAGATGTACCATGATATCAAAGAATGAAGGAGGGAAATACATCTCAAGCTGACATAGGGTAACAACCACTTCTCTTTGCAAATTATCGAGAGTCTCAGGGTCAATAACTTTGCTACAGAGACTGTTGAAAAAGAAACAAAGTCTGGTGATTGCAAACCTTACATGCTTCGGCAATATAGATCAAATTGCCACGGGCAATATTTGTTGCATTAGAGTGTGACAATCATGAGATTTAAGTCCTATCAACTTCAGATCTTTCATTGATACCAATCTACGGATGTTGGATGAGTAACCATGTGGCACCTTAACATTTATCAAGCATTCACAAAAAGCTTTCTTCTCTTTTCTAGACAACGTGTAACATGCGGGAGGTAAGTATATTCTTTTACTACCCATTTCACGTATTTCTGTTAATTCTGACCTTATTCCCATTTCACGTAGGTCCAGTCTGGATTTTATCCCATATTTAGTCTTACCTGGTATATTTAACAGAGTACCAATGATGCTATCACAGACATTTTTCTCAACGTGCATTACATCGATACAATGTCTGACTGTCAAAGAACTCCAATAAGGAAGATCCCAAAATATTGACTTCTTCTTGAATGAAGAATTGTCACTCCGTGTAGTACATTGTGATATCTTACCAAATTCATTGACAAAGTCTTTTATTCTTTCATAAACAACCTCCCCTGGTATAGGTTTAGGTGCACTGCGTTCCTCATTTAATCCATTGAATGCTTTGCGCTTCCTACGATACAGATGGAATTTTGGAAGAAACCTTCGATGACCGAGATATACATTCTTACCGCCATGTTTTAGTCTTGTTGAATCAGTGTTCTCTTCACATATAGGACACGCTTTAGCTCCTTTGACACTATATCCAGACAAATTCCCATATGCTGGAAAGTCATTAATAGTGCAAAATAACATAGCATGCAAACGAAATGTCTCTCTTTGTGAATCATCATAGGTCATCACACCTTCACCCCAGAGTTTCTTTAAGTCATCAATCAGAGGTTCAAGATAAACATCGATGTCATTTCCAGGTTGTTTAGGGCCCGATATCAACAACGACAGCATTACGTACTTATTTTTTATACACAGCTAGGGAGGAAGATTGTATATAACAAGCATGACTGGCCAAGTGCTATGTTTGCTGCTCAATGTCCCGTACGGATTCATCCCGTCTGTACAAAGCCCAAGTCTTAGATTCCTGACTTCTTCACCAAATTCAGGGTACAATACATCAATCTTCTTCCACTGTGGGGAATCAGACGCATGTCGTAGGATCCCATCATTATTTTTCTTAACATCTGCATGCCACCTCAAATTCTTTGCATCTATCGGATTGGCAAACAAGCGTTGAAACTATGATATTATAGGTAGATACCACATCACCTTGACAGGAGAACCAGTTTTGGACTCCCCCGAAGTCGTCAATTTATACCGTGACGCACCACATTTTGGACAATCTTTCAAATCTGCATAGTCCTTTTGAAATAATACACAATCATTAGGGCATGCGTGTATCTTCTTGGCATCCATTCCCATTGGGCACAACAATTTCTTTACCTGGTATGTTGAGATTGGCAGCTCGTTTCCTTCAGGAAGCATTTCTTTCAACAAAGACAGCAATGACGTGAAGCTTTTGTCGCTCCATCTATTGTTAGCTTTCAACTTATACAATCTCAACATAACGTTAAGCTTCGTAAACTTAGTACAACCTGTGTATAACGGCATCTTAGCATCATGCACAATGTTTCTAAAAATGGGAGGTGGATCGGTGTGCTCTACCCCACAACTATCCAGCATCGCATCAACGATGTCTACTGGAACTGGTTCATTCACATCTACGTCATCGTAGGCAATTTCTTCTTCCACACAAGCACTGCTATTGACATCCACTGGTTTCGGATTTGAAATCTCTCCATGCCAGTGCCATTCTGTATAGCCTTGTATAATCCTGTTGCACATGACATGAGTTTTGATTTCGTCACTAGTGTTGACTTTCAAGTTGTTACCGCAATGTCTACATGGACAGTAGAACCTATCTCCAGGTTGTTTCCTATGTTCCTCGACAAATTTAATGAACTGGTGAAGACCAAAAATAAACTTTGGGGTGCAGCGATTGCGAATGGACATCCATGATCTATCCATTCTATGATCAAAGAGAAAACAAGTATATATTAGGACAAGATTAGGGTCTAGGGTTAACAAATACATGTGATGTCATTATTATATATAATAAATGTATACCACCTATCCATTCTTGAACACCTAATCTCACTAGTAAGTGTATAATGTGTATTGGGTTTTCAAGAAAATTTTGGCAGCATTTCCCCACTGTTCTCCAAGTACATATGTACTTAGAGAACAAACGGGGAAATGCTGCCAAAATTTTCTTGAAAACCCAATACACATTATACACTTACATCCTAAGCAAGATTAGGTGTTCAAGAATAGTCCCAAACTGGGGACTATCCAAGATTTACTCCTAATGAGTAAATCTTGGACGGGTTTCTAGGCCAACAAATAATGTATTGTCATTCTTATACCTAAAATCCTAGTTCTTCAAGTTAGGGTGATTATTGATGTCTTTAAAAGCATGATTGGCAATTTAGGGAAAAGTTCATCATTTACATTCCAAGCATGTCACATGTGTGCATTACAGTTCATCATTAAGCAAGATATAAGCAAGTATGTCATATTAAAATAGACTAAACAATATGAGAAAATAGTAGTGTAATCATGCAAATGGGAACATTCATGGGAACACACACTTCAGTTATAAGCATTCATGTAGCAACTTTCAGTTCCATTCATTAATCTCTTTTTACATCCACACACATGGGTGTACCCCTAAACAATAACTAAACAAAGGGGTTGGTGTACCCCTAAACATGCGCATAATTAAAAAAACTATTAATACATACAAGTCAAGATAGATAGACAACTAAATACTACACCAACATGGTCCCGCATCAATAACTTCTTTTTGATGATGAAGCTGTGTTACTAAGCTCCTCACTGTATTTAGACAAATCTGAACTGACAGGGGCCTCAGATTCAGATTCCTCATAGATGATATCTGACGTCGTGCGCTCATACCGCAGTAGATGATCGGGGGTCTCGCAGTTGTTGTTGGTTATCCAAACTTTGATGGAATTATGGCCAACCGGACGGAGAAAAAGCCTGTTGCAACGGACCACATGCATCTCTCCAATCCAATCACACCAACCGGATTTTGATACAAGATTTCCTGCCAAATCATACTCAACCTCGATAACATGTGAATAATTGCCAAAAGTTATGGTCACTTTACTAGGCATGTAGTGTCTTCCTTTTAGAAAACGCCAATGTTTGGGTATGACCAATTGGTTTAAGGAACGATCATCTAGGATGATGTCCAATTGTTCTTCAATAGGGAACGTTAACATTGACATAGAGGCCTAGTTCATAGTGACTGTTATGGGTGGACAGAGACTGCACAATATTAGTATTAACAAAGTGTAAGTACATATAACGATGTTATATATTTTCATAAAAAGTTGTATAACATCAGTTAACCTTTTATTGCTTGTCATAACCAACTTTATTGTGGTAGACATGATAGCTTGAAAAGAAGTCTACAAATGTACTTAGAGAACAAACGAGGAAATGCTCCTAATGAGTAAATCTTGGACGGGTTTCTAGGTGCTTACTAAAATAGAACCATTATATGGAACTAATCCTACATTATACACATACTTTTCTTGAGTAAGATAATGTGTACTTCATGGAATTATTAAGATCTGAATATATATAAGTTGTTTCTACCTACTTTGATGGGATTTTATAACATTCGAGTCTTCCATTTATAACATTAAGATCTGAATATATATAAGAATCCCATTTGATACACACGATTGAGAATCTTTCACGATACTAGGAAAATACACTAACAAGATATTCATTTAGATGTTAGACATCAATATGTGTATGAGCCCTAATTAAAACTGATTCTCATAGGAAGTAAATAAATTAAAAAAAAATGCCCAGCAGCAGGGCGGCACCTTGAGGGAAGACGAGCAGAGGAAGAAGAAGAAGGCAGGGTGGGCACCTTGAGGGAAGAGGAGCAGCGGCCGGAGTAAGTCCTAGCAGCTTCCGGCGGCGAAGAGAGGAGCGGCGGAGAGGGCGGAGAGGCTAGGAGACCTAGCTGCTACCGGTGACAGCGGAGAGGGAGGCCGGCGGGCGGAGAGGGAGGCCGACAGGCGGGCAGGAACCGACTGCTTCTCGCTCGAAGGCGACGAGCGGAGAGCACGGAGGAAGGAGCGGCGGCGACGGAGCACGACGGCGGAGCACGAACGACAGGGAGCGGCGGCGGCGGCAGGGAGCAAGAAATCGTCGGGGCTAGGGAAATCGGGAACGAAATAGGGAAATGGGAAGAATCGTTCGGGCAGGGTGAGCTATTAAGTTGAAAATACATGTCGGTTATTTAAAAAACCGACAACTAAACCAACAGTGTCGGTTCGTTTGCAAAAACTGACACCTATACTATATTATAGTCGTCGGTTTTTGATTAAACGACAACCGACAACTATTCCTATCTCACGAATATCATTTAGTCGTCGGTTATTTAGTTACGAACCGACGCAATATGTAAAATATTGGAGCCAATTTTTTCGCTAGAATTTTGGGTTTGGCGGTTGAGTTTAGGTGTCGGTTCTTTATTAATTAACTGACACTTAATAAAAGCGGTACCCGTGTCTGGTCGACCTTCATGGGTTGGATGTCAGTTTCTGTTAAAAACCGACACAGTAGGGTTTATGTGTCGGTTTTTGTATACAACCGACACCTTGAAAACTGACTTTATAAGCCATTTCTGTAGTAGTGATGATAGAAATACTAGCGCCCAAATCTACAAGACTCTTCCTGTAAGCATTATCTCCTAGGTAGCACCCAATCCCAAAGGAACCATGATCTTTCTTCTTTTTAGGCATCTTGCTTTGGATGATATCAAAGGTGGTCCTAGCAAGCATTACTCTTTCATGCTCGTCGGTGTGGTGCTTCCTAGTCAACAAGGATTTCATGTACTTGGACCAGGCAGGCATATCAGCTAAGGTATTGATCGGCTCCTGAAGGAGAACTAAACTTTGAATTATATAACCCAACACCTTCAAGGACCCCCACAACTTTAATACAGGGTTGAACACAGGGACGTGGATACATTTAGGACTCTTAAGACCTCACTCTTAAGTCTGTTAAGCCAATTCCGATAATTGATAAAAGTTTGGAACTATAACTTGTCTAGCAAAATTTTACAAAACAAAACAAAATAAAGTAAAGAAAACAAAACAAAGTATGTCAGATTCTACTAATGAAAGAGAAGGAGTTCTCGCCTTTGTAACAAAAAATTGGGCAGTATGTGCACCCACTCTCGGGCGTAGACAACCCTTGAACACCCTAGAAAGTATCTAACATCCAATCATAGCATGTACCATGGTAGTTGCTCCTGTGGGGGTCATCCCACTTGCTCTTGTGTAGCATGACTAAAACCCCATCAAGGATCTAAAACTTCTCTCAAGGATTATGGATCAACACCCCTGAATATACCAGATACCCTTTTAGGTCTGGAACATTCAAAGCTATTATAAATGACTCCCTTGGACCCCCTCCTTTCAAATTCGATCCAAACTACCTTCTCTCATCCATTTCTACCACTAATCTTTGGATCTATGTAGAAATAGAAGTTCAAGCAAGAAAGAGATCAACCAATCCAACAATCTTAACTGAAAAGAGAAGATAGAACAGAAAACATAATAGATATGGAATTAAACTACTTGCTTAAGGTAAAAGTACATAAACATGTCCAAAATGGGCTACATAGTTACGAATGAGCTCAACTAGCCATGTACAAGCATAGTTGACACTGAACAAAGATGGAAGAATATCATTTATATAGAAATAAAGGAGAAAAATAGAAGAAAGGGAAAGAAGAAGAGATTTAGCCCGTAGAGGAGAGGTGGTTCTCGCTCCTTAGCCTCCATGTGGGCTGTATCTCATCTTTGAGTTGTCCTCCTTGATATTCTAGACTCTTTGGCCTCCTTTTTTCATTATTCTGCCCCAAACAACAACCTTGGTGGATGTATGGTGGTCGAAAGTGGTTGGAATGGCTAGATTTGGATGGAAGATGGTGGAAAATGGAGGTGGATGGAGGCATGCCATAGGGATGGACATAGGGTGTGTTCTTCAGTCCTCTCGGACCTTGGAGCACTCCCACTGAGCTCTAGAAACTACTCGTCAGTGAAGGGAAACCAAAAAGGCTGAGTGGCAAAACCCAGATCAAAAGAGCGAAACCCCCCTTCCAGCTAGCAGGGGTTATTTATAGGAGTTGCAGTTGTAGCGGTCAAGACATCATCCCGGTCACGACGTTCATAGTGGTTGTGATAGTCGTAGTGGTTAAGATGTCGTCACGGTCATGACGGTCATTGCAGTTGAGACGTCATTGCAGCCGTAGCGGTCGAGACCATTGTCACAGTCACGACCCCTTTGTAGACAAACCCACCGGGGGGGGGGGGAGAGGGCTATTACTAGCGGTTGATGGGTCTGCATCGATGAACCTTCTTATTGATAAGGATGCTTTATGATAAAGGATTGACCATCAAAAATAGGGTCCAAGATATCAAAAGTTTCTTGAGACCACCGTCTCCTAAGCTGGTTCACATAATGTGATGCTTGATGGAGTAGAATCTGGAGAATTGATGAGCAATTTTATCTTTCAAATGGTATAAATTACTAAAAGATAAGAATCTAGAGTTAATTTGGGCATATTAATGCTATAACCGCATGAAACCATAGATAAATACTTAGCATAAATGCCTAGATTTGGGTGTTATCAAGTATCAAGAAAGGGAATATCTACATGCACCTTTTTCATGGCTTCCCTAGGTTTCACAAAATGAGTGTCAAGCCTTATTTGCTTTAGGCAGGCCTGGTAAGGTGGATGAGGTTTGTAAACATGAATTTATGGCTCGTCAATTTCCATAGGTGGGACCACAGGAGCAGGGATGGAAGGAATGGGAACGACGAGAGTGGGTGAAGGAGGAGTTTCAATGACAACAATATCATCATCCTCAAAGTCCAAAGGTACAACTGCGGGTTTCGCTGGGGAAGGAGTATTAGTCTTGCTCGAACAAGTGGAGACAACCTTAAGTTGTTCAAGATGTTTTGGGTCGTTATTTGGTTGTCCAACAAAGGTAACTGCATGGGTTTTTATGGGCGAAGAGATAGAAAAACTGAGCATCCGTTGACTTCTGATGTGCTATTATGATTTGCTCTAAGGAAGAAATCCTCTCATCCATTACAAGAGTTGGGACATTCTATTGAGGCGGTGGTTGATGAAGGTTTTGATATTGTTGTCCTTGGTAAGGTCCACAATTTTGGAAATTGCCCCTAAAGTTCCCTTGATTCCATCCTTTGATTGTTATTGTATGGGAAGCCTGGTGGTGGATGATAGTTGGCTTGGGTTTGTGGGGGTCTTTGTGGAGGGGGAAGTTGAGAAGAGTTTTCTACTCATAAAAGTTTTCCATATTGAAATCTGGGATGATTTGTGGCTTGGTTATGATTTTAGTAAGCCTGGACCGGGATACTATGGATTGAGTTAAGGTCCTCCACTTGTTGAAAAACATTAAGCTGCATAGGAGTGTTGTAGAAATATTCACATTGGAGGGTAGCATGAGCATACCCTTGGCATATCCCACACAAAGATTCAACATCCCTCACTTGTTGAGGTTTTCTTTCATAGGCATTGAATGAAGATTCTACGCGATCCTGTTTCAAGGAGATCAATTTAAGGGCTTCGACAATGGTATGGATATCTGGGTTTACCTCTGCCTTGGAAACTTTGAGGACCCCCCTAGTTCCTCATCTGGCTTGTGTTTCTGAAGCACACTTCAGTACTCCCCATGCTTCTTCTAAACTTCGGTACATAAAATTTCCTCAAGATGAGGAATCAAGTAATTTCTTGGTGTCATCATCAACATTATGGTAAAATATCTTAATAAGTTGAGATTGGGATATGTCATGGCAGGGGCATCAACGCTGGAGTTCCCTAAATCTTTCCCAAGCTTCTCCTAAAGTTTTTCCTAGGACCATAGAAAAGAGAAGGATCTGCCCCCAAATTTCGTAGGTGAGGGAGTGGGGGGATTTATCAGGAAACTTGGTTTGAAAAGCTTCCTAAGTGGTGATGTGGTCCTCACTCTATATGGCATTGTACCAACTACTGGCTTGTCCTAAAAGAGAATATATGAAAATCCTAAGTCTAATGGCGTCTTCAGAAATGCCTAAGATCTTGTTCAAAAAACAAAGGTCTGTGAAGCGTTGGAGGTGATCTTGGAAAATTTCACCTTTGTTTCCAAAAAAGGGGTTAGTTTGAAGCATGGTGACCGATTGGGTGTGGATTTCAAATTGGGGGATGTTACGGCAGGTGGTACAATAGGATGTTTTGTATATCCAGTTTTAGGTGTAGAAAAATCTTTAAGTTGTGTTTGTCTTTCAGTCTCCCTTTGAGCGGCTGCTACAGACTTTTATTTGGCTATGTAGGTTGCTCACAAAGTAGTTTCTTGAGCTACACACTCAGCTATCATGGCCTCTCTTTGAGAGGCAAGAGCTTGCTCAATACTACCGCAACATCTTCCTCATCCATCCTAATTTTGTTTTGTCTATTCAAATGATGGAACGTTTGCTCTAGCTTGGGGTCAAAGACTGGAGGCACAAAATCAGTGTGTGACAGGTGGCACATGCACAATTATAACTGACACATAATCGAGTGCACAACAATGTACTACTGGAATGGAAACTCAGCAGAAAGAGGAGATAACACTTCTGAAATGTTACTTGGAAGGCATACAAAAATGAAAAAAAGGTTTAAAAAATTTTTGGGGTTCGAGAAAATGATCCGTTGTCCTTGGCAATGATGCCCAAAATTGATATGAGTCGAAGAACACACCAATTCACTAGAATATTTATTGTAGTGTTTAATCCTTTTTTACTTTCCAGTTAAGATTTGTATAGAAGGGTCAATCCCACATGACAACATTTTTAAGATTGTTCTCTTTTAATCTCGATTGATTTTCAAAATTATTTCTTTTTGGTATTTTTGAATAAGGAACATAAAATAAATTCCATTGGGGGTTGTTTGATTATACTAGAATAAGAATTTAAAAGTGCAAGAAAGTAAAAGATTACACTAATGCAATGAAATGAAAAGATTATCTAAGACAAGAAAGTAAAGGAAGAAAATTGTTACCATATCAGATTATTTAAACAAGAAGTAAAGTGATGAAATTAAAAAGGTGAATTGAAAACAAGCTTTGAAGAAACGTTTTAAAATATGGAAAGAAGGCATCGAGGATTTGGGGTTTCACCACCTTAGCCCTTGTGATACAAGATCAAGTGATACACGACAAACAAGATGGAAATAGGTATGTGATTTATTCGTAAACAAAATACAAGAGAGGAACTCAACGTGAACCCATTGGTCTTGGTGTTCTTGTATCCTTATTATTCATCCTAAAGAGGATTTATCCACGGTTGCATCCAAATCCTCATGAAATCGGTTTAGGCATTCTAAATCCCGAGTTCTACGACCGCATCCATCTGGATTAATAAGCGATCAAAATGATTAATTAATTCCTTTAAATCAATGATTTCTAAACTAAAAACCATCTGTCTAAATAGTCGTGTAAACTTGATCTGATTAACACATGGCTAAGGGGATACTCCCCTCACCTCGATAAGGGAACTACTCACTAGTCATAGTGAGGAAGGGAGAAACAAGGAGAAAAAGATAAGAAGCTATAGACCACAAATCTAGAATCTCTGAAGAGACCAAAGGTGGTGACAATGAAATGACTTGACATCTTTATCTCCCACTCCAAGAGAAAGAATGAGAAAAAAGAATGAGAAATAAAGGAAATTCAGCTGTAGAAGAAAATAATTAATTCATTATTTGAATGTAAAAGTTACACTAAAAATTGAAATTGACCGAGTTCAACTAGAGGTCGAGTACAAAATTTAGGACCCTTTTCTTAGTGGAGTCCCCCCTCCTTTTATAGGGGAAGGAGGGGTGGAAAACCCTAAAATGAGGGAGAGAGAAAAAGGAACGATGGCTACTGGAATGTACTGATCCCGTGCTATGAAACAGTCATCTCACTAGGCGAGATAGTCATTTGGTGATGACTTGGCGTGGGCCTAGAATCTTTGGAGTGAAACTGTAAGGAGGGCGCTGAAGGCACTGCTTGGTTGCAAAATTGGGCTCAAAGTAATGTTCTAGACGGTCGTCTAGGGTATGTGGGACGTCCGTTTCACACCACTGTGTGCGTGATCAAGAATATGGAACCCTAATCAAGTGGTGGCACCATTTGCAAATTGAGTTGATTTTAGGTCACACGACCTGACCGTTTGGGCTCGCTTGGGTGCTCATCTGGGTCCATGAGATGATTGTCTCATTGAATCGAGACACCCGTATGGCATGTAGAGTTGGCTGGTTGAGTCAAGGCCATGGTGTCCATTAGGCTCTTGAATGTGGAAGTCTCAGGGAATGAACCGACCTTCTGGGCCTAGTGATACGACCGTTTCACTGGCTAAGTGGGTCAAAATCAACTTTGGAGAAAAAACCCTACAAAAAGTGAGAGAGAAGATAAGCCTTTGCAAAAGTAAATCAAGAAGTGGGTAAATTGCAATTTGGTGCAGAAATTACTAGAAAAGAGATAAAATCTAATGAAAAGGACTAAGTAGAATATGCAAAAGGATAGATGAATATGTATTCATCAATCCCATCTCTCGAACACCAACAACATTGTAGTTAACACTATGCTTATTATATAAGATTTCCCTCTATGTAATTTAATTAAATCTTATAAAGATATTGAACAAATTACTCTGGAGAAAAAATGTGATGTTTCTTTTACATAATGCAATTAATCAAATTAACCAAATTTTGACATCTTGTGTATCTATATTGTGAAACACACATTGATAATTTTTGAAATTATACTCTAGATGAAAAAGAAATGCTAGTGGATGGGATCTATAAGTTTCTAGCCAAGAAGCTTCACACAATGAATTTACCAGCCTCCACTACACTAGTGATCACACGATACCCCGACCACTTGACTCTACCACCAATTCTAGCATCATGTCTAATGCTCATATATTCTTTATAATCTAGTGTGCTAAGTGCAATGTTGTCGCTCCATTAAAGCCACCCACCTGGTGTGTTGAGGCTGTCCAGATTAGTCTTCATAAACACAGTCCTCAACTACTTATGTTATGGACGACCAAGGTAGGTCTTGAAGGACCCCTAAACATGCCTCAAATCTTGAAGCAATAGTAACTTTGGAATTGTGGATGGAGATTCTAGTATTCACATTCGGATCAGTGCGACCTTGTGATGTGATGGTGTTCTTCTAATCTGTGCCTTCAAAGGAAGATGTTTCATCTTTGCAAGGCGACAACAACATCATGTAAGAGGAATTCGATTCTACAATATATGTCACACTCAAGATAGAATTGATGGAGGGAGTGAAATAAAATGGTGTTTTGGTAGCCCTTGAAGGTGCAACGGTAGAAGATGGAGAAGTCAACGCTTGATCAGAGGGCTACCACTTGGTGCTTTTGGGGACCAACCGTGTACTCAAATGTGATGTCACAAGCAATGAATCCATTGCCATTAACAACTGGTTACCAAATTATAAGAAAGAAATTGATTAGTCAAGACAATATTCATTTATGCTTATTTAGCATGCATGCACAATAAAGGGAAATGAAATTGTCAATTATCTTTGACTTTTAGTGCGGAAGGAATGTATTATTACATCATGAGAACATATATAAGAATGCAAAAAATAGAATGAAACATTCTTATTTTGGGTTGATAAATCCAACTAATAGGTAAGAACTGTTATAATGATATTCTAACCTAGCACAATATTTATGATATATCTTAAGGATAATTTGAAAATCTCACATGGAAGTACCATTATGCTCTAAATGAAATGAGTAAGAATGTTTTGGAATGATGAAATAACAAATAAATAAGTAAATGAGTAATGATTCAAAAATAATGAGTTACATTCTTTTAGTCAAATACTAGTGCATGTGATCAATGGGCTACATCTTAATCTATTTGAAAGAGATGAAATCTGAGGTTGTTGATAGAAAGTCAAGGCATGTGTATTTTATCAACTCATGAGGGAGAAGACAAACAATTCAAAATGTTATATGGGATTCTTTAATATTATGATATTTAAAAAAGCCTTACTAACATAAGAGTAATGGCTGACACCCTCTTGTTAAATTTACAATAATACATGAACTCATCCTTATCTTCACTTGTGGAAGTCCCTCCTATTGTGAGTTAATGCTCCCACCACGCCAGAGGCTATTATGGACACATGCGTATTTGTGCTACAATTCAATCACACATTTATGTTGTATGAATCCCATCTCCCAGACACCAACGACATTCTTGTTAACAACATGTTCATTATATAAGATTTCTCTCTATGTAATTAATTCAATCTTGTAGAGATATTGAACAAACAAACAACCTAGATAAAATAATACAATAATTCAAATTAACAAATTTTGACATCTTGTGTATTTTTATTTTGCAACACAAACTGATATCTTTTTGGAATTAGAGTTCATATGATAAAGGAACACTGGTAGACATAATCCATGAATTCCCAACCAAGAAACTTCTAATAGTGAAATTTCCAACCTCCGCTGCACTAGTGACAACACGATACCTTGGCCACTTGACTCTCTACCAGTGCCAGCCCCAAGTCTAGTGTTCATGTATTTCCCTAATAAAATATGCTAAGTGCAAAGTTCCTGCTCCATTAAAGCCACCCAACTGGTGCAATGAGGCTTTCCAGAGTAGTCTTCGTGAACATAGTCCTCGAGTACTTCTACCATGGATGATTAAGGTAAGTCTTGAATGACCCCAGGACATGCTTTGAGTCGAGTGTAGAAGTAACCCTAGTGTTGTGGATGAAGATTCTGGTATTCTCATTTGGATCAATGCGACCAAGTAACCAAGTAACAACAAATTTTGTAAGTATTATATTCCTAAATTTTACCTAACCTAAGTGTACACAAATTTTGCCTACAAGCAGACAGGTGTTAATCACAATATAGTTTATAGTTGAAGTAAAAGGACAACTAGATTATGAATAATCTTATCAAAGTAATCAAGTAAGAACTAGTATTTATAACAAATTGGTTGATTACACAAAAAGTATAAACAAAAGGCTAAACAAAAATCTAGACATATCAGTGGATGGAAACATAAGGTGGAAGGGTTTCATCACCACTACCTTTGTTAAATCTCTCACTGCATCATATACAAGAAAGAATAAATAATATTGATGCCAGGAAGATCCAATCCCTTGGCTGGTTGTCATATTACCTAGAAAGATCTATTATACATCACATTAAAAACACATATTCAAAGTTCTTGTCATGGGTTTAACAAGAACCAATGATATGTCAGGCTAGGATTCAAATGTTTCTACATCCAATTTTTGAAAAACATACAAATATGTCAGTCAAACAAATATCTTGGAAGTTTCCTTTGGTTCAGAAGCATTGAAACATAGGCCTATGAGAGTTCTAGCTGAATAATAAAATCAAGTTATTGTTAGTGAATGTTTGAGCCAGATCTTTTTAGGAGTTTGTGCATGACTATCAAGATATTTCTCGTTGATAATAAATAATCCCAATGTCTTGATTTGGTTAAACAAATGTCTTGGTTTGTCAACATTTGTAAAGTGTCAAATATCCTATATAATAATTAAAAAAATTCTAGATAACATGTTGAATTGTTCTCTTCTACTGCATGGGCCGACCAAGGAAGACACATTCCTTTTAGACAAGCCTTACAAACCTAAGAACAATGTCTCACCCCCTTATTAGTTTTTCAATTATCACATCTAGTTACCCTTATTTTCACTCTTGGTTGTGATTTGATGCTTCAATGGTGCCTGAGTCTACGATTATGACCACACATGACTTTAGTGGCACAAGTCAACCACAAATTCATGTTGCATGGAACCATCTTCCATACACTAATAAGTTCTAATTAACACCATGCTTATGATGCATGATTTTTCTCTATGTAATCTAATTCGGTCTTTTAGTGATATTGAACAACAAAACAACTAGTTCCCACAAAAGGAATGCACCATTTCTTGTAGAACCCATCACTTTGAATACACATAGATTTTGATACAAAATAATAAATTATTGTTTGGAAATCAATTCATTATTTGAGATATGCACAAAATATACTATATAATCTTTTGTGTGCAGTCATCTTTCTTTTCTTACATAATGCAATTAATCAAATTAACAAATTTTGACATCTTGTGTATCAATATTGAGAACCAGGATTTGATATTTTTGGAAATTAAAGTCCAAATGAGAAAGGAATGCCAGTGGACGAGATCCATGAATTCCCAGCCAAGATGCTTCCAACGGTAAATTTACCAGCCTCTGCCGTACTAGTGATCACACGGTACCCTGGCCACTTGACTCTACCACCATTTCCAGCACCAGGCCCAATGTTCATGTATTCTCCATAATAGAGTGTTCTAAGTGCAAAGATCATGCTCCATTCAAGCCATCCAACTGGTGTGATGAGGCTGTCCAGATTAGTCTTGATGAGCACAGTCCTCAAGTACTTCTGCCATGGATGACCAAGGTAGGTCTTGAAGGACCCCTGAACAAGCCTCAAATCTAGAGCAGCAATAACTCTAGAATTGTGGATGGAGATCCCTATATTCTCATTAGGATCAGTGTGGCCCTATGTCATGATGGTGTTTGTTACAACCCCAATTTTTGGGTTCATATGGTTGGAAATGCAATTTCCCCAATAAATGTATGATTATGGGAATTGTATAAATATAGGTATTGAATGGATTCCCTTTGTAATATTTCCTTTGTGCATGTGATTTCTTGGATCATAATTTATTAATGGTCCAATATGATTAAAAGAAAAAGAAGAAATCAAATAATGCATTATTAAGAAGGATATTTGAGACAATGATGAAAATATGAGAAATATGTGGAAATACGGATAATGGAATCATCATGGATGAGATTTTGATTCCACATAGTTTATAATGGTAAAAGGAATCCAAATAAATAATATAAAAGAATAGGAGAGAGAAAATATGCATAAAATAGGCCTAAATAAGTGTTAACTTATTTAGATGGTCGCAGCACGGGGCCCCTCACGAAGGTTCCCATGTTTGAATCCCCTAGTGGTGCTGTTCGGTATTGTTTCTCCCATAGCACAGTCGGCCTCTGCGTGACTTAATGGGCTATGCTCCTTACGGGATGGGACTGAGCTCCCTAGACTGGACACAGCGCAAGCCTTATGAGTCTCCTGGGTTACTAAAAAAAGTGTTAACTTGTATATTAAGAAAACCCCTCTTTCCTTTCAAGTTTGGGACTCAAACTTGGCACACGAGTAGATAATGTCAATACAAAGTTTCCCTTAAAATTTTGATGAAAAAGAATAAAATAATAAGGATTTATGAATTTTATAAGATTCCCTAAAGTGGAGGGATTTCCATTAAATGTCACGATTTCAGTATATAATAAAATCTATTTTTTTTAGTCGTACGATTAACTTGTGCCATTGGATTTTAGATCCAATGGAGCCTGCTCATAGTCCAGTTCTAAGCAGACTGGGAGACTGGAAGAACCTGTTACCCCGATTTTCTCATAATCTGGTTTGCGAGAGCTTTTGAAAACTCTACCATTGAGATCGGGAGAAGATTGTGAATCAAACCATCCTAGGTTTGATAGGATTTTAGGGAAGCTAAAAGGTTTACCCAATCTACAGGACGCTCTTCAGATCCTATTGGGGCCAATAGGTATATAAGGGAGTTAACCCATCCCTTCAGAAACACCCAGACGTTCACAAGACGTCTTCTGACTTCTGGCCCTCTTCTCTACTCCCAATTTGGCACCGCAGTTCGTTCATGGGTCCGACTCATTCCCGAGTTCTACTGGCACTACTCCCTTCATCATCTGCCCTGGTCGGGCCCATGATGGAGCAATTGGAGGCTGCCATTATGTTCGGTTGGTCCTGGCGGAGGTGCGGCGGCCTTCAGCGGCTGTTGGGAGGCGAGACACTCAGATTCAACCTTGGGTTGACCACGAACAAGTGTTGGTTTGCGAACAGGAGCACTGAAGGAAGGAGATGATGTAGGGGAAAAGACCCCGCTGCTCCCGACTCCAGTAAAGACGCAGAAGGGCATGAGTGTCTTTCCTGCATTGCTTGGGCCCAAACCGCATGGAGAGGAGATGAGCGAGGAGGCATGGGGCAGACCACCACACGACCGATGCTGATTCACGGAACAAATACGTGTGGGAAAAAAGGGGCTCGATTGGCTGAGGTGGCGGCCAAAGATTGGCGCAAAGGTAATTAATCTTGCGAAAATCATAATTAATTATTTATAGCTCTGATTGTGACAAAATATATATTAAATTTGATCATAAAAATGTAAGGAATCCATTAAAAAGAATATTGAAGCCTGAATCGATTCATAGTTCAAAAAGTGCTTAAAGTTGTCACCTTTAATGGTGTTTTTTTGGTCGGTAAAAAAAACACCATTAAAGGTGACACCTTTAATGAGTTTTAGTAGAGTTCTTTGGATGATTTAAGACAATAGTAACCTATTGATGATAAAAGGAAGATTTAGATCTAAAAGAGTGATCTTTGTACACAATTAGCTTAATGTAGATGAAAATGCATTAATGGGCTTAGAAACCCTAATTTTGATAATTATGACTTTTAATGGTTTTAGTTGTGCAAATCCATGAATAAAACATAGATATGTGGTTACAAAGCCAATTTGAGTATAAAAGATCATTCGTGTGGATAATTTGAGTAATTAGGGTTTTTATGAGTAGAAAAGCTATTTTAGAGTTTGTTGACCTAAAAAGGATAAAGTTTGAGAAATTGATCTAAGAAGCCCTAATGAATCTTAATGAGACTTAGAAACCTTAGGTGTCTCAAGTCAATAAGGAGTTGTTTGGGATATGTTTGTGACTATTAGACGTTATACATGTTTTCAGGATCAATGTTTTCTTGCTTGATTGGCTTGCTTGATTGGACATCTAGTTGGATTTGGATATATTACTTCTTTGAGATCTCCAAAGCAGGTATGTGGTTACGCTTATGGTTAAATCACTTTATTTTCACGGTGATTCCCAAGGTTTTATTGGTTTCTTGGAAATAATTTCTTGATTGACTTTTATTTCATGCACCTATAAAGTGACTATGACTATCACCATATTTATACGTGCATGACTAGCTTAGATCCTGGTCCTCCTCTGTAGCTTTGATGATAATGAGATGGATGTCCTAGTATATGGTCTGGCCGTGAGGTAGGATCATCATGTTACCATGAATCGATGTGTTGGCCTACCATTGGGTAGGACCATATGACTCGACGACCCTATGTATTGATCTACCTATAAGGTAGAATCATGGGGGTTAGTTGAGATCTACCATATGAGAGGTAGTATCCATGTCCACTGTAGGGACATCACATAGGCTAGGGTATGTAAGGATTGAATAGTTATGTTTAAAACTTAAAGTTTGTTTTGCTAAATCATAATTTGATTGCAATATGTTGTTACTATTAGATGCAAGATTATTGGTTCCTCTACATACCAGTATAGTTCATTATGCTGATTGACATTTTATTTGTCGACGTTTTAGGAATATCTGAAATTGGACAAATAATAAAGTGGAACTTGTGAAGAATAAAGTTGACTCATAAAGGAGGATTTAGATAGTTAGAATTCTACTGAGGGTAGAAGTTCCAGTTTCCTATATTTGAAAGGTAAGTGAAAAGTAATTTTTATTCTAGTTTTAAGCTTAGTTTCTAGTAGAGTTTATTAATTATTTTTGAATATTTGCAAAGCCATTGATCCTGTTTTGGGATAACACCTCTGACTTCTTGGTCTCCCTTAATTGGGGGTTACCGGGAAGCGGGGTCATTATAGTGTTCTTCTGATTGCTCATTGGCCTTCAAATAAAGATGTTGCAACTTTGCAAGACAACAGCCGCATCACCAAAGATGAAGTTGACAATGCCGTAGATGTCACACACAAATTGATATTTTTTGGAATTAGAACTCGGATGATAAAGGAACACTGGTAGACATGATCCATGAATTCCTAGCCAAGAAACTTCTAACAGTGAATTTTCCAACCTCCGCTGCCCTAGTGACAACACGATACCTTGGCCACTTGACTCTCCACTAGTGTCATCCCCAAGTCCAGTGTTCATGTATTCCCCTAATAAAAAATGCTAAATGTAAATTTCCCGCTCCATTAAAGCCACCCAACTGGTACAATGAGGCTTTCCATAGTAATCTTCATGAACATAGTCCTCGAGTACTTCTACCATGGATGACTAAGGTAAGTCTTGAATGACCCCAGGACATGCTTTGAGTCGAGTGTAGCAGTAACCCTAGTGTTGTGGATGAAGATTCCAATATTCTCATTTGGATCAATTCGTCCAAGTAAGCAAGTAACAACAAATTTTGTAAGTATGATATTCCTAGATTTTACCTAACCCAAGTGTACACAAATTTTTCCTACGAGAAGACGAGTGTTAATCACAGTATAGTTTAGAATTGAACTAAAATGATAACTAGATGAATAATCTTATCAAAGTAATCAAGTAAGAACTAGTATTTATAACAAAATGGTTGATTATACAAAAATTATAAACAAAAGGCTAAACATAAATCTAGACATATGAGTTGATGGAAAAAAATGGTGGAAGGGTTTTACTACCACTACCTTTGTTCAATCTCTCACTGCATCATATACAAAAATGAATAAATAATATTGATGCCAGGTAGATCCAATCCCTTGGTTGGTTGTCATATTACCTAGAAAGATCTATTAGCCATCACATTAAAAACACATATCCAAAGTTCTTATCATGGGTTTAACAAGAACCAATGATATGTCAGGCTAGGATTCAAATTTTTCTACATTTAATTTTTGAGAAATATACAAATATGTTGGTCAAACAAATATCTTGGATGCTTCCTTTGGTTCAGAAGAATTGAAACATAGGCCTATGAGAGTTCTAGCTTAATAATAAAATTAAGTTATTGTTAGAGAATGTTTGAGCCAGATCTTTTTCAGGAGTTTGTGCATGACTATCAAGATATTTCTCGTTGATAATAAAGAAGTCTAATTTCTTGATTTGGTTAAACCAATGTCTTAGTTTGTCAACATTTGTAAAGTGTCAAATATCCTATATAATAATTAAAAAAATTCTAGATAACATGTTGAATTGTTCTCTTCTACTACATGGGCCGACAAAGGAAGACACATTCATTTTAGACAAGCCTTACGAACCTAAGAACTATAGCTCACCCCCTTGTTAGTTTTTCAATTATCACATCTAATTATCCTTATTTTCACTATTGGTTGTGATTTGATGCTTCAATGGCGCCTGAGTCTACGATTATGGCCACACATGACTTTAGCGGCACAAGTCAACCACAAATTCATGTTGCATGGAACCATCTGCCATACACCAATAACGTTCTAATTAAAACCATGCTTATGATGCATGATTTTTTTCTATGTAATTTAATTCGGTCTTTTAGTGATATTGAACAACAAAACAACTAGTTCCGACGAAAGGAATGCGCCATTTCTTGTAGAACCCATCGCTTTGAATACACACAGATTTTGATACAAAATAATAAATTGTTGTTTGGAAATCAATTCATTATTTGAGATATGCACAAAATATACTATATAATCTTTTGTGTCCAGTCATCTTTCTTTTCTTACATAATGCAATTAATCAAATTAACAAATTCTGACATCTTGTGTATCAATATTGAGAAGCAGGTTTTGATATTTTTGGAAATTAAAGTCCAGATGAGAAAGGAACGCCAGTGGACGGGATCCATGAATTCCCGGCCAAGAAGCTTCCAACGGTAAATTTACCAGCCTCTGCCGCACTAGTGATCACACGGTACCCTGGCCACTTGACTCTACCACCAGTTCCAGCACCAGGTCCAGTGTTCATGTATTCTCCATAATAGAGCGTGCTAAGTGCAAAGTTCCCGCTCCATTCAAGCCATCCAGCTGGTGTGATGAGGCTGTCCAGATTAGTCTTGATGAACACAGTCCTCGAGTACTTCTGCCATGGACGACCAAGGTAGGTCTTGAAGGACCCCTGAACAGGCCTCAAATCTGGAGCAGCAGTAACTCTGGAATTGTGGATGGAGATTCCCGTATTCTCATTAGGATCAGTGCGGCCCTGTGCCGTGATGGTGTTCTTCTGATTGCTCATGGGCCTTCGGACGAAGATGTTGCAGCTTTGCAAGACAACGGCTGCATCACCGAAGATGAAGTCGACGGTGCCGTAGATGTCACACTCACGGTAAAATTGGCGGAGCGAGTGGACGTAGAGGGTGTCTTGGTAGCCCTTGAAAGTGCAACGGTAGAAGACGGAGAAGTCAGCACTGGATCGGAGGGCAACAGCTTGGTGCTTTTGGGGGCCAGCTGTGTTCTCAAAGGTGATGTCACGAGCAATGAAGCCATCGCCGTTAACAGCTGGATACCAAATTATAAGAAAGAAATCGATCAGTCAATTCGTTAATGCGTATCTAGCATGCATGCATAATAAAGGGAATTGAAATTGTCAATTGTCGTTGACTTTTTGATGCAGGAAGCATGTATTATTACGTCATGCAGTCTTAATATTGTTGTCATGTGATGTCTTACCGACAGTAGCAGACTTGAAGGTTGTAGAACCATCCTGGACGTTCTTGTTTCCGGTAACGATAGTAGAGCCTGCGCCGTCTCCTACAAACATAAGATTCTTGGCACTCTTGGGAATATCTACGTTCTCCTTGTATGTGCCGGCCTTAATCCGTATTACGAACCTGGAAGTACCCTTCCTCTTGCTGGCAGCTGCTACGGCTTCAGATATGGTCCTAAAGTTACCAGACCCGTCCTTGGCCACGACCAGATTGGCCTTTATGGCAGGAGCCTGGAGCAGCTTCCTGTCAGCGCCTGACACCCACTCTGGGAAACCACCACGAACAGAATAGAGAAGGCGGCGGACGTTTCCACCTGTGGGCGGCATGTAGCCCTTGTTGACGGCGAGGGAGTTACAGATGAGTTGAGACATGTTGGGGGAGAGGAAGGGAAGGTAAGGGTTAGCACCACCGGCATATGCTCGTGGGTCGAGGCTGAAATCGGCAAAGCCGTCGTGGCAGGTGCGGAGGTTGGCAGCTGCGGCACTGAGGAGGATCTGGGCGTCGCCGGTGGCTCCTGAGGCCAGGGTTCGTTCAAGGAGAGCCCCAGCGTCACCAGCTAGCTCGGTACAGTCGGACAAGGCAGCCCTTACTCGTGGGTCCGAGGAGGCTCGTGAGGACCCGGAGGTCAGGAGCTGTTGGTGCGCCCAATGCGCCCGGGCTGCGGCGCCGCGGACAAGGAAGTCACGGAACCCTAGCTTGGCTTTCTCGTTGCCGAACAGCGGGTCGTAGGTGGCCTGTAGGTTGTGGCATGCATCTGGGTAAGGGAGCTGGCTGCATGATGACATCGGTGCTCCATGCACCAGGGCTCCTAAAGATAAAACCGCTATGATGACCATCGAGCAGGAACTTGCCATTTTTCTTGTTGGAGAAGGAATCATGGGAGAGTATGTATATAAGTTGCGAGGCTTTTCTTTAGGGGGAAGTGTACTGAATGATTGCAATGTGGGATGATGAAGTGAGCAAGCTTGATAAGGCCTTCGCTATTTATAGATGAATAAGGAAAGGTAACATAGCTATGCGCACAGATGTTTGTTAAGAGGCTCAAATACTAGTTTGTTAGCTTCAGAGGAAGGATTTGGTAGTGTTTGAATGGTCGTCAACAACCTTGTTCTATGTTTCATATACGTAGAAAATGCTGTTACGAAAAGTCTGAGGATTTAGATCACCTGCCCTTGCGGTGGGATCACAATCCTATCCCATTGTAGCTTCCGGGCAAAGGAGCCTTGGAACACAATTATTAGAAGATGGTCGTCAACCCTAGCCTCAAGGAAAATGGCGGCTTGGCGTTGACATTAACGCAACGCGGATAGTTTTCAATTTGTGGATCTTATACGAGAGAGGCCGCACCAATGGCACAAAGACCCCCAACCAAGTAGTACATAGGAACGGGTGCCTATGTCCAATATTTCCAAGCATTTCTCGTACACCACAGCCCGGTCCATTTGGTACGGGATATATGTGGACCGCACTAGACTTTATCTTTTCATGACAAGTAAGACTAATTCCAAATAATAAAAGTCCGAATTTCAGTCCAATTCTGTCTGATACAACTTAGACGAATTGGTCTGTTTGAGTTTCCATAATCTCGAAAGTGGGATTAACCTTGCAGAGTACCTACAAGCTATCAACCTATCGATTCAGTTTAATCCTTTTATATACTATTTTGTCTTGTATATTAGATTATAGCAACATTGAGATTAGACTGGTTGTCCAACACAATTAGACTGAAACAAGACCCACTAATATCAAACTAACCACCGAGTAACTCAATGAAAATTTGAAATTTCAATCTACTGGATGTTCATATCATATTTAATCCCAAGTTTTCAAGATCTTTATATTACATAGAGAGTCCCCCCCTGAGTAACAAAAAGCCACAGAAAAAAAAGTGATGATCTTTCATGTACATTTATTTACCATTCTTAATCTCTTCACATTTAATAGCATGAGCAAAAATATTCCCTCCAACATAAAAACACAATAAATAACTTCTCAAAGAAATTATCATATACACAAATGGTTCATAAGTCTTAATATTATATTTTTGAATGCTATTACTTTCAGATGGGACAAAATACATGCTTTCTGAAGTTGAAAGTTCTATTACTTTTAGATATTTGAAACAAAGATTCATTCATCATATTCTAGAACTTTGTGCTAAATGAGAATATTTTGATTCTCAAGTAATAATGTCAATTCTCTTTGATAATATTTAGACGAATTGGTTTGAATTTGAATCCAATTCTCTTTGATAAAACTTAGACGAATTGGTTCATTTGAGATTCCATAATCTCGAAAGTGGGATTAACCTTCTACAAGCTATCAAACTACCGATTCAATTTAATCCTTTTATATACTATTTTGTCTTATATATCAGATTATAGCAACATTGAGATTAGAGTGGGTTGCCGAACACAATTAGTCTAAAACAAGATCCCACTAATATCAAACTAACCACTGAGTTACTCGATCAAAAATTTTAAATTACAATCCACTATACGTCTATCTTATATTTAATGCAAGTTTTGTGATCTTTATATTACATAGAGAGTCCCCCTAGTTCTGAAAAAGTTAAGGAAATCCGACAATCTTTCACGCACATTTATTTATCATTCTTAATCTCTTCACTTTGATAGCATGAGCAAAAAATAATTCCTTTAAGATAAAAACACAATAAATAGCTTCTAAAAGAAATTATCGTATACACAAATGGTTCATAAGTCTTATTTTTTTTTTCAATGTTATTACTTTCATATGGAACAAAATACATTTTTTAATGTTGAAAGTTATATCATTTTTAGATATCTGAAACAAAGATACATGCATTATTTTTGAATTTGGTTCCATCTCTATAAGAATGTATATTCATTGTCGCATCATTATGAATGTTATACTTTTCAACACGATGTAGTATTTTATTTGAGAAGGGAAACACTCTTATGGCTATGTTGGAATGCAAATATGATTTTACCCATTTAATATATTTGTGTACCTCTAATTCCAACATCTAACCATACTTCAGTTTGGCAATCAATGTTATATAAATTTGAAAACAAACTTCCATTGTGGAAATCCAATTTTCTCATCTTTGCAGGATGACTACCACTTCTAAGCTGCTCTTTCACGACTATTATCCCATACTATCTCAGTTGTACCCTTCTCTCATGTGGTGTGCTGAATCATATAGATAACTTCAGACGTCTCTTCTTTTGGGGCGATATGTGAAACATATACAAAGTGTTGTCACTCAATTGGGGGCACATTCACAAACATATATCACAAGGTGGACGGGGTATCAACAACATCAAAACCAACTCCCATGGCCTCATTCACTTAGCATTGGTAAACCTACTATTTGGAGAAAATGTATTATGCATAAACACTACAAGAAATATTATCCTTGACAAAATACTAGAAAATCCAACATTTATTTGTTGTGGTGTTATATCAATAAAACCATATATGTCATTCACATTATCATCTTGATTCATATTGTTCACTTTCCTTTTTCACTTTGCAACGGTCCTTGGTTTGATGACTACTCTATCATAAATTTCTAAACTCTCCATAACCATCCCACAATCACTCTTACACATCACCACATCCAACTCTAAGGATCTTTTATATTTGATCCACAAAAATCTCTCAAAATGCCCCCCGAATTGAATAAATTTTATTAGGTATGACATTACCATGTTTTGGAAACTTTTATCTCAACCCCTAACTCGACATAAAAATTGATGAATTTGGGGTGACCTAAATTCTTGATCAACCATGGCATTGTTCTTCTTATATGGAAAAGGTTCAAGAAAAGAAAATGTCATAGCAAGATGCTTAACCTTGTATGGTTGATTAGCAAGAATAAACTTCTTATTAGAAATAACTGATGCTCTAGGGGATTCATGGGACCTCACATTCTTTTTATGTGTTGAAAACATTTGGAAACTCTATACATATTTTCTTTTTATGCCTTTTCATTATAATGGTTTGGGAACATTTCTTCCACACTGCCATTAATCCTGTGAACACTACCTTATGGACCCAAATTAATCCTTTTAAATATTTATTTTATAACATTTATTATCTTTTGGTATATTTATAATGAGGACTTTGTTATGTTGATCTTCAAATTCCATCACATATATGTATTCTAACATTATTGGTCTTTATAGTTTCTTTTTGCCACCACAATTGATATAATGTTGATTCTATAGAACCATGAATAAACCATTTTACACTCATGCCTCCATGTCGATGATGCCAACTACAATGCCAAGGGTCCTTCACTTTTGAGTCTCTTCTTGATGCATTGAAGGAAGAATACATCACATCTATCTTGTATTTATTTTCTTGTTATCATTCCTTTATTCATGGAAGTTTGTTTTAGGGTGCCACCCCATTAATGTTTTTTTCTCATATAAAAGTTTGTTGAATGCCTTGTGTTCTGACGTCTTTCATTATTCCTCTATGTATTTCAAGGAAACCTTTGCGGATATGATTTTTGCCTTCTCTATTTAACTATATGAATGGACATTTATAGAAGAACAAAAAAGTAAGTATGACTTGCTATATCTTAGAGTTGACTCTCTTGTGGTATTATTTGACATTGATATAGAGAAAGAGGAATTCTCTTAAAGACTCATAGATGTCTTTCTCTACTTTTTAGGAGATACACCACTCAATTTAGCCTATTTAGTGAAAGAATACATTGAACATTATTGGTGTGCAATTGTTGGTTAAGACATTGAGATATTATTTTTGTACTTCTACAATGAGGACCATCACAAACGAAATTGTTTATACAGCATAAAACACACTTTCTTATTAAAACTTATGTTAAAGTGTGTATTTACACTAATGTAATCCATTCATAGATATGTATTATAAAACAAATCCATATTGTACCATATTGCATATAACTTTGTTTCTACACTATAAAGGTAAGACAATAATGATTCCATTTTGATGGGTGGTTGAACTGATACATTTTGCAAAAATCAGATTGCTTTCCTTATTATTGGCTTGATAAAACATTAGAGGCATAATGGTGCACCATCTAAAATTTACCCAATGCTCTGTCCTTTTACTTTTCTTTTTAAGAGACATGTATTTTGATAAATTTACTTTGCATTGTGAAGTAACAATTGAGGACATTGGTAGTTCTTCTATTTTATTTCCTTAGACAACACTAGTAAATAACACACTCATGGACACAACATTTATATGCAATTTTCATACAAAAATTCAATAAAAATGTCTATTTATTCTAATGTTTGTTACCATGTAAATTTATTTAAATAATTATTTGTCTCATCTACATACATACAATTGTAATTTCTATTTCCCCACAAAAATAAATGACAATACAATATCAATATTCAATCTAGCATGAATGGGCTGTAGGGGACTGTAACATACTGAATTTTGGCTATACTGACTCTAGAAACTCAAATTCCATGATTAGGATGTTAGTGTGTTTGGATCTTTGCAATTTACTAGACAAGGTTTGGATTATACCCTGATACACTTAGTTACATCCTAATGAACATATAATGTACATTTAATGATATACATGTTTTTATCCTAATTCACTAGATATGACTAACTCAAGTATGAACCCTAATTATGAATTCATATAAACCCTAACCTTTGGTTTCATAGAATCTATTCAGGCTATGGGTTTATACTTGATAATGTGATAATAGGTGGTATGTATGTAGCGTAACCTTAGGGTTTGTGCACAATGATGATGTGTACTAGATGAATAGTGATGGTTTGACTCATTGTAAGATAAACTCAACCAACAGTAGTATATGCATCCTTGGTATCAATTATAATACATTAGTAACATGAGGTGCTCTAATCACATGAAGTATCTTAATACTTATGAAATTGATCTAATTAAGTAGAAGTGACTCAATATGTAATTGATATCATTAATTAACTATGCCATACATGCTCCATTTTCTCACTAATACAAATATAAGCATAAGATGTGATTAATGAATCTAGGTCCAAATTGACTAAACCCTTGTTTTGATGATGAATAACCATTCCACTTATTTGTGTCTAATGCTTCTACTTGAGTGATTTTCATATTAGGTATAGACACACTCCAAATTCACTAACTTGCGCATCTCAAATTGGAGAAAAGACAAGTCAAAGTCAATACAAGTTCACATTTTTGGAATATGATGTAAATTCATTAGAATCATGTTGTAAATCACTTGTAATGATTGTATGGAGCACTTCGATCGAATGTTTAAGCACTCAAAAGTCATTTTCCAAAATTCACATCAAGCTATTCATCGGTCGAGTTGCAAACTCGACCGATCCTAATTGGATCTTGAAAATGACTTTTGATCGGTCAAGTTTACACTTCAGAGAACTCGACCGATCCCTCTGCAGACCAAAATTAATTTAAGTGAATCGGTCAAGTTACCCCAGGACAAATTCGACCGATGACCTAAATTGGTCTTGTCTCTTAGTGGGATCGGTCGAGTTACGTTAATAGACATCGATCGATTGCACTGTATGGAAAAGTGCAGAAAAGTATTTCTAGCAGTTGTGGAGTTGTAACAATAAAAAAAATATCTGTTGCAAGCCACAAAACTACTAGTTTTCATTCTTAAGTGTTCCCAAAGGCTAAGAGGCATCCCCATCTATAAATAGGACCCCTTGGGCTTCATTCCAAGGTTGAACATTCAATGCAAAACTCTATATGAGGTTCCTTTTCTATAGTTGAGTGTATCCTACAGCCTCCTCCTCTCTCTCCAAGCTTAATCACTTGCTACATTCGTTAGAGTGAGTAGGAAATATGTAAGAGAGCTAGTCCTACATGTATATCTTGTGAGGCTGTCACTTCCATCACCTCCCTACCTATCATTTCAATCATGAAGATGAAGGTTCTCTCTCTTGGCTAAGAGAGGTGAAGAAGAACAAGGGAAGGAGTCCCTTGGTGAAGATCAAGGCTGAAGACTTGGAGCAAGAGTGGGTAATCCCTTGGTGAAGGCAGAAGACTCCTTGCTAAAGTGGGTAAGTCCTTGGTGGAAGCTTCTCCGAGTGAAGGTGAAGGCAAAGGTTGAAGATCCAAGAAGAGTAGAAAAGTCCTTGAAGGTAGAAGACTTGTGCTAGAGTGGGTAAGACCTTAGAGAAGGCTGAAGATCTTGGAAAAGTGGGTAAGTCCTTGGTAAGGTGGAATACTCTTGGTGCTTGGATGGGTAAGTCCTTTGGTGGTCATGTATTGTAAATATTATGAATGAATATAAGAGTGCAATGGTTAAGAAATCCTAGAGGTTGACCTCTCTAGGTGGTGGGCTGACTCACTTCTAGTTTGAAGTGTGGAATCACTCTACATAACTTGTTACTTGGTGTATGTTCAATCTCTCTCTCCCTTGCTATGCATGTTTTAGTTGCACTCAAATTTTCTATTTAGCAACCTTATCTTATGATATATCTTGAAGGTCTAATGAATTTCATTTAAGTACATTCAGCTCTATTCACCCCCTTTAGAGCATCCAATCACCCATCTAGGATCCAACAATTGGTATCAGAGTAGGTTTCTCCAAGCATACTTCAACAAGTAGGAGAAGATGGGTGACTACCAAGGTGAGAGATACTTCATCAACCTTCCAATCTTTGATGGGAGTAACTTCCTCTATAAGAAAAGAAGGCTACAATTCTACATCCAAGGATCAAGTCTTGAGCTATGACAAATGGTGGACCATCCATGCAAGCTACCAGTGACAAAGATAGAAGAATAAGATGAAGCTACCATAAATAAAGCCACCTTGAATGCAAGAGATGTCAACATCCTCTATGCCACTATGACCTCTACCGAGTTCACCTGGATTTCTTCCTGTGAGACAACCTATGAGGTATGGAGAAAGCTATGCATCACTTATAAGGGGAAAACTCAAGTAAAGGAAAGAAAAGTATACATGCTCAAATGGCTGCTTGAGAACTTCAAGATGGGGGAGGAGGAGAAGATAGACAACATGTACTCAAGGCTCAACACCATTGTGAATGGTCTTGCTGTTATAAGACATCCTATGAGTAGAGGAGAGATCAACTCAAAGATCCTTAGAACTCTTCCCAAAAGATGGGAACCCAAAGTGACTTCCATTAAAGAAGTAAGGTCTCTTGATGATATCCCCATTGAAGAGCTCATTGGAAATCTACAAGCCCATGAAGTCACACTTGACAAGAGAGAAGAAGTTGAAAGATAAGAGGAGAAAGAGCTAAAGAGAATGAAGGAGGTTGAAATGAAGGCTCAAATTGAAGCTATTATGGGACAAGCCTCTCCATCCTCTCATGTTGAAGAAGATGCCATGTACTCCAAGGGTAGATTCTACAAAGGCAAGAATTCTTCCTCCATCCGGTGCCTCAAGTGTGGAAATAAGGGTCACTTTAAGATAGATTGTCTACAAGGAAATAAGACCCATCATCACAAGGAAAGAGAATAGAAGTACAAGATGAAGGAGAATCGACACTCAAGCTTAAGTGACTCCTCCAACTCAAGCTCAAGTGAAGATTCAAGTGGAGGATCTAGCTCAAGCTCTAGTGAAGAGAATGTCATTTTGCTCTTATGACTTCTACAAGAAAAGATTCAAATGAGGTAAATCTAAACTCTTTAGATAAAGAACCCTTAATTGCTATCATTAATGCTACTCGTGCCTCTCTTAAGTCTTCTAAAAGGAAAAGGAAAGAACTTGCTAGAATTTTTGATAATATGCATGTAGAACTAGATGATCTTGAACATGCTAATTCTTGCTTGCTTGATGATAAAAGTGCTTGTCTTAGTCAAGTAGATTCTCTTAAACTTGAAAATGCTAGCTTACTTGACAAGATTAGATTTCTAGAAGCTCAACCTCATATGAGTAATTCTAATGAAGAGCACACCTTAATTGTTGATTCTCTCATGCATGATATTGATGTTCTTAAATCTGAAAACAAGGGCAAAGATTTTGTTTTACAAGGAGTAGAATCTGAAAATGGTGTTTATCTTACTAAGATTGCTTTGCTTGAAATAGAAAATGCCTCCTTGCTTGCTAAAATCAATGTGCTTGAATCTTGTTCTAGTTCTGCTAGTAGAGAGAATAATGTTGCTTCTCTTCGTATTGATAGAGATTCTTATTTAACCAAAGATCTTTGCCTAGAAAATGATATTTTGCATGCTAGAGATAAAATAAATTATTTGTCTTCTACCATTACTTCTCTTATGCACGATAATCATAATTTGAGATCTTCTTTGCAAAGATTCTTAGTTGGTAAAAAGAATCTTAATGATATCCTATACCATAATACTAAACAAATGGGTAGAAATGGTTTAGAGTATGATAGTAGTCAAAGGAAAAACAAAGGTAAAGGACCTACAATATTCCATGAAGAATCCTCTAGTTCCAAGAATATGGGCACATGCAACCATTGCAATGATATTGGCCATTATTCTACTTGTTGCCCATTTAAGAAAGCACCCAAGAGCACTAGAATTTGGGTTGCTAATCTAACCCCTCCGGATCCAAAAACATGATTGTGGACCATTTCATCTTTCTTCTTGTAGGTACTTGCAAATGGGTTGACTTGAGCTATTGAATTACAAGCTAACTTCTCAATCCACATGAAAGAAGAACAGTGACATGTGTAGAGGGTGACAACAAGTGGAAAATAAATGGTAAGTATTGAGGTAATGTTTTTCTTGCTCATATCCAATCATAGTGTGTTTTGCCTAGTTAGTGTGCACTATGCATGTGGTTTTTGAGTCAAAAGTGGTATTTTGTGATTCTATTCACACTCTTACTAAAAAACTATTGTAATGCTTTCATAATACATTACTAACTTGCTTACACATGTTTGGATATGGCTTATATTTTTAGCATGCCTCTAAATATTTTTTATAAAATATATGTGCTTTTGACAACAGCTTTGTCGGTCGAGTTTGTCCTGTTTGAAAATCAACCGATAGACACCAATGGGTGTTGCCAACAAATTTCATCAGTCGAGTTGTCAATACACAAAACTTGACCGACAACACTATGCAAAGAATATACATTTGGCTTATTGAATGATAGTTTTCCTCTCAACTAGATTTTCTCAACCAATAGCCTTATTCTTTGGAACTCCCATTTGGTATGTTTATATGTGCATATTGCCATGTTCTAAATCGCCTATCTTTATTAAAACTCTATATCTCAAATTGCTATAGTTTGGTATTCCACTACTGGTATCCCTAGATCTTGCAATTACTTGTTTTGAGTTGTTTTGCAGGTTCTGATGATGATCTCTTTGGATCTCTTGGTTGTGTTTTAAATTGCTTCCGTTGTGCTCTAACTTGCTACATCTATCTAGATGCATATCTTGTTTTGATACAACCTTGAGGTTCTTAGTGGAAATCATCTTTTGGGAATGATCCATATTTTCTTATCAGTAATATGCTTTCATGATTCTTGTATTGCAGATCTCTTTGTTTGGATATATCTCTACATCTACTCATAGCTTGATTTATATTATGCATCTCTTGCTATGATCTAGATCCTACTAGTAGTCCTAATTTTTGATATCATCTACTAGTAGTTCACATATATGTAGTTTTATCATTTCTTATCTTTTCATCTAGTGGTATTCAACTATATGCTACACTTGTATCTTGTTTTATACTTGCTCAAGTTTGTTCCTTATATTGCATACCTACTATCTTGAGTTTCTTGCACAACATTGTGGTGCTGATTACATAGAGCTACATTATATGTAGAAATTGGAGCATCTTTGAATTTCATGCATATTTTTCCTCCAGTTTCAAATTTTGGTGCAAAACTGGTGCTTTTTATGTAGAAACGACCTTCTGAGCAAGACTCATTGATTAATCATGAGCCCTGACACTTTTTGGGTTGTTCAAGTGCATGCTTTAACTTACTTTTATTCTATGCTTGGACAAGCCCCTAGCCGTTCTCTTCTACTCTCCTTATATAACTTTTTTATCTCGTTTCTTTTAAAAAGTGGTGTTTCTTATTTCTTCATACCCCCACTTTTTGAAATGACAAAGGGGGAGAAAGGTATGCCTACTTTTGGAAAAAGAGGGAGAAGGCATGTCTTACATGAAGAGGAGAAGCATGTTAATGCAAATGGGAGAAGGTAAAGGGGAGACAACATATATGTGTAGACATATATGAGTAGAATACATAGTATTCTATAAATGTTATGAAAGCTAACCATGCAGGAGAAATAGCTTCAATTGAGGGGGAGTATGACAACTACACTAGCATCAATTGAGGGGGATCATATGAACTCTATTCTACCGAAACCCTTAGGTTTCTCCAAAGGTATGACTTTACTCAAATGCTTTCAATACATTTACATAATGGTTTGTCATCTTCAAAAATGGGGAGAATGTAGACTCTAGGTCTAAATTGACTAAACCCTTATTTTGATGATGACTAACCATTCCACTTATTTGTGTCTATGCTACTTGAGTGATTTCAGATTAGGTATAGACACACTCCAAATGCCCTAACTTGTGCATCTCAAATTGGAGAAAAGACAAGTCAAAGTCAATACAAGTGCATGTTTTTGGAATATGATGTAAATCCATTAGAATCATGTTGTAAATCACTGGTAATGATTGTATGACTTGTATTTAAGCTTAGAAAAAATTAGGAACACTTAGATCGAATGTTTAAGCACTCAAAAGCCATTTTCTAAAATTCACATCAGGCTGTTCATTGGTCGAGTTGCAAACTCGACTGATCTTGATTGGATCTTGAAAATGACTTTTGATCGGTCGAGTTTACACTTCACAAAACTGGACCGATCCCTCTGTAGACCAAAACTGATTTGAGTGAATCAATCAAGTTACCCCAGGATAAACTTGATCGATGGCCTAAATTGGTCTTGTCTTTTAGTGGGATCGGTCAAGTTACCTTTATAGAAACTCGACCAATTGCACTGTATGAAAAAGTGTTTCTAGCCATTGTGGAGTTGCAACAATCAAAAATATATCTGTTGCAAGTCACAAAATGGCTAGTTTTTATTCTTAAGTGTTCCCAAAGGCTAAGAGGCATCCCCAGATATAAATAGGACCCTTTGGGCTTCATTCCAAGGTTGAGCATTCAATGCAAAACTCTATATGAAGTTCCCATTCTGTAGTTGAGTGTATCGTACAACCTCCTCTCTCTCTGTAAGCTTAATCACTTGCTACATTCGTTAGAGTGATTAGGAAATATGTAAGATAGCTAGTCCTACATGTATATCTTGTGAGGCTCTCACTTCCACTACCTCCCCATCTCTCATTTCAACCATGAAGATGAAGGTTCTCTCTCTTGGCTAAGAGAGGTAAACAAGAATAAGGGAATGAGTCCCTTGGTGAAGATCAAGGCTGAAGACTTGGAGAAAGAGTGGGTAATCCCTTGGTGAAGGTAGAAGACTCCTTGCTCAAGTGGGTAAGTCCTTGGTGGAAGCTTCTCTGAGTGAAGGTGAAGGCAAAGGCTGAAGATCCAAGAAGAGTAGAAAAGTCCTTGGTGGAAGCTTCTCTGAGTGAATGTGAAGGCAAAGGCTGAAGATCCAAGAAGAGTAGAAAAGTCTTTGAAGACCTTGGAGAAGGCTGAAGACTCTTGGGAAAGTGGGTAACTCCTTGGTAAGGTGGAATACTCTTGGTGCTTGGATGGATAAGTCCTTTGGTGGTCATGTATTGTAAGTCTTATGAATGAATATAAGAGTGCAATGGTTGAGAAATCCTAGAGGTTGACCTCTTTAGGTAGTAGACTGACTCACTTCTAGTTTGAAGTGTGGAACCACTCTACATAGTTTGTCACTTGGTGTATGTTCAATCTCTCTTTCCCTTGCTATGCATGTTTTAGTTGCACTCAAATTTCCTATTTAGCAACCTTATCTTGTGATATATCTTGAAGGTCTAATGAAATTTGTTTAAGTGCATTCAGCTCTATTCACCCCCCTCTAGAACATCGAATCACCCATCTAGGATCCAACAATGATTAACTAGAAACCATATGTGAATTAGTATTAATAAGGGTTAATGTGAGATGTAATTAGGTTAATATAGATAATGGAATAATGATTGAATTTTCTTGGTAAGCGAAAGTGATTAATTTGACATTAATTGAATTAAGTGATGGACTTAATGAGAATTTGATTATAACAATATATTTTGGGAAAGATAATTTGATATATTCATGATGATGATAATTTGAGGATAGTAGATCTTGATGGATGTAGAAAAATTGAGCAAAATAATATATTTTGTGCAAGATAATCTAATATATCTGTAATGGTGATAATTTGAGGATAGTATAACGCACAATCCTAAATATTGTGGGTAATGGTAATATGTATTAATAATAAGATAATGGATTATATTAGAAATCATATAAGATCATTTAGAAAGTTAAATTTTACTCAAATTTTTTAATCACATGGTTGAATTAGCTTGGGTGCCAAGTTTCAACCCAATTGGATAATGCTTACCATCTTGATTTGATTAGATAATATGATCTGTAATAATGAAATCCAATTTGAATTGGGTTATACCTAAATTTGATTTTGTTCACACATGTTATTTCCCAATTTTTAAAAGTCTATGTGTCACATTGGTTTTAATAACTTGGACTCTACCCAAGAAACTAGATCAACATCAGACAACTATCTACCCTTGTCCTACCTTGAGTTCTCCCATTTGCTAGACTCTACAATAATTGTGATAAAACTAGTCTTCTTCTTCTTCACCCCCCTCTCTCATCTCAACCTCATCTCATGATCACCTATGATCTGTGTTCCTTGCATCTTTCCAAACCCAACAAGCTCAAGATTCGGTGGTTTTATGACCCATAGTGTAATAATCCCCATTCATGGCTTCCATATCTCACTGTTTCTAAGATCCACCGGTATTCCCAGTCGCTCCTGACATATTCCTCTATATATAATCATTGCTACAGAATTATCGAATTCCCAGGGATCTTCTATAGGTCCTCATTCACTGTGAATCACCCTACACCTATCTACCCAACTCCATCAACCTATGCATGGTAGTGTGATTCAATGTGGAGGTTTATACCTTAGCTAGACCTTACAATTTTTTATTTTTCTCTTCTCTAATTTTTATTTTTGTCACTTGTGTAATGGGTATGATTTTTTCGCCTCTAATTTTGATTTGAGCACGCGTTGGTTTAGATCAAGATTTTTGACATGTGGTACCATTTCACACATCAGTATTTGATGTGTGATTCTTGGATAGTGCAATCTTTGGCTTCGATATTTTATTTAATAATTCAGAAATCAGTAATTATCTTATAGACTTTATAGTAATTCATTTATAGGTTAGAAAAATAAAATAAGACATGCTTTAGAATAAAAATAGAATCCCTACTTGTTGGTATAGGTTTGGAAACCTAAGTTCACTAAATTTAGTCATCATCTCAGGGTTTATAATGTACACATTAATTAATGATTACATGTAATGTAATATTAGGTGATCAAATACCTTGATTTGAAACTAGGGTTTTAGCCATGACCATTGATACTCAAGTTTGAAGTATGTTGCTTTTGTTTATGAGTCTTGAACGATGATCTATATTTAATACTCTCTCTCTCACACATACTTGGTTGTGGCATACTACTTTGTATGTCACCTATTTATATATATTTGACCTGATTGGGTTCAATGTACTAAATTTTATCTTTTGGACTATTGGAAGTGCAAATCGAGTCTACTTTATTTATGCTTCTTCATGATCATTCAATTTGCAACCCTTATTGCATTATTTGTCTCTTATAGTTGAATTTAATAATAGAAACCCTAAATTGATGAGTTGGTTGGATTGAATTTATCTTGCCTCTTTACTAAATGCATATTTGATTATTAAGACAATTATTATCAATTAGTAGCGGTAAATTTTAGGTTTGGATCCCATTGTACAATGTATCTCATATGTGGGTTTAAAGTGCTCTCACCTAGCATCATGTTCTCTCACCGAATATATATATATATATATATATATATATATAAATGATTCTAATTGCTCTCACCTCCTTCCTAGGCATGGAATGTGGAAGTGTTCTATCCCTTCTTTTAGATGGTTTCAGTGTAATATATAATTTGCATGCAAATACATTTATTTGTTGTTCTCTAATTTGAGATTTAACGGAAAGATTTGATAATTGTTGTGATTTCTTCATTTTTCTCTTATATTGGACTATGTTTTAGGCACCTTCATCATTAGTAACCACCACAAACATGTCTTTTGGCTCTTGTGCACTTCTTTCCCAATTTTATTTCTAGTAACTATTTTCTTTCGATTATGGTTAGTGAAAGTAGCTTGGGTACACTTTGAGTCCTAATCTCATTGATGATACTCTAGTTTGTGTGTATGGATGGTTGTGGCATATGTTACACCTAGCATTAGGAATATGTTGCTGGAGGAAGTATCTAGGTTGACGAGGCCACATGTTTGCATCTAAACTCTATGAGACCTAGCCTCCCACACTTCAAGTAGAAGGTGGGTATATTTTCAAACTCAAGGCTATAGTTTTTATTATTGACAAAGATTGACGATAGTATTGGCCTAGTCATGTCCACTACAATGATTCTTTCAATATTTTACGATGTTCCATAGAGGTGTGCATGCCCATCTTTATTGTCCCATCAATAGCATTGCTAATGTTGTGGAGTGATTTTTTTATTCACAATCAGAGATCCATAGTATGATCCCAAACCATGAGTTTCTTGAGGATATTGTCTGAGGGTCAAGAAAATGGTGACAAAGACTAAACCAAGAGGTAGTTGCTGAAGATTTCCACCCACCTTGTCTATTTTGAGATAATGTCCTCCTGATTTGAGAACTACACAATATAGTAACCCTTCTCTAGGCCAATAACTCAAACATTGATCCAAAGGTTGTCATATGAGTTAGATTTTGTTGACGAGTGCTTGGAATATCAGATTGATGGCTAATGCTTTCACAATAATAATATATTGTTAATGTTCTAGAAGAGGTTGAATTGCTTCTTGTTGAGCGATTGGAAATGGCAGGACTCCCCAAGTTCAATGTGGATGTCATCTGACGTCTAGGAGGCAGCGGATCTAGGGTTGACAAATGTGATTCCTATGATATCACTGGTAGCGTCTTGGTATGTTTTGTGATTGTTATCCCCGTCAGGAACATGGCACTCCTATTATGATTCAAGGAAGTGGCAAGCACATTAGAAACAATATAAAATTTCTCTACGTATCCTACAATCAGATCTCATTGACAATGATGTATTCATACTGAGGGTGTGTGAGGTATACCTAGTCACGGAACAAGTCCAGTGGTGTCCCACTATAACAAATTTTAACTTTCATGACATAGTAAAATGTTGCAAAAAGTCCACAAGTATGCCAGAATCATTTTTACCCAATATTTTTGGTTATGCCGAAAAAATGTCGTAAAAAAGCGTGCCGCCAAAAGTTTTCCGGAAACTTAGGAGATGCCGACGAATGGAACTAGAACGACATTACATACATGCCGTGAATGAATAGATAGTGTCATAAAACAATACCAAATCTGACATTTTGAAATGCCAAAAATAGATAGAAAATGCTGAAAATCAATGAACTCATATAAGTGTACAATTCATGATGTGCACACATACAACATGAGGATATTGTTGAGTTGATGTGTAGATGGGGGCAGGCACACAGTGGTAACTGTCAGCATGCACGCACGCTGGTGAGTTCTTATGCAAACATGGGTTGCGATCACACACGAACACACTCGCACTGGCTGATGTGTGGGTGGATGCACACTAGCAAGCTCTTACATGCACACTGAACTTTATATGTATAGATCTATATACACAAAGAGAGTATGTGAAAATAAAGTTTTATTACTTTTCAATTTCATAATTTGATAGTACAACATTTGAAGGTAGCCTTTAGCAGACCAAAAGGCTATTTACAACAATGAAGAAAAAATAGTACAACAATCTTCAACCAGCAGCCAGAAACAAAGTCTGAGAACAAACCGACTACAGATCCACTTTACATTTGTGTGTGTACAAAATTCCGATGCATGCCACAATGCCATCCATAATGGTATGAAGGAAAAAAATAACAACAATATTCAACCAAACAAAGTCGAAGTATGATAATAGGACGTCCTCTTGTCATGTCCACTTTCTCTTAAAATATCCTACTTTACGACCTCTAGTTGTATTTTCATCCAATTAATATATTTGTGCACTAACAGACGTGGTCATCAACCATCTTTTGAACATAGTGTACATATAGGAAAACCTATACATATATTTGATAGATAAGATATAAATCCCTACACAAGAAAGAAATGAAATTGACTTCCGAGTGGGTCAAACCAATCGTGAAGTTCATACAATTATAAAATAATTTATGGGGATGTGATTATTGGATGATTAATTACACAACTATGATGTACATGGAAAGAAAGATGCATAAAACAAAAGTGAGAATGTCAATGAAATTAAAATAGTAAGTCGAATGATATACCTATAGAACAACTTATAGGAAACAAAAGAATAGTCAAATGAACAACTGTGAACCACTTTAACAAGAAAGAACAAGCTAGACACTATGGTGGAGAAGCTCCAATCCAACAGTTGTAATTGTCTGAAAAAGCACATAAAACAATTCATGTTTAGATCATCATTGCCAAATCCTCATGAATGAATTATGTGGTGATGAAAGTTGTACGTTTAGATCCCAGTAGTATTGGTTAGGTAAAAGCAAATGTGGCATGCATACCAAATTGATGTAGATAAATGATTCAGTTGACAGAAAGGAAGAAAATAGGTGGTACACTTTTATTTAGAAAAATGCAAAGTATAAAGCAACATTCATTTTTTATGATGAACTCGAATCACATCACCAAAGAACCAAGAAGATATAATATTACCCTTCCTTCAAGTTAGTAAATTGTGAACGCAAGTGCAAGCAATATCTCAAATGTGCTGAAAGTTGGATCCCTATTGTCAGAATGGCAAGCTGGTTTGGGGATTCTATTAGATGGAAAAGAATGAATATAGTCACTATGCAATATAGAAATGTGTACACTAATTCTAAAGAAAGAATTTATATGTGCAAGATTTTTCCTAGATGTTCATCACCCAAGGCAACATACAAGTACATGTTCTTTCCTTTCTGATATTTTGGAAAGAGGTTAAACTATAAACTTCTCTAGATGTATTTGAAATACAACTCTAACAAATTGTCTTGTTCATTTGTAAAGGTCACTACATGAGGAAAACACCATGTTTTCAAGGTAGCCTACAAACAATAATCCTCGTGGTTCCAAATCAACACACATTAATATGGATTTATCTAGTATATGTTATATCTCAGTAGGAAACATGCAACTTCACCAGTGAAGTCTCATTGAAATCCATGTGCAATAGTACAACCAAGCTACCTTCATCATTGATTTCATGAATATCATACATTCATTCCCTTCACTTCAATGTCCAACAACCCAACTGCTATCACCATTGACATGGAGATGCAACTTGTAAACCTACCAAAGTTAAGAACAACCAATGCATAGCTGGAAAACTTGTGAATCTATCAAATAGAGTTGCTTTCTTGATAGATGTAACTTTCAAGACAACTCAGACAATCCCTTAAAAGAGAACTGTTCTTTTCCTGAGTGAAATGTAGCTTAGTAAACAACAACAAAAAAATGTAGAAAGAATGTTAAAAAGAAATCACATGCTAGAGAATCAGTTTATCAAATCTAGGTTAGATGTATTCCATTAAATAATTTCACCGCCATGTCTGTTCATTTCTTGTTAATTCCCACTATACATCCCAATTTCATGTGCCATTTGTTTCACCACTTGCCACTGATTAGTAAATGTCAGTTCTCATTGGAGAATACTTGTTAAATCAATTGCAAATGTTAAGACAAGAAGTTCAAACTAAGGGGATACAGAGGATTGCAATTTGTAATTGTTGAACAACTAGAGGTTTTATCCTAACATGAACTATGCCATAGATAGCAATATGTGGAGATATGACCCTAATTAATTGACATATTTTCTTAGAAATTATTATTGTTTGTAGAAAAAAATGGAGAAAGATATGTTTCTATATCTAATTATTGAAATTAAGAGAGATTTCTTCAAGACGGGTTAAGGAACTTGAATATCAATTGTTAATAGAGAGGAAGTTGGCAAGGCAACATATTGACACAAAATTGCTGTCATAATCAACAACACAATCAAAAGTAGTAGGACATGCAGATAAGAGAAAGCATTGTTGTCATCAATCAAGCCATTGTTTGGAAACTAGTGTCTCCGAGAAGATCCTACTCCTTCCTTAAGAGAGGTGGTCTAGTGCTTAACAAGTGTGTCCAAGAAGAACATAGTTCTCTAGCCTTTAGGGAGGTCAACAATATGATTAGGGTTGTAAATGGGTACGGGTAGATCTGCAGACCCACAAATGCATACCCTTAAAAAACCCATCACGAGTCTATTTTTTATACTTGCATACCCTTGGACCCATATAACCTTGGACCCGCATATAAGAGGGTCCAATAATGGGTATGCTTGAACCCTGACCTGCTATACATAAGCAATTACTTAAATAATATATTATATATCATACTTTACTAGTCTAACTCATACAATTTTTTAGATTATATCCTACTCTAACCATAATAAGGTTGAGACTAGTCATATAATTAAGAATTAGCCATTCTAGTTACAATAATGAACATCATATGTAAACTTAAAATCAAAATATCTACTAATTTACATTACTTTCTACATAAGTTGAACGTTATGATGATGACCAAAAATATGTAAACAATTATCTAAGTTAATGTTAATGTATAAAATATAGCATTATCTAAAATAATTCTTGCATGTTTATATACTATATAATAACAATATCTTGTAGTATTAAAATATATAGAACAGTCATATTTTCTACATAAACAATATGATATTTTATAGAACCACTTACCTGCATACCCACTACTATTGTGGGTACAGGTATGGTGTGGGTCTATATTTTTTATTATGCGGGTATAGAACTGGAACCAAACCCAATAAATTAGATGGGTATGGGTATGGCCTGACCCACACCGTACCCGCACTATTTACACCCCTAAATATGATGACTAATATCAACAAATTCAACATATTCAAGCCAGTTCATGGTAACTTCCACAGGGAGTTCTCTCCTCTGGAGGAAAAGGGATACCACTCAGAGGTTTGAAATAGTCTTCGGGTGTCACATCTTGTGGATAACTGACATAATGTGTAAGATGTCGAATACGTGAAACATTCTTCCCCAGACACATTGTGTGGGAAACCAACATGCCATGTAAGATGTCTAATACATCCCTTAGAAGTTTAGTCACTCATCCAGGTATGATGAATACATAGAGGAAGAAGTATAGGGGGAGGACTATTTGTTCCTTTCTACTTGATAGAATGGACAATATCCTCCTGTCCTTCAAGAAGACACCTTGTTGTAGTAGAGATGGAGGAGACGGGGAGGTCGACACTGCCCGACGATGAGTGGCAGATGACGGTGCCCAATGGTGAGAGAGAGGCAGAAGATGTGGGTGCTAAGATGAGAGAGAGAGAGAAGGCCAGTAGTTAGATCTTTATTGGGGTTGAATCTTGTCTATGCTTCTGCCAGAAGTGTCATTGTGCTCTAGCTAAACTGTCAATCCTTGAGGATGTATTTGTGAAGATCCAACAATCTTCTTTTAAGTTAGTCTTTATCACTACAGGAGGGAAAACTCTTAAAATCATGCTTCTCTTGCTTCTACTACCAAGGGAAGGACTAGACACTTAGATTAGAGACAAATGTACTTTCTATGGTAAACTTGGACATTTAGAGGACAAGTGCTATTCTAAGCATGGTCAACCCCCTTGTTGATGTTGCACACTATACAGAGACTACCTAGGGAGCATCTACATCTAGAGCTTCTAAGCAGACACAATCAGTGCATTATGTCCATATTTTCTGAAATGGGAATGTTTATTGAAACTCCAATCTCTCTCATGTGTGATAATTGTTAGACCTGTAATGGTCTCTAGAGGGGGTAAATAGAGCTAAAAACACTTAAATAAAATTTAACCTTAAAGAATATATCAGTGATTAGAGTTACAACATTCACCCTCTCCAGGAAGAAGAGGTCTTCCCGGCGAGGTTGGTCCTCTCAGTAATACCTATGTAGGCAACGTAGACTAGTCAATTACCTATCAACCTTTGCAATGGTTAGATAGGGTAATCTAACGATTTGTCTGGGGGGTTGAGAATCCCCTCACTGGTGGTATGGAGCAGGTCATTGTTGCTAAGGAAGATAGATGGCTGGGCATTATGGGTATCAAAGAATGGTTCAAGGCACTCATTCTAAGTAGTGCATGGAAAAAGAACATGTGAAGGAAATCTATTCAGTGTGAGGGTGTGGCATAAAAAAGTTCTTATAAATGCCAACCAAGGTATCATGCAATGTCTTTCTAGAGGAGTGATGTGGAGATCAGTCTTTTACTCAATGACAACTATCAAAGGCTCATGATGAATGGTGTTTAGACGAATATATGGGATGTCACTTATGTCCTTGGCAGGATAAGCTAAGAGTTGTAGCAACAATAAATGTTGAGGATGAGCTGGAGGACTTGAGAGTTAGTACCCTGGTGGATCTTAGTAGACATTGGGATTATAGCTTCATGAAGATGTATATGCCACAAGACATTGTGAATGTTATATAACAACTTTATGTGCCTAGGCTGTCCAACGAGCATGATACTTGGGAATGGAATCTCACTAACAATGGATCCTTTTCGACTTCAAAGACTTATAGGTGTCTTAGAAAAGGGTCTGTTCGGAAGAAGATGGAGCCAAGATCAGAAGTGCAAGATTCAACAATTGTGCATCAAAATCGTCAGTTATGTCAGTATTTTGACCAAGGCTTCGCATAGTAACAAAAGTCTCTGAATTTTACGAAAAATCGGCAATTTTTCACGATGTTATAGGCTCCCAAATATTCATCACGATTAATATGCCAATCGCCGATTTTTCTCGACTTTTCACGATTAATCCAGCTTTTTTGTGATTTATACGATTTTTTACGATTCTTCATGACTTTTCACGATTTTTCACGATTTGTCTCCTTTAAGTCACTTGCTCTTTTTTTTACCAAACCATGTACACAAAATTCCTAATACACACTAAACCTGAAACCCCCACTCCTCTGGACAGTTCATGTTATTACTCAACTAATTTTTACTTCTTTTCCTACTTTTTCACTCACTAAGATTGTATGTCTTGTGGCCGTAACAGTTACATGCATGATATATGTATGTACATAGATACATTTATCTATAAACATACATATATATACATACATATATATATATGTATATACTTATATAGACGACTTATTCTCGATTATATCTGAATAGTTGACCAAACTTTGACCAAAATTTATCGATCTTTTCACGACTTTTCTTGATTTTTTCCGAATTCTGATTTTTTCCAGCCAGCCGAAAAGTTGCCGAATCCCGAACTTGTTACTATGAGGCTTCAAATAGGTAGAGAGATAGCAGGATATCTCACAAGACTATACATGTTCTTCTCTCCTCTGGCATCCAGGCACAATACACAAGCTTTAGAGGGCTTCTAAAAATGCCCACCTCTGTGGCACTCCTAGGGGCAATATTGATAGGAGGAAACTGAGACCCACAATTTTTCATTGCAACTTATTTGGATTGTTTTTAAGTTGTGTCAGACTCTACATCCTATCATCCATTCCAAATGATACCTACTCTAAAAGTGTCTAAGAAACTGTACAAAATCTGCATATTTATTCAACAGTGATGCAAGGCAGCTTATAGTTTGAATATATCTGAAAATCTTATTGATAAGTATGTTTAACATACATGTGGGAACCAAAATAAAGAATCCAAAATCCAAATTAGCTTTGGCAGAAAATTCGGAAAATCTAATACCTCAAAAATCCATAGGAAATAGTAGCAAGACTAATGATATAATGGAAAATATTAGTGAATGCTTATAAGTACTATTATGGTATTCAACCCATATGAGCTAATGTTGGCTATTTAGGCTAATGAGTTTCAATCCAAACAGGGATAGTTTACCCAACTTAACCAATCTCCGCAAGTATACGGAGGTAGCATAGTCAAGGTCGAACACAAGGAGTTTAGCTAATTCAAATGAGCGCAACAATACTAAAGTTCAACAATCTAGATCGGTTTATAAAAGGAAAAATGATGTTTATCTAAATGCAGAAAATTCAGATTCTAAAGTAGAAAATTCAGATTTAACTAGCGAAGTAAGAGTTACTAAAAGGAGTTTGGGTTCATACTATTAAAGAATCTTGGACATTAGAATTTCACTCACACATCATAGCAATTAAGAGAACATGATAATTTTAACATATATAAGTTCTTGTTTCAAGAAAAAGTTGTGTTACACTTCACCTCCCGGCGCGAGTGTAACGAGCGCAACTCAAAGTCACACTCTCGTGTGTAAATTTTGTTTTTGATGACAAACTGTTCCTCAACTCATTCCTCTATACTCTCGTAAAGGTGGAAGAGTTACCAAGAAGAGTACTTCATACATTCCTACTCATCTTCTCAGATCAAGCAAGAAAGCAGAAAACATGCACATAAAGTGGCCAGCAATTCATGCAAGAAACGGATAAACAGGTACTTTCATGGTAGAAAAATAAGAAGAATAATATTTAGTACGAAATTACTTGTTCCATACATGCTATGACATGGGAGCTACTCTCCCATGCCCAAGAAATGAAGAATTACTTATCCATAACAATGCTTTACAGATTTGTTACAGAAAATTCAGTTCTAAACATGATTTAAAGGGGAAGAGACAAAAAGATCTAAAGATATAACCACAAGAAGAAAGAATTCTAGCTTGAGGATGAAATTCTCCTTCTTTAGCTACTCCAAAAAGGACTAGCTCCTTTCTTAAGAAGCTGCTCAAAGTTGAGAAAGCTTGGCTGCACCTTGGAGAAGACAATGGAGAAGAGGAAGAGAAGAAATGGCTTCCTTTTTGCAAAGAACCACCTTCGATTCCTCCAAAATCACCCACCCCTGTTTTCTCTTTATCTCTAGGATGAGAAAAGCTTCTCAAAATGACCGAACCTAACTACCCCTTGCCTTCCCTCCTTCCTTTAAAATTGAATTCTAAATTTTTAGATTTCTCAAACTACCAGGTGCACGCCATGCATTTGGGTGCACGCCGTGCACATGCAGTGCGATTTGCTTCAGGCTAAATTGTGCACAGCGTGCACAAAAGATATGCACGCTGTGCGACTTTCCAGAACTTTTTTTGGCTATTTTACGCTCCAGGTGCACGTCGTGCATGTGAACGCACGCCGTGCATTTGTCTTTCTGTTCATTTCTGGAAACTCGCACGCCGTGTGTGTGTGTACCGTGCACACCGTGCATTCTTCTGGCTGGACGAGATAGAACTTTTTTGATATGGTGCACGCCGTGCATCTGTCCTGCACGCCGTGCATTCTGCTGTTTCAACAGAATAAAGCTCTAAAATCAGTTCTTTTTTTGGGACATATCTGCAATACAAGTTATGCGATAAGTAAAGTAACAAAAAGATGGCAAAAGTAATATAAAAAGTGGCTAAATAGTATCAGAATGAACCAAATTTGTGTGTGATAGCATTGTGAAAAGGTGATATAGAAATCATACAACAAATCCCCCTAAGCTTGAACTATTGCTTGTCCTCAAGCAAAAAGAACATGGCTACATTCAAAGAGAAAAATGAAGTTCATGCATGAAGTAAAATGAAAAGAAGGTATGCAATCATCTCAGCCAGCTATGTACATTGTACTTGTGTTCGTTGTTATCATCTCAAGTCTTTCAACATCCAAGATGGAGAAATTAAGTTCAACAAGGTTGGTTCCAATTTAAACGAAAAGCTCAACTTGACAACATTAAATAGAATTTAGATATTTAGGCCAAACAATTAGTGCATGTACATTACAAAGTTTTCAGCTAGTACATATATAAGATGAGGAAACCAATGCTAACATTAATAAGACTTAGTTGAGCTCTTCTTCTTAAGGATATGATTTTTTGGGTTTCCGACATTCGGCTGCTAATTTAGGCTTATGCTCACTAGGAATGCCGATTGGGGTGTTGTTTTTACGCTCTTTTGATTTTTTCATATTACCAAACCATCATTGCCAGATCAGACTCACACTAGGCTAGCATAATATGTGGGCCATTTGCCATCTTTTGTTGGGTAAAGATAAACCATTAATGGTGCAACACCAAAGAGTCAACAAGAGTGTTAAAGCTAGTAAGATTTCAATCATTCTTTTGAAAGTTTTTCACTAAAAAATTAATTTCACAGGCACTAAAGATTTAGAAAAAAATATCCCGTATTCTAGTAAATGTTGCAAGTTGATTAATCTACAAATTTTTTTAAACCATTACATGCATGGGAGGTCAAAGATGTAAAAGTTGAGGTTTCAAACAACAAACACAAAGTAGATTATGTACATGGGGATTTTCAATTTTCATTTCATTCATACATGCTCTTGATTTTGCTTTTCATGTAGCCAAAACATATAAAGGACAGAGGGAATCCAGCATACAAGAGTGGGATCATTCTAACAAGATAGCCTCAAATCACATTAATTTTACCATCATGGAACAGAACATGGAATAAAATGGAAAAACTGACACAACTGACTCAAATAAGGAAAAATTGAATGAAAAATACAACTACCGGCCGGTTGTGCCCCCACCTAAGCTTGAAATCTATAGTGTCCTCACTGCATCAATCAAACTTATGGAGTTCACAACTGGGTACCTGCCATCGCTGTGATCAGAAAAGGGCCCCGCCGCTCCCTTGATCAGGGAAGAACTGGCTTACAATGTCTGGGATGTCCATCGACTGGGCAGAAGAGTCAGGCTGCTGCTCTAGAAACTACAGTGGCTGCTGCTCTGGAAACTGCGGTGGCTGTTGTGAATACTCCGGCTGTGAGACTTTGGTCTACTATCGAGGCGGTGTCTGGTATGTCGGTGGGGCTGGGTAATGTCCCTGAGAGATATGCCAAGCGTCCATCCGGTTGACCATGTCATACATCACAGTGTACTGTGTGCTCATGTGGTCAAGACGACTGTCGTACTATGTGCTCATCTGGTCAAGATGACTTTCGATGTGGTCAAACCTCCGCTGAACATAGTCGTAAAAGTGTCCCATATCAGGCATCGTCCAAGTGTAATATGTCTGAGTACTGGTGGATGATGGAAGCAGAGGAGGAGTTGCAAGAGTAGTTGATGGCATAGAGCTGTTGGTGCCATAGGTAGGTGTTTCCTCATCGGCCTCGGGCTGTAACGCCACCTCCAGGTGGCCTTTTTCCTGATGTCATTGCGAGATACATCGGGGATGAGAAAGAATTGTTTCTTCGTGATGTAAACCTTGAATTTAGTTTTGCTATTTCCATGTCTTGAGATTAAGCCACAAGATATAAGATAGTTGATATCTATAAGGTTTTTCTCGGGTGCAGGTTCTAAGGAACCCACATCTAAACCCAACTGCATTACAAGAATACTGATCTGCCCACCACACATTATGTCACCTACCTCCCTTTGCTTCTTCTTCTTGGTCTCTATAAGCTTATTAACAATTTAATAGCCAGAACTGATTTGTTCATCATTTACCAAGCACCATAAGAAAAAGAGATCATTTTCCCCCACGACACCTTGGGTTTCATTCTTAGCAAAAGGCCATGTTCTTAACAGACGATGCACAACTCTAAAAACTGGATTATGGATTGCAGAAGCTCAAGCGTTCCTAGCTTTTTGCACCGTTTCACAAGTAATTTCAGACAAGAAAGAATCACTATTGAAGGCGGGAGGATAATTGGTGTAGCCTCCATAGTTGCAATTAAGTAAATCACAACACCGTTTAAGATCCATAGAAAAGAATTTGTCTAAAAGTTGAAAACTAGTTTTTGAATAAGGCACACAGTGGTTTTGTGGGTTATTCTTAGCTTTGAAAGTAGTCAGAAACTCATAAACCAGGCGGGGATAGGTCTTGGACACTCTAATGCAAAGAAGGTGCAAACCTAAGAACCGTAGATGTCCAATTACCTCATTTTTGAAACCCAATTTGTCAAGGGTTTCTTTGCAGGCATAGCGGGATGGTAGAACACACCTGGTGATTAGGAATTGGTAATCCACGTCCTCCTCAGATGTGACCCTAAACTGAATGGAGGGCACAAAGATTGATGGTGCCACTACGGAAGGTGTTGCATCAGTGGTGGTGGGTGCGAAGGATGAAGAAGCTCCTCCATGGCGTCTTCCTGTGCTTTTCTTTGTTGGTACCATTAGATCAGAAGTGAGTCGCACGGTGTGCAGTTTGCATTCACGTCGTGCAGTACAAACTGCACTTCTTGCTCAGAAATACTGATGCACGACATGCAAGGCAGATCTGGATCTGCGCTGAAGGGTTGTGATTTTGGAGGCGTTGTCAAGCGCACGAGCACTGGGTGACGTGCCGCTGCTGTCGCGTGTTGTTGGTGTGCTGGTGAAGAATGATGATGGCGTGGAAGGTGGTGGCTTGGGGGTGGGCGATGGTAGCAGAAGCTGCTGCAGTGGCTCGCCGTCGGCCCAGCGGCTGTTGTGTGAGGAAGAAGAAGGAGATAGTGACAGAGAGGTTGGCTGGGCGATGGCGTCGGAGTTGCTGTGGCTGCTCTAGCAGAGCTAGTGAGGGCTGGCGGCGGCAAGGGCGTGCAACACTACTGGCGAGAGGAAGAAGAAGGTAGGCGAGGTGCACGACCGCTTGAGCGGTGGAACGGCGTCCGTGGTGCACGACTTGGGGTAGACGGCGGATGCACACGACGGCTAGGGTTGGAGTGCATGGCTGCTAGGTTGGAGAGGAATTAGGTCGTGCACTCCAACCCTTTTTGACTAAACTTTACAAAAAAATGCACGACGTGTACTTGTCAACTTTCCCTTTTTTGAAAATTCTTTAATGCTCAGGTGCACGACATGCGTTGTTGTTTGCACATCATGCAAGTTTCTAGAAATTGTACTTCTCATTCAAAAACCCAGGTGCACGACGTGCATATCAAAACACACATCGTGCGAGTTTCTAGAACTTTCACTGCTTCTCTTTAAAGACCATGTACACGTCGTGCGAGTTTCTAGAACTTTCACTGCTTCTCTTTAAATACCATGTACACGATGTGCATGTAGAAATGCATGTCGTGCGTGTTTCCAGAGACATTTTTCGCATGTGCAGCTCCCAGGTGCACATCATGCATAAAGAAATGCACAGCGTGCACATTTCTAGAAAGCCTCCTAAATCTTTAGCTCTTTAGGTGCATGGTGTATAAATAGGAAATGCACGCCGTGTTAGTTTCCAGAACTTTTTTCAATGCATTTTCTAATGAGGTGCACGCCGTGTCATCAGAAGACATGTCGTGCATTTTGTAGTTTCTGTAGAAAATTGCAGTAAGTCAGTAGTAAACAAAGATGGATATGGTAGAAATCAAGTCTAAATTATACATTCATCCATGACATGCTTATTAACAAAATTAAAGAGTGTTTTTTACTCGAAGAACTTAAAAATAAATCTATCCTAACGTGGGGTCAACTCCCACAAGGTCCTCCATTTAGAGTCCAGAGTAAGAATCTTCAAATTCTTCAAGCATCTTGGAGGGAGCAAGAGGCTCCCTTCTCCACTTCATCTCCACAAGAATAGAGTTTGCAATGTTGTCCATTCACTTTGAAATTACCATCCTTGCCTTGGAGTTCCACAGCTCCATATGGAAAAATCTTTAGCACTAGGAATGGGCCAGACCATTTTGATTCCAGCTTCCCTGGAAATAGCTTTAATCTAGAGTTGAAAATTAAGACTTTATCTCCTTCTTGGAAATCTTTCTTGTGAATACTTTCATCATGCCAATCCTTTGTCCTTTCTTTGTATAACTTTGCATTCTCATAAGCATCAGGGCGGAGTTCTTCAAGCTCCTATAGCTGCAATAGGCATTTTTCTCCTGCTCTCTTCATATCAAAATTTAAGAACTTAATTGCCCATAAAGCATGATGCTCCAACTCGAGCGGAAGGTGACATGATTTGCCATAGATCAACTTGAATGGAGTAGTCCCTATGATGGTTTTATATGATGTGTGATATGCCCATAGTGCGCCATCTATCTTTAATGCCCAATCCTTTCTTGAACTAGAGACAATCTTTTCAAGAATATTCTTCAGCTGCCTATTTGAAACCTCTACTTGCCTAGATATTTGGGGGTGATAGGGTGTAGAGATCTTATGAGTCACACCATACTTGGATAGAAGATTGTTGAATTAATTTTAAGCAAAGTGTGTGCCTCCATCAGAAATTACAGCATGTGGAACTCCAAACTGAGGGAAAATAATATTGTGAAAAAGCTTAATTACTGATTTGGCATCTGGTGCTTGGGTTGGAATAGCTTCAACCCATTTGGATACATATTCACAAGCGACAAGAATGTATTGATATCTGCAAGAAGATGGAAATGGTCCCATGTAGTCCACTCCCCACACATCGAACACTTCAACTTATAAGATAGAGTTGAGTGGCATGTCGTCACAGTGGGATATACCTCCTGTCCTTTAACATCTATCATAAGATTTAACGAATAGATTGACATCTTTGAATAATGTAGGCTAATAAAAACCAGCTTGTAATATTTTGGCAGCAGTCTTCTCTCCTCCAAAGTGTCCTCCATACAGAGAGGCATGTCATTCAGTAATAATGTTTGGAACTTCCTCTTCAACAACACACCTACGGATTAGCCCATCACTTCCATGCTTGAATAGCAATGGATCATCCCAGTAATAGAATTTCACATCATGAAATAATTTCTTCTTTTGTTGATACGTCAAGTCCAGTGGGAGTTGTCCAGTAGCAAGAAAGTTGGTGATGTCTGCAAACCAAGGTGCTTGAGTGGATGACAGTGCATAGAGCTTTTCAATAGGCAAATGATCCTCAATTGGCAATAGATCTCCAGCATTTGTAGTTAGTCTAGAAAGATGATCGGCAACACTATTTTCTGTACCTTTCTTGTCTCGATTCTCAAGATCAAACTCTTGCAGAAGTAATATCCAGCGAATAAGGCGTGGCTTAGCATCTTTCTTATTCAACAAATACTTTATGGCAGCATTATCAGTATATACAGTCACCTTGGATCCTACCAAATATTGTCAGAACTTGTCAAATGTGTATACAATTGCAAGCATTTCTTTCTCTATGGTTGTATAGTTGATTTGTGCTTCATTAAGAGTTTTGCTAGCATAATAGATGGCATGGAGTTTCTTATCTCTCCGTTGTCCTAGAACAGCTCCCACGACATAATCGCTTGCATCACACATTAGCTCGAAAGGAGAATACTAGTCTAGAGGTTGAATAATTTGGGCTAAAATGAGGGCCTCTTTGAGCTTGGAAAAGGCTACATGGAAATCATCATCAAACACAGACTCTGCATCTTTTGCAAGTAGGGAACACAGTGACTTTGCAATTTTGGAGAAATCTTTAATGAATCTTCTATAAAAACCTACATGGCCTAGAAAACTGCATATATCTTTAACTGAAGATGGAGTAGACATTTTCTCAATAGCTTCCACCTTTGCCATGTCCACTTCAATGCCCTTGTTAGATACAACATGTCGTATTACTACACCGGATTGTACCATGAAATGGCACTTCTCCCAGTTTAGCACTAGGTTAACCTTTTTACAGCGGGCTAAGACTAAAGATAGGTTCAATAAACATTGATCAAAAGAATCACCATATACACTAAAATCATCCATAAAAATATCCATTATATTTTCAATAAAATCAGAGAATATGGCCATCATACACCACTGAAAAGTAGCAGGAGCATTGCAAAGACCAAATGGAATATGAAGATAAGCATATGTTTCATACGTACAAGTGAATGTGGTTTTCTCTTAGTTGGGAGGATAAATAGGAATTTGAAAAAAATCTGGAATACCCATCCATGTAACAAAAATAAGAGTATTTAGTAAGGCGTTCAAGCATCAAATCAATGAAATGCAACGAAAAATGATCTTTGCGAGTCACCTTATTCAAACGTTGGTAGTTGATACACATACGCCAGCCGGTAACCATGCATATTTTTATTAACTCATCATTATCTCCCTTAATGATAGTTACACCCCCTTCTTAGGTACCACATGAATGGCACTAACCCAGGGGATGTCACTTATGGGATAAATGATTCCAACATCAATTAATTTGAAAATTTATTTCTTTACCACTTCAAGCATATTTTGATTTAGGCATCTAGGTGGTTCAACAGTTGGTTTGGCATCATCTTCTATATTTATTCTATGCATACAGATTGAAGGATGAATGCCTTTATGATCTTCAATGGAATAACCAATGACATCTTTATACAAACGCAGTTTGGCAAGTAATTTACTTTCTTGGTCATTAGTTAATTCATTATTTATTATAACAGGGGATGTAGAATTTGGTTCAAGAAATGCATACCTCAGCCTGGGTGGAAGGGATTTTAGTTCTACCTTTTTCATTGTTGTTCCTTCATCAACTTTATCATCAACAAGTGTAGCGCCTTCATTAATATTTTGTGCTTTAAGAATAGAAAGTGCTCCAGAATTTCCTAAATTGTTGAATTTATTCACATCATCATCATAAAGATTGATAATCAAATCAGCATTATCTTCATTATCATTCTCAATAGGATCAATCGTGTCTAACAAATAGATTTCATTGACATGTGTGGGTGCTTTCATGGCATCATAGACGGAGAATTTCATTGCTTCTTCCCCAACTCATAGAGTGAGCTTTCCTTCCCGAACATCAACAAGAAATCTGGCAGTCCTCAAGAATGGCCTTCCAAAAAGAACAGGATTGGAAGGAGCTTCCACCATATCAAGAACAACAAAATCACATGGTATATAGAACTTCCCGATCTGCACTAGTACATCTTCCAATATACCCTTCAAATATTTAATAGAATGATCAGCTAACTCAATAGCCATCTTTATCGGCTTCAAATCCCCAAGATCTAGTTCTTGCCATAGGGTAGTTGGAATGAGACTAATACTGGCACCGAGATCTACCATGCCTTTATCAAATGTGGTATCATTGATCTTACATGGCAATGTAAAAGCTCCCAAATTGTCAAGCTTTTGTGGAAGACAATTTTGAATAATAGAACTCACTCTTTCTGAAAGCATCACTGTTTTGACTTGATCAACTTTTCTTCATTTAGTCAAAATGTCTTTAAGGAATTTAGCATAAGAAGGCATCTCCGCAATAACTTCAGCAAAAGGAAGATTGACATGCAATTTGTTGATAATATCCATAAATTTCCTAAACTTCTGGTCTTCCTTCTTATTGGCAAGCCTTTGAGGAAAAGGTGCAATGACTTTTAATGAAGGCGGTGTTTTAGCTTTACCTTTGTCCTTGTTGAAATTTGGAGTGTCAGACTCCTCTTTATCAGCTACCTCCATGTTCTTCTCCTTGGATGGAGAAGGTCATTCAATCTCAGCTCCACTTCTTAGAATGATTGCATGAGCTTGTTGTCTTGGATTCACTTCTGGTTGGCTTGGAAGAGAACTAGATTGCAGAGTTCTTTGTTGGTTTAGAGCTTACTGTGCTATTTGGTTCTCTAACATCTTGGTGTGAGTGGAGATACCATCCACCTTTGCAGAAAGTTGAGCAATAGCATCTTTTAGAAGATTGTCATTCCCCCAGAGTTCTTCATTCTGTTTCATTTGTGTAGATATGAATTTTTCCATCATAGCTTCTAGAGAAGAACTTTGGGGTTGTTGTGGCTGTTGATAACCCCTATTGTTAAAACCCGGCGGATTCCCTTGACGGTTGGCATGTTGTTGTTGCGGTTGCTGCTACCCTTGTTGGAAGTTTTGAGTGTTGCTTGTATTTTGATAGGAGAAATTAGGATGATCTCTCCAGCCCGGATTGTATTGATTGGAATAGGGATTGTATTGCTTATTCCCTTGCATTCCAATAGCATTGACCTGCTTAAAGTTTCCTTCAATTGCATTAGGTGCAAAATATGAAGAAGAAGTATGTCCTGCATTACCACAAGTTTCACATATTGCTTCAGCGGATTGAATCGACAAGGTAGTCATCTTTTCAAACTTCAGTGTAAGAACATCCAGCTTAGCAACAATAAGGTCAACAACATCAACAATGTGTTTTCCTCCTTGTTTTTCAGTTGAAGAACTTGCTGTAGAGGTTGACTTTGCTCCTCTATCTCCTCCCCGTTGGCAGTGATTTAGTGATATGTCTTCAATAATATCATAAGCCTCTCTATAAGACTTAGTCATTAATGCACCACTAGCTGTGACATCTAATGTCAACTGGGTGTTATAAAACAATCCATTATAGAAAGTTTGAAGTAGAAGCCAGTTTGTTAAACCGTGGTGCGGGCAAAGGCGTTGAAGATCTTTAAACCGTTCCCATGTGTCATATAGAGTTTCTCCTTCATTCTGAGAGAAATTGGTGAGCTGGTTTCTCAAATGGGTTGTCTTTCTAGGTGGGAAATACTTTGCAAGGAATACATTAAAGAGTTGGTCCCAACTTTTAATTGACTTCTTTGGAAGAGACAAAAACCATGCCTTGGCTCTATCTCTTAAGGTGAAGGGAAATAGCATGAGTCTAATTCCATCAACAGACACTCTGTTTATCTTGAAGGTATTCAGATATTCTAAGAATTCAGTAACATGAAGACTTGGGTCTTCATTGGATGTACCTCCAAAATGATTCTGATGTATCATTTGCATCATAGAAGGAGTGATTGATAAGTTGTTCACTTCTACAATAGGCAAGTCAATGGCCCCACAGATATTTGTGGCAACCGACATCACAAAATCCTTTAAAGGACGATCGTCTTCCATGGCTGGATTGCTTGGTGTAGCTACCACAGAAGGTGAAGAAGACGATGGTGGTGATGATGGTGACGGTGGAGTACCTCCTAGTAGCGGTTGTTTCACTCTTCTTGCTCTTCTCAAGCTTGAAAGAGTATGCTCGATTTCAAGGTCTAATAAAGCAGATGTTTGAAGACTTCGTTGTGAGCGACGCATACAACCTGTAAAATTGCAAAAGGAATTAAGAACACAACTAAAAGGTATATGAAATTTTGAAATATGGAAATGATGATCTAGTCAAGAATTACTAAATAGTACTTTAACTCCAATTAAATTACCGTAGCTCCTCGGCAATGATGCTAAAAACTTATTGGCTATTTATTTAGGCTAACGAGTTTCAATCCAAACAAGGATAGTTTACCCAACTTAACCAATCTCCGTAAGTATACGGAGGTAGCATAGTCAAGGTCGAACACAAGGAGTTTAGCTAATTCAATTGAGCACAAAAATACTAAAGTTTAACAATCTAGACCGATTTATAAAAGGAAAAATGATGTTTATCTAAATGCAAAAAATTCAGATTCTAAAGCAGAAAATTCAGATTTAACTAGCAAAGTAAGAGTTACTAAAAGGAGTTTGGGTTCAGAATATTAAAGATTTTTTGACATTAGGATTTCACTCACACATCATAGCAATTAAGGGAACATGATAATTTAAACATACATAAGTTCTTATTTCAAGGAACAGTTGTGTTACACTTCACCTCCCGACGCGAGTGTAACGATCGTAACTCAGTCACACTCTCGTGTGTAAATTTCATTTTTGATCACAACCTGTTCCTCAACTCATTCCTCTATACTCTCATAAAGGAGGAAGAGTTTCCAAGAAGAGTACCTCCATACATTCCTACTCATCTTCTCAGATCAAGAAAGAAAGAAGAAAACATGCACATAAAGTAGCCAACAATTTATGTAAGAAACGGATAAACTAGTACTTTCATGGTAGAAAAAGAAGAAGCATAGTATTTAGTACGAAATTACTTGTTCCATACATACTATGACATGGGAGCTACTCTCCCATGCCCAAGAAATGAAGAATTACTTATCCATAACAATGCTTTGCAGATTTATTACAGAAAATTCAGTTCTAAACATGATTTAGAGGGGAAGAGACAAAGAGATCCAAAGATATAACCACTAGAAGAAAGAATTCTAGCTTGAGGATGAAATTCTCCTTCTTTAGCTGCTCTAAAATGGACTAGATCCTTTTCCAAGAAGCTGCTCGAAGTTGAGGAAGCTTGGTTGCACCTTGGAGAAGACAATGGAGAAGAAGAAGAGAAGAAATGGCTTCCTTTTTGAAAAGAACCAAATTCAATTCCTCTAAAATCACCCTCCCCTATTCTCTCTTTATCTCTGGGATGAGAAAAACTTCTCAAAATGACCGAACCTAACTATCCCTTGCCTTCCCTCCTTCTTTTAAAATCGAATTCTGAATTTTCAGATTTCTGAAACTGCCAGGTGCACGTCGTGCATTTGGGTGCACGCCATACACATGCAGTGTGATTTGCTTCAGGCTGAACTGTGCACGGCGTGCGTAGAAGATATGCATGTCGTGCGACTTTCCAGAACTTTCTTTGGCTATTTTACGCTCTAGGTGCACACCGTGCATTTGTCTTTCTGTTCGTTTCTGGAAACTCGCATGGTGTGCGTGTGTACTGTGCACGCCGTACATTCTTCTAGCTGGGCGAGACATAACTTTTCTGATATGGTGCACGCCGTGCATCTGTCCTGCATATCGTGCATCTGTCCTGCATGCCGTGCATTCTGCTATTTCAACAGAATAAAGCTCTAAAATCAGTTCTTTTTTGGTACATATCTGCAATACAAGTTATGCGACAAGTAAAGTAATAAAAAGATGGAAAAAGTAATATGAAAAGAGGCTAAATAGTATCAGAATGAACCAAATTTGTGTGTGATAGCATTGTGAAAAGGTGACATAGAAATCACACAACAGCTAACATATAACTCATAGATGATGATTTAAATAGAGCAGTAGATAAGTATATCACCATGTTTAGAGATTTGGACAAAGATGAAGAAACTGCAGACAACAATGTTGAGTTGTGAGTAATAGGCGGGTAAATAATGAAAGGAGAGCAAACAACAAAATGTGACATAAAATAGTTGGCACACTGTTAAGTGATATTGTTTGTCTCTACATCTGCTTGAGATGTTCTTAAAAAATGACTACTTGAATGAAAACTATAAACAATTAAGTATGCCTAAATTCAAATACAGCAAAGGCTCAACCAAAAAGCAACGAGCACATATCATCAGACTTTCCATCCAGTCATGTTCCTTATGGTAGCCATAAAAAAAGCTCCCTATGATAGAGAAGAGGTAGCAGAATGTGTGAAATAAAGCAGAGAATCATCCCAATCAGAAGATGAAACACACTAATCATAGAGGTAGCAGACTTTGTTTTCATAAATGGAGAAGATAGTAACAAATAATCAAAGAAACCAGTGCAACTAGTTGGCTACAACCAGAAAGAACATAGAAGGAAAACTACATCTAGATCATGCATACCTCATATTAGAGATCTAAGCAAAGGAAACCTAAAGTATGCATAGGCCAATGTAATAGTGCCTTACTTTCCACATTGAGCTATAGCCACCTAGCAAAAGAAACCTGGAATGGAAAAGACCAAGAGTTGTAAAGAGACTTAGAGAGAGAGATAGTTGACTAATAATAGTAATAATCACACATAAAATACCTGAATTAGATCATAAAAGCACTCCATATCTTGATCATTGCAATAGCTTTCATAACAATCATGCATTAGACATCAGAGGACAGCCAACCATCTGACCAGATTCCAAAAGGCACATATTGTAAAACCTCTACAAGACATAATCGTCATAAAAGGACACACTCAATAACTCAATAAAAACATAGAACACATTTTATCCTCATCAACTATGTGCAGACACCTCTTAACTAGCCCAAGAAAAGAATCAAACCTTGTGTAGAATCGGGCTCATGTTACAACTGAACTTTCACCATTAATGTAAACTTTTCTCATTCTCTTTACAAACTCCATATGTTGTATATTATAAATAATAAAATATATGTTGTTAATTTTTTAACAAATTCAGAGTCTCCTAGTCATGTGAGTCATGTGGGTGTTACTTGCTATCACTCCATTGATGTGGAGTATGTTGTCAAGTTTTATGATTCTCTAAATAGAAAGACATGTAGTTTTTTTGTCAATTATACATTAGGAATTGGATTGTTGAAATATTCACCATTCATATTTATCCCAATTGCCAGACATCCAAGAAATCATTGCCAAAACACACACCCCACCTCGTGCACAAGGTTGGGAGGTCAAGCATGAAACCTTTGCTAAAGAACACAGATTCAATATCTTATAGCCATACTACTACACAAGGAACACACAACATCCACCTCGTGCACAAGGTTGGGAGGTTAAGCATGAAACTTTGCTAAAGAACACATATTCAATATCTTATAGAAATACTACTATACAAGGAACACACAACATGCTAACCTAATGCATTATTATATATGCACATCAAGGTTTAAGAAGTGTTCGACTACAATCTTACAACACAAAGGGAGGCTCTCCAAACATGCTCATGGATGCTAACATAAGGACAACAACAGTTTAGGCCTCTGAATGTTGGTTTCGACTCAAACATAGATCAGAGCCCAGCACTTAGCTTTAACTTTTGTACTCCTAGAAAAATAGAATATCAACAACCAAAGTAAAAATTTGGAGAAATAATATCAAAAAGTAATAAATATGAAAAAAAACTCAAATTGTAATATGAAATTGTTTGATACGTAAAAAAAGTACAGTAGACGGTTAGATCCAAATGGTCAACTTCCTAATTGATGCATAGTTGTCTCGTTGTTGCTTTGTGTTATAGAAGGGTCAACTTCATTTAATAAGTGTTACAAAGGAGGTCGTGTACCTCCTCTCGAAAAGAGAAAACAATAATGTTTACAATATGGTAAGGGACTCCAAATCACATAATAACAATATTCATATCTCATATTTAAGAACTCATAGATTCTATGTATGTGTGAGCCTAATTTGTTTGAATTGACAGAGTGAATGTGTAATAAATAGACCTATTTTTGTGTCTTAGAAAATAAATACACAAAACATTGCCCATCCAAAAAGCAAGTGTTTTAATCTTAAGCAAAGTGAATAAGTTAAACTAGCGATTGTCTACAACAAGAAGCTATATTTTGATATGTATATTCAAGTAGAACATAAGAGATTCATTTAACAACAACTTTATTAGCCAAATGAAAATTTGCTCCAGTTGTGACTTGGCACTAGTGCTCCATACAAAAGATTGATCATGTAGGATTGGTACAACCAAAGTATTAAAGATCAAGAAACAAATTACCATTTGTCCATAAGGAGAGAGAAGAGAGAAATCAGATATGCTATGGAGGTATATGTAGATAATGTAAGGAAATAAATCAAAGTTCCTAAGCAGATGATACACTCATCAAGGGATACACAATTATCTGAAGCATATATAGTGGGTGGACATTACAAATGGGTTATGCATTCAGCTTTGGCACTGGTTATTTCCCTCCCACACCACCCTTCTATTCTAGACCTCCCACACCACCCTTCTATACTAGACTTAGCACTTTGCTAATTCTAAATGCTGGAAATAGTGTCGGGTTTGTTATACCAACCCCAGTCTATAGTTTCTATAACAAAATGTCATTAAAACATTTATTGTACCTCCATTGATCAAGAGACAATTTTGAAGAATAGGGACAAAGGAAAGGGCCAAGCTGCTCACACTAAGATGATAGGTGAGGGACAATTCTAGAGCTGATTTTGAAGATAGTAAACTTATGATCATGAGAATAGTAAACTTATGATGAATCTTTATGCAGATTAACATAAGTAGAGTCTCTGCATGTTAACAAATCCAACCAAAAGATTGAATTAATGATAGTAGCCAATAGATATAAAAATTAGAAATATACTAAACGATTCACTATCAATAGGACATAATGTGATTGACAAGTGAAAACATATGTGATTCATCAATATGGATGTAAAAATGTAATATATGAGGCTAAAATGAGTAATATAACTGGCCAAAGTCCTTTTATGTACTCACAACTTTTTCATCAGTGTACATTAATAAAAATATCAAAAACCAAATTGCTAGGGATAATCGTTCACAATTTTTTATAACAATAAGGAGAACAATATTGATGGTGTTCAAGGTAGTAATATTTATATGTGTGTAATTATCTCACCCTACTAGCTTAAGACTTTGACAAAGTGTAAGAAATTGCTTAAAATTTAATTAACATATTGAAATTATGACCAAATGTCTTCAACATAATAAGAGGAAAAAGCAAACTCTAGTATTTTTGAAAAAAAAAATGCAAGTTCTAGGTAAACACATGTCGAATATCAAAAAAAATGAAACAATATTTTGTTAAAAGATCTCTATCCTAACAAAGATATTATGACATTGTGATTATTAGAGCCTGTAAAAATAAATATATTATCATGGTTCCCTTGCTTAACTATTGTATATATTTGAGCAGTAAAATACATGAACTTTTGGTAGGTATCATGTAACTATGTTTTTAAGTGAACATGGTTTGTATTTGAGTTTGTTACAATGTATCAAAAACCATCATGCTATAAGTTTGGAATGGTCTAGAACTGTCCAAATGGGTTAAAACAAGACCAAACTGAAGAGCCATCTAAAGTAAAAGCATGGACTGAATAAAGACCAAGTTAAACTATCTTGGTCTAGAGCAGAACCATCAGAACCTATGGCTGAAATAACAACATTTTTTTAACGTAAACCTACCATAGAGGCATAGACTATGATATGTACAAAAATAATATGTATATTGTTGGGAAAGAAACAAGATGTGTTCTTTTCATCGGGGGTGTAGAATCTCTTGGATATAGAAGTGAAAGAAAATGGTCTCGAGCCCCGACCATGACTGAACCAGACTCAAAACTAGTTATGGTGAAAATCTTAGAACAGAAAGTAGGAACCAATTGTATGATTTACTTAATCCTCAAGGCCATCAGTAGAAACCAACAGTTATACAACAATGCATCTTTGATGATCTATGTACAATAGGTGGAAAAAGGAGAGATGGTTCAAATGTACACACATGCCTCTTTCAACTAATCACCTAACTAAACCAACTATACAAGTTTAATCAATACTATTTCAAAATTTATAACTACCACTGATAGACATAATCCACTTATAAAATTATGTGGCTCAAATAACGTAATGAAGCATGTGGATAATAGAGTATATATTTTATAACATATTACATCTAGAAATTAAATATTACATATATACACCTAGACCATTTGTTTTAGGTCCATAATTCTATAGAGGGAAGTATCTATAATTATAAAAACAAAACAACAAATATAGTGGAGTAGCCCGTACATATGTATATACTAGTAAGAAAAATTCTTATCAACAATGGAGAGATGAGCATATTGATGTCTGCGTCAGATAACCATAACAAATACGATTGGGATTAATTCATTCGTATATATCAATTTTAATTGTTCTTGGTTCTCAAAGTTTTATCAAGATCAATATTAATTAGCATACAAGATAACAGAGCAACCATACAGAAAATAACAGAGCATGCCACGGTGCCCAACTGTTACCAGCACAGAATAGCCAATAAATCAAAGAACAAATACAGATACATAAGCATACCTTATTTGGAGTTGAGAATTCCTCAATATTTCTATAAGATTGCACCGTAGATACAAGATCTCATCTTCTTAAAATGGGGCCAAGGTTGAGCCTGGGTTAATGTACCTGTGATATACCTTCCATATATAAGACGCCTTTTGACAATGTGGATGATCCACCACGATATGTCGGAAGCTAGTGAAAGAAGTTTAAAGGAAGATGAGACAAAACCTGAGGAGGGAGCAGGCTTTGATGTCATCACTAGTCGATAGCGGGTTTGTAATTGATCATGTCGCCAACCTGAAGAGAGGCAAATTGCAGGGACCAGGGATTAGGGAAGGTTGGGTAGTAAGGGAGACAGTTTCATAGGCATGCCTATCTCGACCAGGAGGTGAAATCATCGCTTCCGGAATGTAGTGGAAGTTAAATTGGGGTAATCGTGGGTGGGGAAAGACCAAAAGAGAGAATGATTTTATTTTTCTATTTTATATATAATATATAATTTTTTACTAGTAGAAAGACTTGTTGAAATTTAATTAGATCGCACGTAAGTTAGATGGAGAGGAGGTGCGAGCAATAGGATGTTGGAGGGAATTTATTTTGCGGCAATCAATTTTAGAAGTGCTGAAAAATAGTGCTGTGAAAACGTGAATATGTTGTAGTGAGATGCCCTTTTCACAGTAGTGTGGGTCGCTCCTTGCATGCATAGATGGTCCTAATCGACATCTTCCAAATACAGTCTCTCAACGTCTGTGTCTCTATGTGATCCACATAGATGGACTAGAACTCCTTGTCGTGCTGCCTAATCTGGAGGGGAAGGAGCAACCTTCGCTTGGTGACGTACTAGTGTCATAGTCGCTCTCTCTCTCTTCTCTCTCTCTCTCTCTCTCTCTCTCTAGGGGACAATGTCGGCTAGGGTTCTCGTACAAGAATGTGTGAATTATTGTCATCATACCCACATAAATAGGAGAGGAAAGGAAATGAAACAAGATTTCCCAAAAACCTGAAAAACAAAAGGTTGCAGATGTATTTAAAGCAGGATGCTCATAGAATGCCAAATAGGCAATTAGAATATTCTGAAATTATATTGTTAATTAATTAAATAATTAATCACAATAATTGATTAACTAATTTTTGGTCATCTAGCTCTATCTAATCACTCAAGGTTAGCTGATTCAATTTGTCATATATGTTAAAAAATTTAAATCCAATTAATTATCTTAAAATATTAATAAGTTAACTTAGATTATATTTCAATATTATTCTAGTTGGTTACCTAAATATTTTACTAGTCAATTTGACTCAAATGTTTTCAATCAGGTCCATATTATACTCATATTCTAATGCATCCTATGCGTGTGACCCTATAGTCTTCAAATTATATTGGAAGTGATATTCATAATCAGATTATGATTTTATAAGTAATGATTGGTATCTAGTAAGACATAATTGCTGCCCAAGTAATTAGAGAAGTTAGAGAACAACCTAACCTAATATTGTGACTAGTGTTATAGTGGTTGTATAATCTCTTTATATCTGATATCCATATTTAATCTGAGGCATGAAAACGTCATTCTCTTAACATTCAAACTTTTTTCCTTGATTTTGAGTAGACTATTGAAATACACGTGAGCTCGATATCATATATTGACTCACATGAACATGTCCATGTATTTTATAGTCTCACTAATCAAGTGGTCGGGATATCACTCTAATAGAAGAGACAAATTCAATCTACATCACTCACAATAATCCACACGTGTCATAGTACACCTAAGCTCTACTTATGTAGTAACCCTTTTTAAAGTCAGGTTGAGTAGTGTTAAAGCATGTTGAACAACATAAAATTAGTGACTTCATGTCTAAGGACCACAATCACCATTGTTACATTAAGATGTGATTCTTTATTGGATTCTATGTATCACACTCAAAGTGGGTCTACCTAGTACACTTGTTCATATCAAGTATCTTTATATTTGATTCGATATCCAATATCATGACTAATGAGACATAGTCATCAATCAAGAGATATACTAATCTCTATATGTTATTATTGTCTTAATATTCACAATAATATCCAACTAGGGACTAAGACAAAAATAAATATTCTTAACATATACATGACCTCATAATTAGGTCATCAACTTAAAATTATGAGTCACTCAACCATACGTTCTTAGGATATTATTATACTTATCCATTATCCCGTATTGAAAGAAACATAATGATAAAAATGCCTTTGTTTATAATCAAATCAATTTCAAGATATGTTGTTACAATCATCATATGATTGGCTCTCAGGATATATCATCTACAATTCCTTTTACGCATGTTCCATTGTTGCTTCAATTTCTATGGAAGAACCTTCATCAAATAGTAGATTGTCAAAGGGGGCATGGTGCTCACCACTATCTTCCCCTTGTGTCCATGGAGTCACATGTATCGTTGTGTTGGAACTGCCCCTGACCTCCATAACCTCAGCTGTAGCGGCACATATCGTTGTTCTAGAATTGTCCCCCACCTCAATTACCTCAGGCGTGGCTACCGCCACGGCTGTACTATTGCACAAACCCTAGGGTCATCTAAGAAAGAAAATCTTTGTATGATCAAAATATGACCCAAGCAAACATGTTCCAGAAAAAACTTATTCAATATTTTCTTATTCTGAAAAAAATAATCACTCCAAGACTTTATAAAGAATAAGCTTTTTTCCACTAAGAAATTAGTAAATTATAATTATTATTTTGCTAATTTTCTTTACCCTACTAAATTTTTTCACCATTACTTAATTTCCTGTATTTACTCAAAATTTCTCCTTTGATAACTTAGTGTCGTATGCAAAACAATGACAAAAAATATTATCAATATTATGTCAAGAGAATTTCTATTAAGTTTGTATGCTATATAAATAAATAAATAGAACTATACTTACGTGTATGTTTTTGGATAAAAAAACAATCCCTCTCCCCATTCTCATTCCATGTAGCAAACATCTTTTTTTTATTCATTCCCCTCTCCTTATTATATTCCACTGCAAATGCAACCAAACAACAAATTTTGCTTCCTTTCTCTGCCCTCTTCCTCCTCTTATTCGCCTCCCCAACTATTTTGTCATCACATACCAAACACAAGATTAACATAAAAAAGACATGATAAAATCAGAAAGAAAACTATTTTCATGATTAGTGGGCCACGAGAGAGGGTATTACCGTCAGAATGTTTGATTAGGCGTCAACTAAACATGTGATGTGACTGAATGTTCTTTTATTGTTCCAAGTTATTCTGGCTTAATGTTCTAAACAATGCGAATGCAAGGACAAGATGGGCAATGTCCCTACGTAACCTCAATTCCTTCCTGTGGACTCGCGGCCGGGATTGTTTGACAATTGGCATAACTCAATACCATCCATCCTTTTCTGCCTACTGAATGAGATCAATAGGTCAGCTCAGTCAGCCCCGCGAGGCACCAGCCGCCGCCGTATTCTTTTTCAAACGGGGGAACCTGCCTGCAGTTCCTTGTAATATATCAATCAACCCACGCTGCCAATTTCCTTGGGCGACAGTTCAAAAATAGTGGATTTCAAATAAATGTCCTTTTCCCTCGTTGCGCAGAAGCTACCCTTGCGTGGGCTGGTGTATCCCTCCAAAGATTTTCTGTTCCTAACTTAAGAAGGAGCAGGCTGCACCTTGTGTTAGATATTACCATCTATATACGAATAAAATCCCAACCCTACCATTCAATGGGCAGGGACACGTGTATGTTGATGGAAGGAGTAGGCTGTTCCTACTAAAATAAGGAACAGCAAAACCAAACTCGTGTATCCCACTATGGGGAACAGGTGACCTACTTGTGCAATTGGTTGCACAGATGAATGATTCCTTAACATGGTACACAAATGTTCAGCACGTTGAATGTAAACTATTTCAAATGCAGTCTTTGTTTGTCATTACTGCATATTATCAATCCTTCCTTATTTTATATACTGATGGCACCCTTGGAGCTGTATTGTGAGTTTGAAGATCTTATTCCGTAGAGGTGTGGTGGTATTGGGCAGCTTGCATTTGTTGCAAATGAATTAGCACACCATATACATGTACAAGTAACTGCGTTTTGTAGTTAGTGTGTCGAAATTTGTTGTTCCAATCTTGTTATTCCGGTTATGTCCCATAAATATTTTAGCATACATTTAACCAAAAGATATCCTCCCCTAAAAAAATCATTAAAGTGGTGTACGATAGAAATGAAAACATATATATAGGCTTCAAGAAAGCTATAAGACGAAAAACATCAACACTTCTTTGGATCCACAACATACATTATTACTACTTGTTTCAATTAAAAAACATTGGCTATAAATTTGTGAATTGTCACATGCCAAGGGTAATCTTGTCTATTCACGAACAATAGAATCATCAACTCAGTAATTTATCACACCCAGCTGAAGAGGTTTCTGAGAGCTATATAACTAAATTTGCTGCTAGTAGTACACTATTGTTGACAACATGACACGGGTGTCATTTTGTGTGTGTGTGTGTGTGTGTGTGTATATATATATATATATATATATATATATATATATATATATATATATATATATATATATATATATATATATATATATATATATATATATATATATATATATATATAGTCAGGCTAGAATACACTCGAGTGTACGGATCACACGAATACACTCAAGTGTGTTTGCATATCAAGACTATTTTTTACAAAATATAAATCGTTGATCTTCACCGTCATACTATAACTAAGCTACATACAAATTTTGAGCCCATTTGGATGAGTGTAAGTCACTCATCCAAGGGCAACAAAATCGACGCGTGAAACTAATTTGAAATGTATAATTTTTGCGATCTTCATAACATGAGCTATACATATCCAAATGTGCTCAAATTTTCTGAATGAGTTGCTCACGAGATGTTTAATAAGATCAACGGATTAGATTTAAAAAATATATTGCATCATGAAAAACTACTTGAGTGTATTCCGCTCCGGATACACTCGAGTGTATTCTAGCCTGACTATATATATATATATATATATATATATATATATATATATATATATATATATACACACATAGAGAGAGAGAGAGAGATCTTGATTTATCACCCTCCCGGGCGTCCGATCTCTGCCACTCCCGGACGTCCGGCCTCTGCCACGGGGTATGGGAGGAGGGGGGGAGAAATCTTTCTCTCTTAATCCCATACATACATACATACATACACATACCTATATAGGAAATAGCCAGACATTTCCCCCGCCCCCTCCGTCTCCTAGGGTTTCTCTGGCGTCAGCCAGGGCGATCCTGAGAAGGACCGGCGATCATGGCGTCCTCCTCGAGGCAGGCCACTCCATCCACCCCACCAAACGCCCCACCCAACACCTCACCCGCACCCCAACCATCCCAACCACCAAAAAACCCTATCCTGGAAAGCCCTGAGAAGAACGACGCCAAACAGAGGAAACTATGGATCGATGTCGTGAAGAGAACCCCTACACAGGAGAAGGAAACCTTGAGTTTCCCCAAGCCAAAGAAGAAGGACGGCAAGGTGATCGTGGATCTGGATGTAGAAGAATACGGACGCATGAAAGATGTTTGGGAATTCTCTGTATCTATCTACGTCATGGGAAAAAGGCATTTTTATCCACATCTTCAAGCTTGGATTCACAGGGTTTGGAACCCTAAAGGAGATTTTGACCTTCTGTCAAAAGAGAACGGATTCTTTCTGATCAGGTTCTCCAACGCAGATGACAAGAAAACTTGTTTGAATAGCGGCCCGCGTTGGTTTGACAGCCATCTCGTCGTCGCTAAGCACTATTGTTATGGAGATGATCTAGTAAAGGAAGACATGGCAACGATCCCTATATGGATCCGAATCCCCTCAAACGGGAAGACATGGACGAGAAAGGTTGTAGGCACGGTTGCCTCAGGAGTGGGGAAGGTCTTGCACGTAGAGACAAGATCCATGGAAACATCTGGTGCAGATGAAGCAAGAGTTCTGGTAGAGATTGAAGCAGAAGAAGAAACCCCAGACAAGGTCTGGGTTAACATCCCGGGCAAAGAAGAGATATCCTTCTCTATAAAATATGAATACTTACCAAAAAAGTGCCCCCATTGCTGCGCTTTTGGCCATGGAACTGATGATTGCCCTAAAGATGAGAAGGAAAAGATGAAGGAGAAGGAGTCCAGCGACGGATTCCAAGTTCCTAAAAAAGTCTGGAAACCCACTACTACAAATAAAGAAGCTGTCAAGGAGACGGAGGAAGGAGAAATCCCAAACCCTGATGCAAATCCATACAGTGTGCTAAGCGATTCAGATCATGAAGAGCAAGAACTAATAGCAACTATGGAGTCAGAGAAAGTCCCACAAACCCCACAGAAGGAAAAAGGAAGCCAATCGACATCTAAAGGAGGTGAGAAGGGAAAAGAAAAGGAGCCCACAAGGCGAACCAGGAACAACAAAAAGACTTAAATGGCTGTCCTATCCTGGAACGTTAAAGGCATCAATAAGATCACAAAAAGAAGGGAGGTTAGGAACTGGATTAGTTCCAGTGGAGTTTCTTTAGCTGCAATTATCAAAACAAAAATAAAGAGATGCAACTCAAATTATACAGACACTGTTTTTCCGAGAGGCTGGGCACATGATAATAATCTAGAGGAAGTGGATCTAGGACGAATTTGTCTTGGTTGGAATCCAAATATATGGGAAGTCAATATCTACAAAAAGATGGATCAGATGATTACTGCCACCTGCACTAATAAAGGAGGTCTGAAGATGGTTTTCTCTGCGATTTACGCCTTCAATCACCATAACCAAAGACAAAGCTTATGGAGGGACATCGTCGATCTATCTAAGACCATTAATGATCCTTGGATCCTGATGGGGGATTTTAACAATGTCAGATTACAAGAGGAAAAGAAAGGAGGCCGTCTTGTTGAGGAAGCAATCATATAGTCTTTCAACTATGCAATCAATATAGTTGAGTTATGCGAGCTACCCATGACTGGAGGGGAAGTATTCACGTGGAACAATGAAGGCAAACCTGAGAAACGCATTGCAAGTAAACTAGACAGAGCCCTAGTCAACACAACATGGCTCAATCAACTACCAACTGTCCAAATTAAGGTAGCCAGTGTCGACATTAGCGACCATGCTCCACTCATCATGCAGCTCAATGAAAAAGAAAGGAAACCTCAACCTTTCCGATTCGTGAATTTCTGGACTTCATGGAAGGGTTTCAACGAGATACTAGAAGAAGCCTGGAAAATAAAAGTCGAAGGCAATCCGATGTTCATCTTCGCCAAGAAGCTTATGCATCTTAAACAGAAACTGAAAGTCTGGTCCAAGGAATATGTCAACATTCCAAAGCTGCTGGAAGGAACAAGAAAGGACTTGATCCGAGTAAGAAGTATTCTGCTGACTGAGCCTTTAAATGCCAATCTAATTGAAGAAGAACTTAATCTCAAAAAGATGCTGGAAGATCTCAAAACAGCTGAGGAAAAGTTCACCTGGCAGAAAAGTAGACAAATATGGATCTCAGATGGGGATCACAACACCAGTTTATACCACAATGCCATGAGGAAAAGGGAAGCTCAAAATGCAATCACTGAACTAGTCACACCTGAAGGAGATATGGTGAATAGCCAGTGGGACCTTGAAATTCAAGCTACGAAATTATATACAAACCTCTACAATAAACCCTTGAACGACCAACTGCAGGAAGAAGACCTCCAATGGAGAGAAAAACTCAATAATACTCACAACAATTTCCTGTGCAGGCCTATTACTGAAGACGAAGTCAAAGAAGCTCTCTGGAGCATAGGCACAGATAAATCTCCAGGCCCAGACGGATTCAACTCCCACTTCTACAGAGAAGCTTGGAACACAATCAAAGATGACCTATATCAGAGCATCAAATGGATCATGGAAGGTGGTGCAATGCTTAGGCAAGTTAACCACGCTTTCCTGGTTCTTGTACCGAAGAAGAAAACAACTATGTCACTCACTGATTATAGACCAATTGCTTGTTGCAATGTTCACTATAAAATCCTTACCAAAATCCTTGTTGAACGCCTGAAAGTAGTGCTTCCTATCCTCATCTCAGAACAACAGGGTGCTTTCATTTCAGGTAGAAGTATAGCAGATTGTGGGCTGCTTGCTGGGGAATTCATGGCAGACTTCGGGGTCAAGCGTGGACACAAGAAGATAGGCCTGAAGCTAGACGTCTCAAAAGCTTTTGACAGTGTTCGCTAGGAAAATCTCTGGTGGATTATGAATCAACTGGGATTCAGAGATAACTGGATAAATATAATCAAGCAATGTGTTTGCACCCCTAGCTTCTCAGTTTTGGTCAATGGCACACCGAATGGTATCTTCAGAAGCACCAATGGCCTGCGATAGGGAGATCCACTGTCGCCGCTCCTCTTCACGATCCTGATGGAGTACTTCACCCAACTGATGAAGGAAGCTGAAGCTAAGAAGGAAATCAAAACCTACACAGTACATGGTACAAAAGTCTGGAGTCATCTAATCTTCGCTGACGATGTCCTCATCTTCCTGGAAGCTAAACCATAATACTTAACTAATCTCAAAAGACTCCTCAAGTTTGGAAAGCAGACTGGATTACACACTAACCAACAGAAATCCCAGCTGTTCATGTCGGATAATTCCATGCACTTAAAAGAACCCATTGAGGAAATACTAGAGATTGAATGCAGCACCTTGCCCACGAAATACCTGGGGTTCCCCTTGGCAGGCGGCAACCTGCAGATCAAAGACTTCACAGACTGTATAGACAGACTGGAAAACATGATAGCTCGCTGGCCTATAACCAAAACCTCAATGGCAGGTAGAATTGTCCTCACCAAGACGGCTATTGAAGGAATGCTGATCTACTGGGTACAACAAGGGGAAATACCAAATGATGTTCTAGATCGGATGGAGATGACAATCTCGAATTTCATTTGGGCCGGAGGTACCCACCCAATGAAATATGCAAGATTGGAACTCCCGAAGGAGGAAGGAGGTGTGGGTCTCAGAACCCCACACGAAATAGCCAACTGGGCTACTGTCAAAAGAATTTTTGCTTACAATCATGGGATCTCTCCATGGGCGAGATGGATGAAGGGAAGATATCCCAAAGGGCTAGATTTCACCCCAAACACCAGAGAAGGGTACTCACAGGTGATCAACAGAATGATGACGATCTGGCAACAAATAAAGCATCTCTTCACCATACATAGAGGCACCTGGATTCAAAACGACTTGAGTAGAGTTGCTTGGCATCTGATTTGCAACAGAGGAGAAGACAGCTGTACCAAATACATCTGGACCAAATATGAAGTTTCTAAATGGTCTATGAGTTTATACAGAGTGGCGAACAATTCACTAGCTACAATGGATAAACTAGAGAAATGGTATCCGGGCACCATCAACAAGTGCTACTTCTGTGATGGAACTGAATCACATGAACATCTTTTCAAAACATGCCCTTTTGTCAAGAAGCTATGGAGCTTGGTCTGCAGCAACACTGAAGCAACCCTCATCCAGCTTTGTAACCCTAGTGAGATGATTATTCTTCTGGGAAAGGATACTGGACAGAGAAAGAAAAAGTTACTACTCCTCTATTCAGCAACTGTCTTCCACACTTGGAGGGAAAGAAATGATAGAAAGCACAATTCAAAAACGAACAGCATAGAAACAATAAGCAAAAAGATTTGTAAAGTTTACAAAAGTAGACTCAATGTATAGGGAGTGAGTTGTGATAAGTTTGCTCTTCTTGTAAAGGGTATAGTAGCGTAGGTGGGCTACTATGTTTTTTGACCTAACTATGTTAGGGACTTCGGAATAAAATTTACCCAATTCTGACATACCTATATAGGAATATCTAATTTCATAATTTTTGGGGAGGGGGTGGGCGCCTGACCCCCGCTTACCCCTTTTGGCTCCGTCTTTGGTTTGATGAGCGTAAATCTGTTCAAAGTGAGGAACTCTACAATACAAATCGCATTTTTTCTTCAAAATTGATTATTTGATTGCTCAATATTTCTAAAAGATCGAATCAAGTTACTTAGAGAACAATCTTGTATAATAATTATGGTGCTAGATTAGAATGTTGTTGGTGTCCGAGATATGGCTCCTCACAATAGAAGTTTGTAGTTGACTTGTTGCAGATTTACACAAAAAAAAGATCTTTAACAACAACAACAACAAAATTATAAAATCCCAAATTTTTACCTATAAGTTTTAGCTACAGTTATCCTTATATATAAAATATGAAGCTAATACACATGCATGTAATTGTTTTTGTTATACTTGTTAAATATGTAGTTAGATAATTCTTTAACTAGAATTTCATATGTAACCCTAAATATAGTTAAAAATTTCTTTATATGTATAAATATAGTTGTATTTGTAGTTGAATATATGACTACAATTGTATGTGTAGATATAATATGTAAGGGGAAATGATATTTACTATATCTTTATATATAATTCATGTGTAGCAAAAAATGATACTATAATTGTAAGTGTAGTTAGGGTGTAGTGAAAGACATCGTGTACTACACATACATATGTAGTATGATTATGTATCAAGCCAGTACATTGCCAATACAAAAGAAGAATAAGAAGAAATTGATATTGATATAGATAAAGTTACACTTGTAATGCCAGAATTATACTTTTATTTATATTAGAACAATGAATACACACAGGGAGGACATTAACCTTGCCTACACTTTACATTATGCATGGAATAAAGATACATGTATAAAATAGCCTCTATACACCTCATGATCATGTATGTTATGTTGATGTCCTCTTCTAACTATCTTCATTTAATTTAGCCTCATGATCATGCACATCTTGAGCTATCATGATTTTGCTTTTGCAAGGATTACAACACTTGTATCTTCAACAAATATGAGAAGGTTGATAAACCCAAAAGAAAACAAAGACGATTGATGTATTGATCTTCCTGATTGAAAATTTAGAACTGCTCTGTACTCTGCTTCCTACTGGCCATAGAAGATCAAATCAATGTATGCATGTGGAAGGGTCCCAATCTCAACACATAAGAATTCATAGTTTTCTAAACAAGAGGCACTATCATAAAGATGTTTTCTTTCTCTATGAACTGTAGCAGAAACGAGACAAAATATTTTATTGTAAGAACATTTCATCAAATATCATATAAATTAGATAATATCTACTTACTTTAACTGGATTTCCTACAAGATTAGTAATTATTTGCATGTTCCTTCAAGGATCCCCAATAAGCATGTCACAAACATGGTCCAATACGTATGCCGAAGTTGTTAGCACAATATTTAGAGACATTAAGATAAGATAAAAACAATACAAACATATGAAGTAATAAGTTCCTAGTATATTGACATGCCTCAAGCCTTATCTCTCAGAATTCCCAAAGAACAATGATAAAACATCATCTAGGACGACCCCTATATCAAATTGCATAGTCTCAATCTCAGGCTTACCTGCTCATGAACCTCATTTATAAGGGACATGAGAGATTTAACACTAGTATGGGTTGTTCTCACATGATCTTGTTTTATTATATCCAAATATGTATCCATAAGTATTTATAACATCCTTGAAAAAAAGAATCCTATTTTCAAAATGAGATGAGCCAAATAGTATATAAGCAACTCGGTAGATGAAAAATTTCAACAAAAATACAAGAAAAATAATAAAAGCCTACATTTTACATGATCCTATTGTACAAAAACATGCTCATGAGTTGTATAGAAACAACTAGTTGAGAAAGTCCAAGCAAATTCAAAACATGTAGGACACAATAATTGTACACAAATTTGTAGATTTTAAAATGTCATAAGTAGTTTAATCTTTCAACAACTTTATGATTTCTGAACACAACATACTCTTCCATTTTAGGCATCAAAATATATAAAGCATGTGTCAAAGTTTTTTATTACAAGATTAAAGAGTGAAATTCAAGCAGGTACATCTTGAACATTTCATTCAATGAATGGAACCTAATGGCATGGCATCCCTAGTGTATGGCAATGACCTTATCTAACTATGCAATAATGTCTGCAAGACCACTCTATTTCCACAAAAACAAGAATTGACCTTACAAAGTCACCAAAAGAAGTAGCATAGAGGGTTCATGTCGATGTATTCCATGGTTAACACTAGTTTCCATTTAAATACAATGCAAGAAATATGGTATTGGTTACAAGCACTATGAAAAAATATCCCCTTGCTACTATCTTACACTTTTACTCGATTATCAACAGAGATTCCAGGAAGAGTGCACCATGCCTCTCTATACTAAAGCCCAAGTGAACTAACTTTGTTGATGGAAATAATCACAAAGCTTATTGATGAGGGTAGAATGCCATAATCAACTTCCTATCCCCATTCATAGATAGACCTGGTGGTTCACTATTTACTCTCATTACAACAACATATTCATATGTAGTGATACCTTATGACAAAATAAAATGGAAAATTCAATTCCTTTTAAGTTCTTACTTTCATAGAACTTAAAGAAATAATGTAGAAGAAAGAGTACCAAATATAAACATGATACTGAAGTACCTTTCTTACCAATAAAACATGGAAATAGTACAGCTCCCCTAGTGGTATAATCTTCAAGGAACATACCACAACACATACAGACTGCATGGCAAAAATGCAATTAGAATCTATTGCTAGAATGCACAAGTTTTTGCATCATCGATCATAGACCCTCACGACCTGAACATATAATCTAAGATCAAGCCTTTAAGAAACAAGAAGAAGGAGATGATAAAATATTATGCAATTCTACAAATGTCTATCACTAATGCCTTTTCACTTTGTATTCCTAATTTTATATTTTAAATAATAATATATAACTTAGTTTCAATGTAAAAGAAAAGTAAAGTAACAATATATATCGAAAAACATGTATGTTTTATTAATAAAATTAACAATAGTGAGAGAGATTCTTTCTCATTGGAGTTACTAATTGAAAATTTTCTCGAGACACATTCAGGATCAGGTAAGCTCATTGAAACTAGAGATCTAAGAAACTCATTTACATTCAAATGATTGGTTTAGAATTTTAGTCTTTCTAAAAGATAAATTCTGCAACATACAATATATGCAAAAATTAATTTATCCCAACATCCCATCACATATACAAAATTAGAAATAAAAAAAATATTTAATAATTGAAAAAATGGAATTCAGGGACTACACCTACTTAAGGAGTACGCCCACTATATAGAAAGCAAATGGACTCTAGGAACATTATAATATCAATCATAGTTGTTGAGTCATGAGCCTAGGATGCTAGGTGCCCAAGGGGGAGAAACAAGGGGGATTCTCCTAGCCCCTCACCTACCCAAAATATTAAATGGGTTCATGGGAGAGCTCCTAGCACCGCCTAGTAGATAATTGTTTCCCTAGGTTTTTTATTTATGTTGAATAATGTCATTTTAACATCTATTTGACATATGTATGTGTTTTAAGAGTTTTTAAGATAATGGTGTTGGGTTTTAGGGGAGACAGAGAAGGCAGCGGAAACAAAAATTTTCTCCCCAACCCATACCGAGGAAACGCGTCAACGTCTATATAATAGGAAAGGATGGTTTGTGGAATCATACCTTGTCCCGAGGCTTGCTCGGCGACAATACCTCGCGCAATGCGCGGTCTTCAACTCCGGACTTCGATGGTGTCTGTGCAGCTCCTGGTCGCACCGGGACTGACAACTCCTACTCAAACCGGACTGTCGGATGACAGTTGTCCTCCTAAGCGGTAGTGTCCTCCCGCCTCTGTAGTAGTCCACACGGACCACCTGGAACTCCACTCTCCTTGTCCCACAAGGAAGTGGAAGGAGTCGCACCCTCCTGTTGATGTACTAGTTGACAACACGCTCTCCTTCCTCCTGTTGCAACTGCAGTTGTCCTTCCCTTGCTGCACCTCCCTTTTGCGGGAAGCACTTGCTCGGGCTCTCTCACGGTTACCAAAACCAGAGAGAACGACAACTTGCAGAGCAACTGGTTGCACTGAGCTGTACTTTGAGAAGCCCCCAATACCCCTATATATATAGGAGAGTCATGGGACAGGGTTCTCCATCCCGGGAAATGCGGGACTAAATCAGGAGTAGAAGGGTTCAAGAATTTCCACAAAAAGCAACCGGTTCGCAACTTGAAATGATCGGTTCACAACTAAACCGATCGGTTCGGCCATTGAGCCGATCGGTTGGACCTGAGCCGACCGTTTGGGGCACTCCAACCGATCGGTTGGTGCCCTGAACCGATCGATTCATGGTCCAAATCCGGCTCAAAAAGACTTTCCTTGTTTCTTTCCCAATTGGTATCGAATACCAATATTATTCCCAATCGAATTGGGCAATTTGAAACCAAAGGAAAATTCTTGCCGACATGACTTTTCCCAACTGGTCGGTTGCACCAGTTGAGCCGATCGGTTCAACCCTTGAACCGGTCGTTTCAACCTGGGCATGAGCTGATCGGCCTGGACACTCCAGCCGACCAGTTCAACAACCTCAGCCGACCGGTTCATCACATGAACCGATCGGTTGGGAGCACAGGTTGGGCAAAATCAGTCAATTGCGATTTCAATCAATCCGATACTCCAATCAATGCGTCCAACACCTTGAACCATACAATATTGAGTCATCGAATGATTGACTGTTTAATTGAACTACTAAACTCCTTTAGTAATCAATCTAAACATTGCTTGTGGACAAAACTCCTCTTCCAGGTTAAATCCTATGTGTGTGACCCTGCAGGTCCATTTCACGTTGGCAGTGAAAGTTCATAACACTTATGACTTCACAAGCAAAGAGCGGTGCCTAGTCACACATCAGTGCTACCCAAGTGAAAGTAGAAAGTTGGAGAACAACTTTCATCCTACAATCTGTGAATGGTGTTACAGTGAATGTATAATTCCTTTGTCACTGATATCTCGAATGAACTCGAGGCATGGAACAGTCATCCTGTCAACGTTCATTCACTTCCTTGATCTCAGAGTAGACTGGAAGAGATATGTATGACATCAGTATCATATACTGATTCATACATGCGTGCACGCCTTTCTCAATCCTACTCATCAAGTGGCCATAGATATCAAACTCCCTCAGGAGGGACAAATCCCATATCTATCACTCACCCCTCAAAAGCCCCATGTGTCAAAGCCACCCAATCATCACCTTTATAACAACCCATGTTTCCGGACTGCGTTTGATGATGTCAAAGTGTGCCCAACGACATGTGTTGAGTGCAGTGATTTCAGGTCTAAGAATCACACTCACCACCATCACTGTGAGTACTGACTGTGACTACCATCTCATGGTTCCATGTATCAAACTCACGGTGGGTCTGTCCGGTACCTTGTTCTCTAACAAGTACCTATGTGTTTGGTTTGATATCTCTATATCATGACTAATGAGATTCTGTCATCAACCAACACCACAATCTAGTCTTGTGTGTCATTGCTTTCTATCTACCTTCCACAATGACATCCGACTAGGGACATAACAAGAATGTACAAACTCTTAGCATCCGTATGATCTCATCGTCCAGGTCATGAACCTGAAGGCATACGTCATTGAGTACTGTCATTCTCTAGACATTCAATCTGTTCTGTCACTATCTCATATGACTGAACCAGAAAGAATTGGAAGCTCGCCTTTGATGTTTATCAAATCAATCTTAATGTATCCTACCAATCATCACATGATTGGCTCTCAGGGCATACATACCAACAGACTCCCACTTGCACTGCAAGCCAATCACCCTTGAATCATATTCATAGTGATCTTCAAACATGTCCCACATGTTACTGTGCTCTAGTGCCAACATAGTGAGTAATGACAACACCTTGCCAAAGTCTGTACAAATTGCATGTCTCGCATCTCTTCATTGTACGTCATACGTATGAGATGGAGTTGCCGTAATATGTGATCTAGTATTCTTTTGCTAACCTTTAGCCACATTGCATGATCAAGGATTCCAGACTTATCATCAATGAGTGGAATATAAGTTCATCTTATGAACTTCTAGATCCACATAGTATCTACTACTGTTTACTAACACATAGATACTCAGCATTTCCCTTTTAAATGGCTTTATTGGAACATTTCCAATTATCAACAAACTTTCACTTTTATACATCTTATGTATATATTTTGCGATTAATTTTCTGTCCTTTCGGAAGTTCGCATCAATGTAACTCTTTACATTAAACTCTTCCTTATCTCCATAGAACTAGTACTTCACAAGCACTTATCAAGTTCTCATGGTATTCCAGTAATCCTTACTGGAAGTAGACAGACATCCACTCATCATGTCCTACATACGAGTTATCAGGATGAGCACATCATATTGCCATGTCCTACATACAAGATGATGAATGCATTTTATTCTTGCCATGTCATACATGCAAGATAATGGGATGATTACATACATGATAGATCCATATCTATTCTTAGTGTTCCCATTCTTCATAAGAATTGGACACTTGGCCTTGGGATACTAATATCCATGTAACATGGACAAGTTTTCTCCCACTGAATCTGTGCATACTGAACACTTCAGCATAGATTGCCAATGTATGCTTTCTCTTTCCAGGTCAAGAGATTTTCGAGAACTATCTCTATAGATCTCTATTCCTATCACATAGGAAACATCTCTATCTTCCTTAAAGATAATTTCCACATTCGGATTTCCAATCTAGAACATTTCCATTTCAAATCAATATGTGGAATGTGAACACGCTCCCACTAAATCACAGATCCCTTCTTTATCTTTGACATATCAGTCAAACCCTTTGACTATATCATCAAAATAAAGATTCAATTTTGAGTTGCTTGAACTCAATCAATCACATTGATTAGTCCATTGTAACTTATAGACTTCATTTGCATTAGTGGATTTATAAACCTTATAGGTTGTGTCACGTACACATCCTGGTTTTATTCCTCATAGGAATGCGGTTTTAGTATCCATATGCCAAATGTCTTAGTCATTAAGTTGCAACAAGCATCATCCTTCTCAAAATGTTATCCATGTGTCTTAACACTTAAGACTCATCTGCACTTATGGATATGATCCAATGAGTGCTACCATCAAGGTCATACCTTATGGTTCACATGGAAGTCATTTAGGATGTAATGGTTTTAAACCATAACTCAAGATTCGGTTCCTCATATTCATCTTGATAGTTGACTCATCACATGAACAACTCATCACATAGATAATTGAGGTGTATCTGTTAAAGATATAAGAACTCACAACCCTTGTGATTCTTAATTTCTTTTATTAGTGTGGGGTATTCATTTATTAAGAAGAATTCAGTTATTTGATAATCATTCTCTAACTCCTTAGAGTATGATTCCTTCTTGATTCAGACATCACCATGCCTTAATCATGAGTTCACTATGATACACTATCATAATCACTCATAAGGATCTCAAACATTTGGTCCAAGTATTTCATTCATTGATCTCATCAAGAATTAATACTTTACCAAATTTGTACTTTATTTATGATAATCTTGAACACTTTAAGATATTCATATTGGTATTTCTCTAAACACCATTTGAAGTATTAGCATTTATTCCAATAGGTATGTAAATACATCACATGTATTATACCTAATAGGATAATCACTCTCCCACTACATTAGTGAAGATTGATTAATCATGTCCAAGATATTCATGTCTCTTACTAGTTCTCTAACCAAAAGAGTCTAGTTTTATCCATCACATGGAAACTAGAAATGAATTTCTCATGATTAATGCTAATTAAATTGTTTGAGTTATCTATAACTTTTAGGTATCGTCTTATCTTATGCATATCAAATATCACAAGATAAATAAGGCATTGCCACAAAGATCACATCTTTATAAATTGAAACATCTCTTTATTAATTGCCATCATTGTCATACAATATGCAAAAATAAAGTGTTTCTATCTATTGGCAAGTATGAAATAGCAGTTCATAACTGTATTACATGCCTTATTGGCTGAAAATAAACTAAAGTATTCCTGTCTATAAAGGCAACACTTGCCCCAAGTAATAATGCTTTACACTTTACATCTTGATATCATATATCTCAAAAAGTGTTACAAGTTTATTTTCATGACACCTTCAAGTAGAGGCTTCAGTCGCCTCCTTCTTCTTTTGTTCTTCCAGGTAGAGAGGACAATTCCTTTTCCAATGTCCTGGCTTTTGACAATGGTGGCAATTTCCTTTCTTTGTCACGCCTCCCTTGGCCTTGAGAGCTGAAGATGGCTTGGACTCCTGGCTAGCTTCAGAACCTTTCTTAGCTTTACCCTTGCCCTTGCGCTTGGACTTGCCTTTCTTGCTCGTGATCACCATCACAGACTTAGGCTTGTCCTTCTTCATCTGTAACTCGGCTGTCCTCAACATGCCCAACAACTCTGACAGTGGCCTATCAAAGTTGTTCATGTTGTAGTTCATCACAAACTGACTATAAGATTCTGGCAACGATTGCAGTATCACGTCAGTAGCCAACTCTTGGCTCAGTGGAAATCCCAGTCTCTGCAGGTTCTCCACATACCCAATCATCTTGAGTGTGTGAGAACCAACTGGATCTCCTTCTATCATGACGCACTTGAACAGCGCCCTAGAAACATTGTACCTCTCTTGCCGTGCCTGATCTTCATACATGTTCCTGAGATGCTGAATCATCTCTATGACACCCATGTTCTCATGTTGCCTCTGCAACTCATGGTTCATTGAACATAGCATCAAGCACTTTGCATCAATGGCATCATCAGAATGCTTCTTGTAAGCATCACTTTCTGCCTTTGGTGCATTAGGAGCGGGTTCCTCTGGAATTGGAGTATCCAGGACATAGAGCTTGCGCTCTTGAGTGAGAACAATTCTCAATGTCCGATACCAGTCGTGGAAGTTCATCCCATTTAGCTTGTCCTTGTCAAGGACCGATCGCAAAGAAAAGTTGTTGTTGTTTGTTTCCATTTGAACTACAAAAAGGAAAATATGCAATTTTAGTTCAAAACTCATTTTTGACTTATTTGATTGATTTGAAAGTTTGACGATATAATTAGGCCTTTAATTAATTATCGCTCCCACTATTTTACTTCAAATTGATAGCCCTCACCATCAATTTGGAAGATTGCAACGTACAACCTTCTAGTGGGCAAGATCCTGAAATCCTCTAAGTCATGAGTCAGCTAGGGCTGATCGCCCACAACTTAGATCTCTCAGGTAGGCAACTTTTGCCAATTGCATCATATGCAACTCTTGATAAGATGTCATATACAACTCCTTGCAATGATCATATCCATGCCTCAAGGCGCTAGATCCTATCTAGGTCACCTTGTTAAGTCTGACCCAAAGCAAACACGATGAACATGCACCCTGCTAGGGCAGACCCACACATTCATCCTTCACGCTTCCACAAGATAGACGGTGCACCACGCTAGGGCGTGCCCACACTTGGTCGATCAAGCTTTTCACGTGTGTCGCATTTGGAAGGCATCTAAAACTTAATATTTTAATGAGGGATTTGGTTTTATATACATATACATATCCAATCACCACAATACATAGTACGTATCATATACATGCTATATCCCACACAAAAACATGCACAAAACGATAAAAGTGATGATTATGGACATCCTATTGTGATTCCTCGAGCCAAGAGGAATCACGGTCATCTAGGTCTACATCACATGCAACCTGTACAAGATGAACTCTGTGCCTTGCCATCCGAGTAGATCAACTCATCACATGAATGATCTGTACTCTCCAGCCGGTCGTCTGGGTGCCACCAGCCGATCGGTTGGCTCCTCCAACCGATCGGTTTGCTTGGTCGTCGTGCATCTCGTCATGTCCGCCACCCGCTCATCTCGCTCCTCGAACCGGTCATCAACTGATCGGTTCACTCCTTGAACCGACTGTCTGGAACGTCAACCGATCGGTTCACTCCTTGAACCGATCGTCTAAACAGTCGTCTTGATGTCCTCCGGTCTTTGACATAACAGGAAATAAAATCCTATTCTATTTATTACATTGCTTTAAAAGGAAACCCCGAGTTACATTCGGGGGGAGCAAAGGTAGGAAAGAATCTCGAATTATTTCGAGTTACATCAGGAATAAGAGAGGGAAGATCGGTGCGCAGACTGAGATGCAAGCAACCACACACAACCAATCACAGATAGGGGTTTATAGGCCATAATCATGCTACATACATCCACCACAAAACTTGTTTAAGGGCGACGCGTATCGAGTGCATTAATAATACATATCATATATGTAATTAGGGATTTGTGGATTTAGGATTGGACATGCATAAAGCCGATATTATTCGCATCATATGCAATAATTAAAGGCGACAAACCAAAATCGATCATATCGATATTCCTAAAATATAGAACAGCTGACGTGGCTCTGATACCACTGTTGGGTTTTAGGGGAGACAGAGAAGGCAGCGGAAACAAAAATTTTCTCCCCAACCCATACCGAGGAAACGCGTCAACGTCTATATAATAGGAAAGGATGGTTTGTGGAATCATACCTTGTCCCCAGGCTTGCTCGGCGACAATACCTCGTGCAATGCGCGGTCTTCAACTCCGGACTTTGACGGTGTCTGTGCAGCTCCTGGTCGCACCGGGACTGACAACTCCTACTCAAACCGGACTGTCAGATGACAGTTGTCCTCCTAAGTGGCAGTGTCCTCCCGCCTCTGTAGTAGTCCACACGGACCACTGGAACTCCACTCTCCTTGTCCCACAAGGAAGTGGAAGGAGTCGCACCCTCCTGTTGACGTACTAGTCGCCAACACGCTCTCCTGCCTCCTGTTGCAACTGCAGTTGTCCTTCCTTTGCTGCACCTCCCTTTTGTGGGAAGCACTTGCTCGGGCTCTCTCACGGTTACCAAAACCAGAGAGAACGACAACTTGCAGAGCAACTGGTTGCACTGAGCTGTACTTTGAGAAGCCCCCAATACACCTATATCTATAGGAGAGTCATGGGACAGGGTTCTCCATCCCGGGCAATGCGGGACTAAAGCAGGAGTAGAAGGGTTCGAGAATTTTCCACAAAAAGCAACCGGTTCGCAACTTGAAATGATCGGTTCACAACTGAACCGATCGGTTCGGCCATTGAGCCGATCGGTTGGACCTGAGCCGACCGTTTGGGGCACTCCAACCGATCGGTTGGTGCCCTGAACCGATCGGTTCATGGTCCTAATCCGGCTCAAAAAGACTTTTCTTGTTTCTTTCCCAATTGGTATCGAATACCAATATTATTCCCAATCGAATTGGGCAATTTGAAACCAAAGGAAAATTCTTGCCGACATGACTTTTCCCAACTGGTCGGTTGCACCAGTTGAGCCGATCGGTTCAACCCTTGAACCGGTCGTTTCAACCTGGGCATGAGCCGATCGGCCTGGACACTCCAGCCGACCGGTTCAACAACCTCAGCCGACTGGTTCATCACATGAACCGATCGGTTGGGAGCACAGGTTGGGCAAAATCAGTCAATTGCGATTTCAATCAATCAGATACTCCAATCAATGCGTCCAACACCTTGAACCATACGATATTGAGTCATCGACTGATTGAGTGTTTAATTGAACTACTAAACTCCTTTAGTAATCAATCTAAACATTGCTTGTGGACAAAACTCCTCTTCCAAGTTAAATCCTATGTGTGTGACCCTGCAGGTCCATTTCACGTTGGCAGTGAAAGTTCATAACACTTATGACTTCACAAGCAAAGAGCGGTGCCTAGTCACACATCAGTGCTACCCAAGTGAAAGTAGAAAGTTGGAGAACAACTTTCATCCTACAATCTGTGAATGGTGTTACAGTGAATGTATAATTCCTTTGTCATTGATATCCCGAATGAACTCGAGGCATGGAACAGTCATCCTGTCAACGTTCATTCACTTCCTTGATCTCAGAGTAGACTGGAAGAGATATGTATGACATCAGTATCATATACTGATTCACACATGCGTGCACGCCTTTCTCAATCCTACTCATCAAGTGGCCATGGATATCAAACTCCCTCAGGAGGGAAAAATACCATATCTATCACTCACCCCTCAAAAGCCCCATGTGTCAAAGCCACCCAATCATCACCTTTATAACAACCCATGTTTTAGGACTGCGTTTGATGATGTCAAAGTGTGCCCAACGACATGTGTTGAGTGCAGTGATTTCAGGTCTAAGAATCATACTCACCACCATCACTGTGAGTACTAACTGTGACTACCATCTCATGGTTCCATGTGTCAAACTCACGGTGGGTCTGTCTGGTACCTTGTTCTCTAACAAGTACCTATGTGTTAGGTTTGATATCTCTATATCATGACTAATGAGATTCTGTCATCAACCAACACCAAAATCTAGTCTTGTGTGTCATTGCTGTCTATCTACCTTCCACAATGACATCCGACTAGGGACATAACAAGAATGTACAAACTCTTAGCATCCGTATGATCTCATCGTCCAGGTCATGAACCTGAAGGCATACGTCATTGAGTATTGTCATTCTCTAGACATTCAATCTGTTCTTTCACTATCTCATGTGACTGAACCAGAAAGAATTGGAAGCTCGCCTTTGATGTTTATCAAATCAATCTTAATGTATCCCACCAATCATCACATGATTGGCTCTCATGGCATACATACCAACAAATGGCTCACTCTTAAATTACTATTTAGGGTCATTAAATATACATATAAGTACCTTATATATGTGATACATGTTATATCTCATATATAGAAAATATATAATATAAAAAGGGCAGTGCCCGTGGGCCCGCATAGGCACCCTAGGCGGGCTAGGCGCCCAACCAGGGCAAACCACCGCCTTCCCTCCTTGAAGACTATGCTATCGTGTTATATGGCAATGTTTTTCTTTTGACTTGGATTTAGTTTTTTTATCTTCCCATTCCAAGGATCATTAGGGTCTAGTGTTTTAAAAAGAACAAGGTAGTAGCATTTATCTACAGATGGATCAACTATCAATTAAGGTAAACTATTCTTATTATGTTCTATTTTATTAATAATTAATGAATGAATGCATACATTTAATTCTTTGGGCAGAAGTGGTTGTAAGTTGTCTTTTTATTGAATCGATACAATGTCAATAAATAACATATTTACCGAGAGGCAATCACTAGTGAGTATTTTTTTAGTTAAATAAAAGTTAAAATGGAAAGAGATGGACCAAAATAAACTTGGCAAAGTTCATTGAAAAAGTTTAGAATTCAATAAATTTCAATGAGACTGTAACACATAAGAAAATTGAACAAAAAAGAAGTATCTATGTGGCCAACCCCAAGGATATAACAGATCCAATTAGAATATGTCTTCACATATGCTTTATGTTGAAGTTTGGCTTATGCTACTTCTTCTGGCTATGAAGAGGAGGAGGAGCAGACATTATGGGATAGGAGAATCAAAGGCTGGTGCTATGGAGAAGATCATCCTTTTCTATGACTGTTTGTTGTAGAATTACCTTATGTAGTATCAAATAACATCCAATAACATGTTGGGGCGCCGATTCTCCAGGGAGTGATGGTCTCCAAGTGAGTCTTGATCATTGGTACATGATGACTTGCAGGTTGCAAACAATAGATGCTCATCCAACTACTTCTTGATTGTCGTCACAACCTTGCTATAGTCTAAATCCACTATCACCCTTCTCCTCCCCTCCTCCCATACTTATTCAATGGAAAACCATTCACTTCAATATTATCCTCCTATACTGATTTTGTCTTTGCAAACCTCCCCCATACTTTCACCTATTACCTTCATGATCGATTATAACTACTCCTAAAGCTACCGTCATTCTCCTCACCACTACATTTTCTTGCCCAATTTCCCTCTCTTTCGCTTACCAAAACCCACCCCAACTTCCACAGTTAATTCACCTTCTCAAAAACTCACGTCTAACCACCACCAAATGAATCCACAACCCACCAAAAATAGTCATTTCTATTCTTTGAATCATATCATGTTAAATTTTATCCATGCCTATAGATGCATGGTGAATAAGTTAGGGATGACCATGCTAACATACAATTCGTCCCACACATCTATTTTTATTTTTTGTGTAAAGGTGAACCTTCCTTATTTTTAGTTTTTTGAATAAAAAGAGAAGTATAAGCAATGTGAACTATAAAGTGATTTGCAAAAAAAAAAAGAATAGTGTGTATTGTAAGAAATCCATCTATACATTTATCCCTCCTTGTGAAATCAAGATTCACAAGGATAAAAAAGAATAAAAAAGATGTCTCCGCTATGTGTAAATCTAGAGGGGACAAAGGACAACATACAACTCCCATGAACATCCCATAAAAGGTTCAAAATAGCTTCCACCATCACGAGACCAAGAGCCTTAGTCTTGATAAAAATCCTTCAACCAAGTGAGAGGATATCACACACACAAAAGAACTGACTACTTAGAACCTTTGGCTTGAAAAACACCTCAATCAACAAATACCTCATAACCAATGTCAAAATAGAAGCCATACTTAACATCCATCAACTTTCTAGAATATGTTTAGACCACATCATAGTATCTTAGGGACAACCCCCATTTGTTTCCTCATTGATATAGGAATCCATAACCAATAAAGAAACCTTCCTAACCAAGCTTGATCACTTTTTTGCACATATAGACATTCCATAAGAAATAAAATCTCAGCAAGAATCATAAACTAAACATGTATAATAGCAAATTACACTTATAGTTGTGAGATTTGACTAGCTCACAGACACTATATAGTTATCTTGTCCTAAAAATAGAGAATTTTTTACTCTTGTCATGATAGGAATAAATGGCATGTTAATACCTTGGTACACATTGCATTATGTATTTTATTGCATGTGTAATTTTTTTAACATTACATGGTGACTCAGAGTTACATCACTTAGTGCAATGTTATAGTTGAAATGAATTATGTCTCTTTTGACATAATAGATAAAAGTACTATATGAACTTAAAAGGTGCCCCACCAACCAAAAATTATGGCTTCACCACTACCTATAACCAATCATAAACCTAGAAAGAAAAGAAACAAATAGAGTAGAGAATTCTTGTAACTACATACATCAACTTCACATCAAAACTAGCAGACAAAATAGAGTCAAACAACACAACCACTACACATGACAATACACTACACATTAACTGCAATCACATTATAGTACCTCCATGAGTTAAGATGGGGAGATTGGATGTCTATCATTGTGGTTGTAAGGAGCCCTAAACTGACACTTTGGTATTAAGGGTAAATCCAAGTGACAGACTCTAGCTTAAGAGGGAAGAGATTGAAGTGTCAAGAGATAGAGAGATCACTAATGTTTGTGCAGTTTACGTTGAGAGGATGCACAAATACAAGAGGGAGGGGATGTGCGTAGATGATGTGGAGGAGTATCGTGATGATGATAGGGGAGATGCTTGGGGAGAGAGGAAGGATTGTGCACCTTGGAGCCAAACAAGAACATTTATGGAAACATTGAGATGTTGCACAGACAGCGTAGAGGGGTTGCACATAAATGTGGCATCGAGGGTTTGCATAGAGACAGCTTCAATGGGTAGCACACTAATGGTGGAGGAGATGATCAGGGAGATAAGTTGATCGTGCATGAGGTAGTTGGGAAGAGAGGGAGAATATTGTAGGAGAGGGGCATACTAGTTCCCAAATCTTTGTTTGGGCATGGAAGATGGAATTGGGTTTCCTTTTGTATGTTACATTTAACACCTAATTATCTACATTAATATAATTATAATTAAAATAAATAGGAAGTATATGTAGTTAAGGGTAATCACACAAATTGACTACAAATTTTAGTTACACTTTTAATGTCTGTGATTAATTTTATTTTAACTAGGTATTGATTATATGTAATCAAAATTGTTTAAAATGAATCATCTTTTTTTGTGTAGTGTTGGGTGTTGTGGGAGAGGGAATTCCAAAAATGAAGCTAAGGATCAATATATATGTTATTTGAAAATGTAGCACCACAACGGGCCATTGATGTTAGAATAATAAGTATCAATTAAAAGGGACAAAAGTTCCTTGGTTGACTCAAGAGGGAGAAGACAAAAAATTAACTTCTTTGTAGGAAGTAGAAGTTTCAATGATAGGTTATTTGAGACATCCTATGGTTGAACCCTTTTTCATACAATGATGTATTTTCATTGAAGATTTTTTGGGTTACTTACTTTATTTTGAGGTGTTTTAAAATCTATCAAACCAATAGTTAATTAATTTTATACATTATATTCCAATTTTAAAAATAAAGTACTTCCATTTCTTTAGTTTTGACTTTTTGGCATTTTCCCTTTCAAGCAATAAATGTCACACGCCATTAGTTGTCTTAATTAGAATTTTTTATTTCTCTCTCTTTATTGTGATTTCATCATCATTGAAAGAAATATCCTTGAATTGTAGAGAAATTCAATCAATTACAAATGAGAGCATTAATATTTTCTATCTATGAACCACTAGTATAATTTTCTTCTTCCTCATTTCATCCAGTGCAACTTCTAGTCAAAATTTACCTAGATAGGTTCTCCATCTCCCACATACAGAGTTGTACAACTTTTGGTTTATAACAATATATTCCTTCAATGGCGTATAAGGAACAATGGATGGTATGACACTATTCTCTTTTAGCACTTGGAAATAGTAGTCGAGCTTAGGGAGGTGATCATATGTAGGAGATAAGCCACCAAAAAGCTCATGCATTGGAGTGGTGGAAATGGTCTTCAAGGTAGTGACCTCTATATGATTAAAAATGGTAATTTATTGACTGATACACTCCTAGTTACTCAATACAAGTAGTTGGATGTTACACCCACATCCCACGATTACCACAAATCATGAGATTAGGGCATAACTTTGAGGATTATACTTAATACAAAGTTCACTCCTAACTTTTTTCTTTTTCCTTTATTTCAAACTCTTTGTTTTCTCGCATTCAATCACATAAACAAACTTTACAAAGGAATTAAACCTTGATTACTCAAATATGATCTCAACATTCATGATACACATCTAAACATTCATTTTGTTGCTCACACTTCCATGTACATACAACATGATAACTAGATATATACTCTATCATTAAGGAAACAAATATACAAATTATCAATTAGAATTCTCTCTCAACTCTATACAAGGACCTAGAGTGAAAAGGAATGACTAAACTTAACTAATCTCATACTTAATTCCTGTGGCAGATCTATGCTAATGCAATGACATCTTCAGTCCATGAGGTATCCCTAAAAATTGTGAGTAGAGGGGTGAGCCTACTCGCTCAGTGAATGATTACTTCAAAGAAACAGTCTAAGACACTTATATAATTACTGATATACATTTGAGCAATTGATATCAATTATAACAATAGTAAGCTTTAAACAGATTGATCATTCACATACATAAATATGGCAGGATACTCTAGATATCTAAAAGAGTCAATCAATATATGAACATGCTTTATTGATCATAAAAGAAAACTAATAATTTAAAAACATACAAAGAATAATTGAATAACTGCACACACTTGGTTAACCTCTCATTTATCTTATTATGCATCAGTAGTAATATACATATATCTAAACATTTTTCTCATAATTCTTTTTGTAATCTTTCATTAACCTTGACTTGACCTGACTACTGAACTGACTACTACTATGTTGGCAAACTAAACATAACTGACTGATCTGACTACTGTAGTCTTTATCTGAACTCAATTGAACTCAATTAACTTTTCTTTTACTTTGCCCCTGAACTCACTTGGATTGTACCATCCAAGCAAAAGCCACTACTGCGTGACTTACCATACAAGTCTTAAGGTAAACCCAGGACCTTAATACTACTACTAACTACCTCAGTTTGCAGCGAGGTTGCCACGTCTGGCCTAAAAGCAACTAAACAACGTCTGTAAACTATGGCCCCTTGTCCTGGGCACTCAGGAGGGGTGCCTCTAGGCTAAAAAGTCTCAACTCTATGTAATGCAGCTCTACTAGGGCTGACACTCAAAATAGAGTAACTGCCAGAAGAAGTAGGTCCACAAGGATTGTATACTTCAACTGGTAGGTACTACTGGATCTCCAGTTATTATTGGATACCCTTACTACTAAAATAGTACCACCAGGATCTCTGGTTATTATTGGGTACTATGCTACTCAACTAAAGTACCACCGATATCCAATCAGTTGATGTTAGATACTCAGTTCTGAGCTACTTCTTCCTATATCTGATAGTCCATATCCTATTTCACCCATCCCAGTACAGACCTCCAGGGAGGGTTCTACAATGTTCTGGGCATCTACTGTTACTATTGTAGTTTTACTAACTACTTGAGCTATTAGACTGAATTCACTGATGATACTTAGTTGAATGCATAACATATTGGTTACCCTTATCTTAGGGTTTCTCATTTCTAATATTCTTAACATACTGATTACCCTTCTCTCAGGGTTTCTGATTTCTCATGCACATAGAAGAATTCTCATATGTTCGAACATATATAATGTCTAATGATATAAACCTTTACATTCAACATTTCTCGTATTCATGCATGGCATCAATGGCATCCCTATCTAGGAAAATGCCTTTTCTATTTTCTTAAATTACCATAACAACTTATGCATTTCATGTCAATTAACTCAGCTAGAGATTTTTGCATCACAAATCAAAATGTGTATCCATATAAAATGATATGCGGCTAGAAACCCAAATGATCTCATAACTCATTTCAATCAATCATGCATATGAAATACTAGTATGAATTTAACTAGGGTTTCCAAGATATTTATTAAAATATCATGCATCAAGAATAACCTTAAGTAAATGAATTTATAACAATAAAAGAATCACATCAATTGAATTCATGAATCTATTCACAAACTTCCAACTTTTCATTCATTTAGGGTTTCACCCTCTTTACTGATATATCAAGCAAATATTGATATCATCAAATGAAATACAAGATCTTATATGATATATATGTACTACTCATTCAGATAAAACAATAACTTGTAACCAAGGAGATTCAACTAGACAAACCTCTTTATTTAATTATACAACAATTTTAGTTATAGATGAAAATCCTAGATTTTGTTATTTTCATATAGACTCTGCAATAACTTTAGGAATTCTCATTAGATAATTTGTATGCATTTCTAGTATGATTTATCAACTGGAATCCATCATAACAGAGAAATAATCTATTTCATATCATCTTGCAAAAGCTAGATCAAAAAGGTAGTTTAGGGTTCGTAGTCACATACAAAACAAGTAAAGCTTATTGATCATTTAACTCATTTTCATGCAATCTAATGTTTAAAGGAAGTACCCACTCACCCTAAGGTGTGAAAACACCTTAAAACACAACTCATATCTGAAAATTTCGAATTCATATCAAAACCCTAGGAAATCACCAGATTCTTCTTCCTTTCAACCCAGAAACCCTAGAAATGGAGGATTATGAAGAAAAAGTGAGAAAAGGGGAAGATTTGATACCATTTTGAATCAAATCAGAGGATATATGGAATCTTGACATGTGAGATAAGATTCACCATCAAAGGCTATGCAAAGAAGCTAAACTTACTTGATTTCATCATATCTCAGATAGAGAAACCCTAGATCAGCAATTCCACCACTTTCTTCTCTCAAACCCTAAATCTCCCTCTCTCTCTAGGATTTCATTTCTCTGGAATGGATCATGAAATATGAGATCTAATTGGGTGATAGATTTCTCATATAGTGAAATTTAGGTGCTTGGGTAATTTACACATTAACCCCTCACTATACTTGTTCTTATTTCCACAGATTTTTTTGTTATAAAAAAGTAACTGCAATTCATTTATTTAAGAGATCAAACATCCTCAAAAAATTATGAAAATTTATAATTATGTCTAAAATGTAATTTCATATTTCCAATATAAATTTTGGATAATTTGGAATTACCAATAAATAATTAAAAATCAAACACATATGCACTACGGAACAACACTTTGTCGGCATTTCGGTCAAAGTATAGTTCAATTGAGAACCACATTCAAAGACCACCCAAATATTCTAAATTTTTTCTCCAATATGTATTATTGAGTTATCCATATCATATACAAAATTAAATTAAATACAAATTTTTAGAAAATATGAAAAATCATTTACCACATTGCTATCCTAATCAAATTCCATATTCATGTACTACAAAACCCTAATTTTTGCCGTTTAGGGTTTCCATTTCTCAAACCCTAATTCTTCAAACTAAAATCATAATTAGAGTTTATTCTTAGGTTTTAAATATCACAATTGAGCTACTATCATTAATCAAGTCCAAACAATGTTCAATCTAATCAAACATATAATCATTCAGGTAAACCCTAACCAATTAAGCACAAATGTGGTAATTACATTGGATTAGGGCCAACTCTGACCACTGTTCCATGAGTAGACATTTGGTGACCAAAAATCATCTTATAGGCCTAGTATTGGCCAAAAAGAACAATATCCTTAATATATCCCTTAAAGAACCATGATTATAGCCATGGGCCCAATCTTTACCCAAGGAAAAACCTTCATCATAGAATGTATGTTCACATAAGACTCTAGCCTCTTTCAAAAAAATTAATGAAGCTCAAATAATCAAATTACATATATACATAGACTAAGTGACTAAATAAGTCATACATATATTTATTATTCAAACACATGCATCACTTGACAAAATAAGTCAAATCAGACTTTGAACAATTTCACAAAAATATATTGCAACAAATACGATACACCCTTTAAAATTAGAATTCATACTCCAATAATCTTGTGGATACAAACTTTCCATTTTGTATTGAACCAAAATCTATAAATGTTTACGAAGTTAATTATGGTGTCTTTGTCTATTTTCATTTAGACTTGATAGGATTTTCACTCCCATTATTTTCTAGAGAGACGCCACTAGTTTTAGTGCTAACCATTATTAAAAATAAAAATTATATAGATAATCATATGGGTTTGTTTAGAGACACATATTAACTAAAAAATAAAAACAAAACAACAGTGCTAAGGAGATAAGGTATTATATAAGTGGAATTACACATATGATAATGAACACCGCATTTGCCTCAGCTACAAGTAACTACAATAGTCAAGGTTGTAGAAAATTTTGCAAAGCTAAGACCATGTGGAAAATTACAAACAAAGTAAGAATAACTAAAAGAAAATAGTTGCAAATACTAACATTTGAATCTAAGCAACCTCAACTCCTCTTCTAATGGTGCAACCTCCTAATATATCATGCTTTCCTTTTGTTAGATCTCATGTTATGTTGAAGATGCCATCTTGTCCTTTCAGAATGGGACTTCTTGTGCACTAATAGCCTCCTTGTGCAACAACTTATTAACTCAATGAGTTAGGAAACAACAACTGTGTAAAATGAGTTTTGAATACAACCTCTTCTATGGTTAACCTTTGGCTTGTTGGTCATTTACTACCTCTATTTCACACTACATCAATTTTGTTCCATTGAGTTTTATCTCAAGTAGGACAATGGCATTCAACCTATCATTATGGGTACAATTTGGTGTTGCTTTGTCTTTATGATTGTGAAGAGGGTTGTCTTGTCAAATGCAATGGCTTATCTTAAGGATCATACTTTTGGTGTTGGTATGTTTAGTGGTACTAAGAAACTTCTACAAGTGGTCACTCACCTTATCCATGACATATATCATCTTACCACCCTCATGATGGAACTATTTGACTTCAACACTACCTTCAATATGGTTGAAAAATCTACCATTTGTTGGGTGGTTCTTCTGTATGTCCTTCTGTTGCACATCAGGTTGAATTCTGGTAAATCTCCCAGATGATCTTTTCATGGATCACAGTGAGCCTCACTAGAAAAAACATGATTTAGCTACAATTTTCATAACGACATATATAACATTTGCAGTAAAAAATTATTATTTTTACAAATTATTATATTATAATAATAGAATGTATCTAAATTGATGTTTATTTTTTATTACACTTAAACTAATCTCTCTTCCAAAATCAAAACCTCCCTATATCTATTCTTTCTAGTGACTCCCTTTTCATTTAATGTTTGCCTTCCTAATCCTCCCCTCATTTGGCATCTCTCTCCCTCAATTTGACCCCTAAATACATCCTCCCTTGCACCTAGTCATAGACTCGCCTATCAATCCCCACACGATTTTCTCCTCTCACCCCACAAGTCACAAATAAATAGAACCCAAATAACTTTCTCCCCACATATAATCATGTCACTCTTCTTCTTCGAGACGCCCCACACCACACTAAGGGTCATTTTTCCTATACCTATAGGTTTGTCACTGTCTCCTAGTGGTATGTCACCGCCGCCTAGAATCTTGTAACTACCACTCATAAGCCTTATCATATCTGTAATACAAGTGGTCTTATTCCCCTTACAACCATCTTTTATATTCTTCTTCCCTTGACTAGGTAAGAAAGTAAGATACAATCCCATTGGTTCATGTTGCATGTAACCACACAGAGAGAATGAACAATTTCTAGATTAAAGTTATCTCCTTCATAGAGGATAATCTATAGAAAAACTAGACTACATTTAGAAGGGTCACCACAAACTACATGAGAGGCAAATTAAAGGCGACAACCACTTAGAGAACATCGAGCATTGTCAATACATAAGCAAGATGCAAGAAGAAACAATAATAGACAATTCCCCAAATATATTTATATACTTTCTTCATTTTTCTTAGGTGTTATGACTTTTTCTCTTTATTATACGAGAGTCACTAATATCAAGAACAAACTTGTTGGGGACTTTTAGATATTTATACAAATGAGATATCCTCTTGGCTTTCCATATAGGAGCTTCTAGAACTACTATACATATGAATATCACATGGTAAACCATCATATCGATTCCTTTGACCTATTGCATGTAGCATGAGTCATTTATAACATGTGAAATGTGAACTACATCAGTAACTTTGTGGGTGGCACTCATAGATTATCAATTTCTAATACCAACTACTAATCATGACCACAATGCATTATTACACATATTGTATTGAAAATGTGGATTTGGTGAGTGGAAACTACAAGTTAGTATCTCCTGTAGTATACTACACTCCAATGTACCTTCTCTAACAATATATATACTCATCAAAATATTGTAGGCGAGCATACCTTATATTTAAACTATATCTTGTACAAGATTTGACAATGGTGCTGAATTTTGTGTGTAAAGGCAGTAAATCACTGGGTTATTTATGTGATATTGAAATGATGGTTGCTTTTAAGAAAAAATAAGAATTAATTATCTGAACGCAAACCTTGTTTTCTTTTATCTTATGACCTCTGTATTCATTTGCTCCATAGTTTGACTTTGTAGACCTTAGTGAAGCTTATAATGTGATGATAAAGGGGTAGAGGAAGAAAATCATTCAAATCCTAAGACCAACAAGTCACATGGTTACAAATATGATGTCTGTTCACCACACATGGTCTTGATGAAAGAATGATTGGCACACAAAATATACACTCTAATATGAATTCATATACAACAACTAGAAAAGTGTTGTAGTTGTTTTCCTTATATATACAATAAGATAGAACTACTTAGGTCTTTCTCATTATTGAACTAAAAGCTAATCCTAGTTGGACATGGATTGATATGTTCTAATTATCAGATATTATGAAATTTTAAATCAAGAGAATTCTTGAATTCCACAATCCTATAGTGTGCAGACTCGTGCTTCTCCATCTAAGTCAACACGTTTGTGGTAGAAATATCAAATATTCACAGTTCCATATTACTCACTCATACTCTTGATTCTATATTTATATCAACACTTTGTATAAAGAAGAACATGTCGAATGAATATTTATGCTTTAACACATCAAATTCTACTAAACATCACCAGGGGAAATATGAGGATAGATGATCTTCACTCATTTGTTCTTTGTTATATTAAGAAATATTCTACTAATCATACACACCTTTCGCATGCATTCTAGTAGTTAAGGTAATTTAGGCTAGGTCATCATATATCCATTTGGGCATTCATTTTTATATTGAATCAACAATATTAGATATCAAATTGAGACTTCATGAGTGAAGGGAAAGGAGAAAACATGTTTGGTTGATAACTGACAATGTAGACACTGTCTCTTTATAAATGCACCTTGAACTAGGGATACATGAATATATAACCCAACATCACTTATCAAGTTCATTATAATGAGGATTACATTGCTTATATATAACATACAAACCCCTCTAGGATGGCAAATCCAACTCATTAAAGGACATAACAAATAACTAATATACTACCACATGTACATAACAAATCATGTAGGGCTTTACAAGTGGTTATAGCATGGACTCGTCATTATTCCCATGATTTATTTATTGTATTGGTAGAACATCCTTTTTTTTTGTTTTTCCTCATAACATGGTATTTCTAGAAGCCCCTCTTCATCGATTCTAGTATGTGTGCTATAGAAATTGGTTTTACATTCTTATTACACTTCCTTCTTAGATGAAATAAATTTTAGGTAATAACTACTCCCTTGTGTGTAAATATTGTGCTTCTTGTGATTTGCTCCTTATATTCTTCATGTAAATTGTGGATACAATGTGCTTTCTACAACATACTTTTTACAGGGATTTTATAAACACTAAGACCTATGATACTATTAGCATTTATGGATTCAAGACAAGGTAGTCTCATATTCTATGGGTTTTGGTACTGGAAAGTTTTTTTTCTTTCGAGAGGGTTGTATGATCATATAGTTGATTTGTCTATATTGTAACAAAATAATATTACAAGAAACAATATGACCACAACACATCGTGATGTGTTTTTCCAAATCTAGGATGATGATTTCCACAATTACAAATTGCCAATTTTTAGGAAGGTGTATGATGGTAAAGTTGATTTGTCTGTTTAGTAAGTAAGCAATATTACCAAACAACCACAATACATGACAATGATTTCCCTTAGGATGCATGGTGATGATTTATGCACTGATCGACATCATATGGTCGACGATCTAAATGATAGATAGTCAGATGAAACGACGAACTCTCCAATAGAAGGTAATGTTTAAGGCTTTTAAATATATATTTTTTCATATTATAGTGATAAGGAGTATCTATGTTCTCAAGATGGTTTGGCATACATAATAAGTATTATTTCTACACATTTTTAACACCTATATAGTCATTTACATTTTATGAATCAACCTTTCTACTATGAAAGGGTTGAACTATGTGATCTATACTCTTGATGTTAGAATTATCCACAATGTTTTTGATTAAAAAAATAGAAAAAATTATTGAAACAGAAGGGATTAGAAAGCTCTGAAATTAGGTTCCAATACATAAATTAGATGATATCTTATATTACATTTTGGTGTGTATGAATAGTCTACCAACTTTGACATTGCCACTCTAACACTAGTTGTAACTCATAAAAGGTCTTTGTTTGGCTGAATAGGATTATAACACACTACATCATTGTGCTTTTTATCTCAAATATGCAGTACTTGGGTGTAATGAGCTAACTTTGGTGAATTTGAATTACCTACTAAACTTCCTCATTTGTGTTAAATTAGCAAAATGTTGTTGTGTGATGTGGATATTACCACACAAGCAAATTCACTAGGGGTGAAAGCCCTAGGTTTACCTAGACTACTTGCAACAATCACTACCCGCAAGCAGATAGATCTCATTGCAGTATAGTTTAGGACACCCAAAGGACAAAGTATTTAAGACTTATGTGATCAAATCAACTTACCAAGAAATAACATTTATAACAATATTTAGTGGTTTAATTGACTAAGGTTGCGAGAATGAAAAGAGCTAGATCAAGGTTTTACTTATCAATGGGTGGAAACACTAGGGTGGAATGAGGTTTTACCGCCACTATATGAATTTAAGCATTCATTCAAATCCAAGCCTATATAAAGAGATAATTGGAGTTATGTGAGTTCCCCCTTTCGATCTTAGAAACTTGCATGAGTGGATATCCCTATAAGATTGATGTCTCATTACTTATAGATCATGTATCCACTAATCATCTTGTCAGGGGATCAACTAGCGCTAGATTAGATTAAGTCACGTAAAGTAGGTGTTCAATCCACAAGACATGCAACAAACAATTAGCAATGAATAAATGAGTTCCTACACAAATAGGAACGTGAATGGAATTTCACAAATGGGTAGTGGGGCTAGTCCCCACGTCCCAATGAAATGAGTACTCCCTTGACATGGTGAGATTAATATCACTAGTAGTGTAGAAGAATTATCTTGGTGTGATGTGCAGACAGATTTCCATCCTTCTCTTGTTCAAGTATTAACCTTGACTTATGGTTGAAGTAGGTGGATGGATAAATATCAGTGAAGAGGGTCAACCACCATAGAGAGGGAGGTTGATGGCCTTAAGTTGCTAAAGGGAAGGGTTAATGGATCACTATTTTTGACCTAGAGGTCGATGGATCTAGACAGCAACAAGGAGGTCAATGGCTCTAGATAGCGATAGGGAGGTTGATGGCTCTAGAAACTGGAGTTTGATGTCTCTAGATGTGACCAGGTAGATCAATCTAGAAAAGACTTGGGAGTTGTAGGAATTTTCCCCTTGAACAATGTAAAATTTGAGAGAGAATTTTTTTAGTTTTGTAGTGGGTATTCATTTATAGGCCTCCATGGTGGCCAACACAATGTGGATAATTGAGTTTGATTGCTCTGATGCTAAGCAACTGGATAGAGGTTGATTGGTCATCAACTATGATGAAACTCTTCTTACTCTAATCCCAATCCCACTGCCTGAGTAGGCAATGTTGAGGGGATTAGGGCACCCATCTCTGAGTGACCTAAAAATCACACAAACATTTTATGCAAAAAGGGATAACACTTTATTTAATTGAATAGAACAATGGATTATATTACATCACAGACCCGAAGGTAAGAAGAAAGAAAAATATAATAAGGTGAGAAAACAAAAAACTAGATTCTATATGTCATTTACATGAAATCCCATGTGTTGAGCATTCTTCATCTTGGAGGATATTGACAACAATATAGTAGATCATCTTGTATCAAGTCTTCAACTCTTCATGCCTAAAATTAGGTAAATGGAGATGCAGTCAATGCAAATGTATTTGTACGCTTTAAAAAGAGCAATATAGAACAATTGAAAACATTTATACGTGGTAGGACTTATATACAAAATAATCAGTAAGAGATTCAAAATATTGTTTATTTGAAAAGTTTCTTATTCATTAATTTCCCCATTATGATGAACAACATGCATGCATACACATATGGCTCCATAATCACTCTTTTTCGTGGCTCAAAAGTGTAAACATGATTGTCCAATCAAAGATATAGAACTTTAAATTTATACCCGACTATAAGAGACGTTCGCAAATCAATAGTCTTTGTAGTAGTGCAGGGTTGAATAATGGACAATGAGAACAATAGAATAAAAAAATGGTCTTAGATTAGTTAAGTCAAATCAAATAAGTGAAATTGGTGTCACAATTAAGGAATAATTTAATCTAATCAAGCAATAAATCTAAGTTATGGAAAGTTCAAAGAAAAAATAAAGAAAATTTTGAAACGATAAAAGAAGAAACTTGGATTGGATTTCACCAATCAAGCCAACCACAACCATGTAAAACCTTCACTTCTAATTCATATGTATTCTTAACATGTATTGCAAATAGTCCTAAAATATATCCACTCCTTCCTTCTCTTGAGATCATGGTAGATTTCTATCCAAAGGTATCTCTCTCGAGATGATGACCAAAGGAACAAGTAAATATGTATCATTTTTTATAATAACTCCTCATTGTTGTGTCTCGTTACTAATATATACTCCAGATCTTATTGAAATCATTCTCTTGAATAAATCTATATCAAACGTCAAAGTGGGTAGCTAATCATCAAGAGACACGTACAATAAGAGTATAGAAACAAAATTGTAAGAATATATGCATTAAATAGAAGAATGAACATGTGCAAGAAAATGGTTTCGGCCTCAACATCAATCAAGGCACGAGCGGTGGCCTAAAAGGGGAGGCCAAAGATGATGGGGTGCCTTTAGTCTTCCTTTATGCCCATGATGACAAAGTCACATGGGACATAGGCATCTTTCCCAGCCCTTACGGGTATGTCTTCAATGATACCATACATTTTTTCATGGATATGTCAGCCAGTTGGATGGTCATGGAGGTAGGAAGCATGTCAATAAATCCTAACCTCCTGCAAAGACTATAGGGCATGATAGAAATACTAGCGCCCAAATCTACAAGACTCTTCTTGCAAGCATTATCTCCTAGGTAGGACCCAATCCCAAAGGAACCATGATCTTTCTTCTTTTCAGGCATCTTGTTTTGGATGATATCAAAGGTGGTCCTAGTAAGCATTACTCTTTCATGCTCGTCGGTGTGGTGCTTCCTAGTCAATAAGGATTTCATGTAGTTAGACGAGGCAAGCATATCATCTAAGGCATTGATCGACTCCTGAAGGTGAACCGGACTTTGAATTTATAACCTGACACCTTCAAAGACCCCCACAACTTTGATACAAGGTCAAACAAAGGGACGTGGGTACATTTAGGATGCTTAAGACCTCACTCTTAATTCAGTTAAGCCAATTCTGATAATTGATAAAAGTTTGGCACTATAACTAGTCTAGCAAAATTCTACAAAACAAAACAAAATAAAGTAAAGAAAACAAAACAGAGCATGTCAGATTCTACTAATGTAAGAGAAGGAGTTCTTGTCTATGTAACCACAAATTGGGCAGTCTGTGCACCCATTCTCGGGCATAGACATCCCTCGAACACCCTAGAAATCATATAACATCCAATCATATCATGTACCATGGTAGTTGCTCCTATGGGGGTCATCCCACTTGCTCATGCGTAGTGTGACTAAAACCCCATCAAGGATCCAAAACTTCTCTCAAGGATTATGGATCAACACCCCTGAATATCCAGGATACCCTTTTAGGTCTGGAACATTCAAAGTTGTTATAACGACTCCCTTGGACCCCCTCCTTTCAAATTAGATCCAAACTATCTTATCTCATTCATTTCTACCACTAATCTCTGGATCTATATATAAATAGAAGTTCAAGCAAGCAAGAGATCAACCAATCCAGTAATCATAACTGAAAAGAGAAGACAGAATAGAAAACATAATAGATCTGGAATAAAACTACTTTCTTAAGGTAAAAGTACATAAACATGCCCAAAATGGGCTACATAGCCACGAAGGAGCTCAACTAGCCATGTACAAGTATAGTTGACACCGAACAAAGATGGAAGAATATCATTTATATAGAAATAAAGGAGAAAAATAGAAGAAAGGGAAAGAAGAATAGATTTAGCCCGTAGAGTAGAGGTGTCTCTCGCTCCTTAGCCTCCATGTGGGATGGATCTCATCTTTGAGTTGTCCTCCTCGATCTTCAGGACTCCTTGGCCTCATTTTTCCATTATTCTGCCCCCAAACAACAGCCTTGGTGGATGTATGGTGGTCGAAAGTGGCTGGAATGGCTAGATCTGGATGGAAGATGGTGGAAAATGGAGGTGGATGGCGGAAGGCCATAGGGATGGAAATAGGGTGTGTTCTTCAGTCCTCTCAAACCTTGGAACACTCCCATAGAGCTCTAGAAACTACTGGTCGGTGAAGGGAAACCAAAAAGGCTGAGTGGCAAAACCCAGATCAAAAGAGCAAAAACCCCTTCCAGCTAGCAGGGGGTATTTATAGGAGTTGCAATTGTAGAGGTCAAGACGTCATATCGGTCACGACATTCATAGAAGTTGAGATGTCATCACGGTCTTTGCGGTCACTATGATCATAGCGGTTGAGACCACTCTCGCAGTCATGACCCCTTTATAGACAAACCCACCCGGGGGCTATTACTAGTGGTTGATGGGCCTGCATCGATGATCCTTCTTATTGACAAGGATGCTTTTTGATAAAAGATTGGCCATCAAAAATAGGGTCCAAGATCAAATGTTTCTTGGGACCACCGTCTCCTAAGATGGTTCACATAATGTGATGCTTGATGGAGTAGAATCTAGAGAATTGATGACTTCTTTAGTTCATTGTCTGCAAATCCCAAATTGGCTAGTTGAGCAATTTTATCTTTAAAATGGTATAAATTACTAAAAGATAAGAATCTAGAGTTAATTTGGGCATATTAAGGTTATAACAACATGAAACCATAGATAAATACTTAGCATAAATGCCTAGATTTGGGTGTTATCAGGTATCAAGAAAGGGAACATCTACATGCACCTTTTTCATGGCTTCCCTAGATTTCACAAAATGAGTGTCAAGCCTTATTTGCTTTAGGTGGGTCTGGTAAGGTGGACAAGGTTTGTAAACATGAATTTCTAGCTCATCAATTTCCATAGGTGGGACCACAGGAGCAGGGATGGAAGGAATGGGAACGATGGGAGTGGGTGAAGGAGGAGTTTTGATGACAACAATATCATCTTCCTCAAAGTCCAAAGGTACAACTATGGGTTTTGCTGGGGAAGGAGTATTAGTATTTCCCGAACGGGTGGATACAACCTTAAGTTGTTCAGGATGTTTTGGGTTGTTCTTAGGTTGTCCAATAAAAGTACTTGCATGGGGTTTTTGTGGGCAAAGAGACAAGAAAATTGAGCATCCATTGACTTCTGATGTGCTATTATGATTTTCTCTAAGGCAAAAATCCCATCATCTGTTACAAGAGTGGGGACATTCGGTTGAGGTAGTGGTTGATGAAGGTTTTGATATTGTTGTCCTTGGTAAGGTCCACAATTTTGGAAATTGCCCCTGAAGTTCCCTTGATTCCAAAAAATTCCTTTGATTGTTATTGTATGGGAAGCCTGGTGGTGGATGATAGTTGGCTTGGGGTTGTGGGTGTCTTTGTGGAGGGGGAAGTTGAGAAGAGTTTTCTGCTCATGAAAGTTTTCCATATTGAAATCCGAAATGATTTGTGGCTTGGTTAGGATTGTAGTAAGCCTGGCCCAAGATACTATGGATTGAGTTAAGGTCCTCCAATTGTTAGAAAAACATTAGTCTGCATAGGAGTGTTGTAGAGATATTGACATTGGAGGGTAGCATGAGCATACCCTTGCCATATCCCACATAAAGATTCAACATCCCTCACTTTTTGAGGTTTCTTTTCATAGGCATTGAATGAAGATTCTATGTGATCTTGTTTCAAGGAGATCAATTTAAGGGCTTCGACAATGGTATGGATATCTGGGTTTACCTATGCCTTGGAAAATTTGAGGACCCCACTAGTTCCTCGTCTGGCTTGTGTTTCTGAAGCACGCTTCAGTACTCCCCATGCTTCTTCTAGACTTTGGTACATAAAATTTCCTCCAGATGAGGAATCAAGTAATTTATTGGTGTCATCATCAACACCATGGTAAAATATCTCAATAAGTTGAGATTGGGAGATGTCATGATGGGGGCATGAACACAGGAGTTCCCTAAATATTTCCCAAGCTTCTCCTAAAGTTTCTCCTGGGATCATAGAAAAGAGAAGGATCTGCCCCCAAATTTCGTAGGTGAGGGAGGGGGGATTTATCAAGAAACTTGGTTTCAAGAGCTTCCTAAGTGGTGATGTGGTCCTCACTCTCGATGGCATTGTACCAACTACTGGATTTTCCTGAAAGAGAGTATATGAAAAGCCTAAGTCTAATGGTGTCTTTAGAAATGCCTAGGATCTTGGTCAAAAAACAAAGGTCTATGAAGCGTTGGAGGTGATCTTGGCAACTTTTGCCTTTGTTTCCAGAAAAGGGGTTAGTTTGAAGCATGGTGGCCGATTGGGTGTGGATTTCAAATTGAGGGGGTGTTATGACAAGTGGCACAACAGGATGTTGTGCATATCCAGTTTTAGGTGTAGAAAAATCTTTAAGTTGTGTTTGTCTTTCAACCTCCCTTTGAGCGGCTGCTATAGCCTTTTCTTTGGCAATGTTGGTTGCTCGCAAAGTGGCTTCTTGAGCCGCACACTTGGCTATCATGGCCTCTCTTTGAGTGGAAAGAGCCTGCTCAATACTACCAGAAACCTCTTCCTCATCCATCCTAATTTTGTTTTGTCTATTCAAATGATGGAACATTTGCTCTAGCTCGGGATCAAAGACTGGAGGCACAAAATTAGCGTGTGGCGGGCGACACATGCACAATTATAATTAACATATAATCGAGTGCAGAAAAATGTACTACTGGAATGGAAACTCAGTAGAAAGAGGGGATAACACTTCCAAAATGTTACTCGGAAGGCATACAAAAATGAAAAAAAAAAGTTTTTCAAAAATTTTCAGGGTTCGAGAACATGATCCATTTTCCCTGGCAATGATGCCCAAAATTGATATGATTCGAAGAGCACACCAATTCACTAGAATATTTATCCTAGAGTTTAATCATTTTTTACTTTCTAGTTAAGATTTGTATAGAAGGGTCAATCCCACATGACAACATTTTTAAGATTGTTCTCTTTTAATCCCGATTGATTTTTGAAATTATTTGTTCTTGGTATTTTTGAATAAGTAATAGAAAATAAATTCCATTGGGGGTTGTTTGATTATACTAGAATGAGAATTTAAAAGTGCAAGAAAGTAAAAGATTACATGAATACAATGAAATGAAAATATTATCTAAGATAAGAAAGTAAAGGAAGAAAATTGTTAGCACATAATATTATTTAAATAAGAAGTAAAGTAATGAAATTAAAAAGGAGAAATGAAAACAACCTTTAAGAAACAGTTTGAAATTTGGAAAGAAGGCATCGAGGCTTAGGGGTTTCACCACCTTAGCCCTTGTGAAACAAGATCAAGCGATACATGACAGATAAGATGGAAGCAGGTATGCAATTTATTTGTAGACAAAACACAAGAGAGAACACAACGTGAACCCATTGGTCTTGGTGTTCTTGTATCCTTATTATTCATCCTAAAGAGGATTTATCCACTATTGCATCCAAATCCTCGTGAAATCAGTTTAGGCATTCTAAATCCCGAGTTCTACGGCCGCATCCATCTAGATTAATAAGCGATCAAAATGATCAATTAGTTCATTTAAATCAATAATTTCTAAACCGAAAACCATCCGTCTAAATAGTCGTGTAAACTTGATCTGATTAACACATGGCTAAGGGGCTACTCCCCTCACCCTGATAAGGAAACTACTCACTATCATAGTGAGGAAGGGAGAAACAAGGAGAAAAAGATAAGAAGACACAAACTACACATCCAAAATCTCTGAAGAGACCAAAGGTGGTGACAATGAAATGACTTGATATCTTTATCTCCCACTCCACGAGAAAGAATGAGAAAAAAAATAAGAAATAAAGGAAATTCAAATGTAGAAGAAAATGATTAATTTATTGTTTGAATGTAAAAGTTACACTAAAAATTGAAATTGACTGAGTTCAACTAGAGGTCAAGTACAAAATTTAGGACCCTTTTCTTAGAGGAGTCCCCCCTCCTTTTATAGGGGAAGGAGGGGTGGAAAACCCTGAAATGAGGGAGAGAGAGAAAGGAACGACGGCTGAGGGAATGTACTGATCCCGTGTTGTGAAACGGTCATCTCCCTGGGTGAGATAGTCATTTGGTGATGACTTGGCATGGGCCTAGAATCTTTGGAGTGAAACTGTAAGAAGGGTGCTGGAGGCACCGTTTGGTTGCAAACTTGGGCTCAAAGCAATGTTCCAGACAGTCGTCTAGGGTATGTGGGACGTCTATTTCACACCAATGTGTGCGTGATCAAGAATATGGAACCCTAATCAAGTGGTGGCACCATTTGCAAATTGAGTTGATTTTAGGTCACATGACCTGTCCGTATGGGCTCGCTTGGGTGGTCGTCTGGGTCCATGAGATGACTATGTCATTGAATCAAGACACTCGTATGGCATGTAGAGTTGGCTGGTTGAGCTGAGGCCAAGGTGGCCATTTGGCTCTTGAATGTGGAAGTCTCGGGGAATGAACCGGCCTTCTGGGTCTAGTGAGATGGTCGTCTCACTGGCTAAGTGGGTCAAAATCAACTTTGGAGAAAAAACCCTAAAAAAAGTGAGAGTGAAGATAAGTCTTTGCAAAAGTAAATCAAGAAGTAGGTAAATTGCAATTTGGTCTAGAAATTATTGGAAAAGAGATAAAATCTAATGAAAAGGACTAAGAAGAATATGCAAAAAGATAGATGAATATGCATTCATCAATCCCATCTCCCAGACACCAACAACATTGTAGTTAACACTATGCTAATTATACAAGATTTCCCTCTATGTAATTTAATTAAATCTTATAGATATATTAAACAAATTACTCTGGAGAAAAAATGTGATGTGTCTTTTACATAATGGAATTAATCAAATTAATTAAATTTTGACATCTTGTGTATCTATATTGTGAAGCACACATTGATAATTTTTGAAATTATACTCTAGATGAAAAAGAAATGCTAGTGGATGGGATCTATAAGTTTCTAGCCAAGAAGCTTCAAACAATTAATTTACACGCCTCCACTACACTAGTGATCACACGATACCCTGGCCTCTAGACTCTACCACCAGTTCTAGCATCAGGTCCAGTGTTCATATATTATTTATGATCTGGTGTGCGAAGTGCAATGTTGTCGCTCCATTAAAGCCACCCACCCAGTGCATTGAGGCTATCTAGATTATTCTTCATAAACACAATCCTCAAGTACTTTTGTTATGGATGACCAAGGTCGGTCTTGAAGGACCCCTGAACATGCCTCAAATCTTGAAGCAATAGTAACTTTGAAATTGTGGATGGAGATTCCAGTATTCTCATTCGGATCAGTGTGGCCCTATGTCGTGATGGTGTTCTTCTAATCTGGGCCTTCAGAGCAATATGTTGCATCTTTGCAAGGTGGCAACAACATTGTGTAAGAGGAATTTGATTGTACAATAGATGTCACACTCAAGGTAGAATTGATGGAGGGAGTGAACGTAAATGGTGTTTTAGTAGCCCTTGAAGGTGCAACGGTAGAAGATGGAGAAGTCAACGCTTGATCAGAGGCTACAACTTGGTGCTTTTGGGGACCAATCGTGTACTCAAATGTGATGTCACAAGAAATGAATCCATCACCATTAACAACTAGTTACCAAATTATAAGAAAGAAATTGATTAGTCAAGACAATATTCATTTATGCTTATTTAGCATGCATGCACAATAAAGGGAAATGAAATTGTCAGTTATCTTTGACTTTTAGTGCAGCAAGAATGTATTATTACATCATGAGAACATAGATAAAAATGCAAAAAATAAAATGAAGCATTCTTATTTTGGGTTGATAAATCCAACTACTAGGTAAAAATTGTTATAATGATATTCGAACCTAGCACAATATTTATGATATATCTTAAGGATAAGTGGAAAATCTCACATGGAAGTACCATTATGTTCTAAATGAAATGAGTAAGAATGTTTTGGAATGATAAAACAACAAATAAATAAGTAAATGAGTAATGATTCGAGAATACTTACATTCTTTTAGTCAAATACTAGTGCATGTGATCAATGGGCCACAACTTAATCTATTTGAAAGAAATGAAATCCGAGGTTGTTGAAAGCAAGTCAAGGCATGTGTCTTCTGTTAACTCATGAGGGAGAAGACAAATAATCCAAATTGTTATATGGGATTCTTTAATATTATGATATTTTGAAAAGCCTTACTAACATAAGATTAATGGCTCACACCCTCTTGTTAGATTTACAATAATACATGTACTCATCCTTATCTTCACTTGTGGAAGTCCCACCTATTGTGAGTTAATGCTCCCATCACGCCTGAGGATATTATGGACACATGCATCTTTGTGCCACATGTCAATCACAAGTTTATGTTGTATGAATCCCATCTCCCAAACACCAACGACATTCTTGTTAACATGTTCATTATATAAGATTTCTCTCTATGTAATTTAATTCAACCTTTTAGAGATATTGAATAAACAAACAACCTAGAGAAAATGATGTGTTGTGTCTTTTACATAATGCAATAATTCAAATTAACAAATTTTGACCACATCTTTATTGTGCAACACAAATTGATATTTTTTTGGAATTAGAGCTCAGATGATAAAGGAACGCCAGTAGACATGATCCACGAATTCCCAACCAAGAAACTTCTAACAGTGAATTTTCCAACCTCCACTGCACTAATGACAACACGATACCTTGGCCACTTGACTCTCCACTAGTGCTAGCCCCAAGTCCAGTGTTCATGTATTCCCCTAATAAAACATGCTAAGTGCAAAGTTTGTGCTCCATTAAAGCCACCCAACTGGTGCGATGAGACTTTCCAGAGTAGTCTTCATGAACATAGTCCTCGAGTACTTCTACCATGGATGACTAAGGTAAGTCTTGAATGACCCCATGACATGCTTTGAGTGGAGTGTAGCATTAAACCTAGTGTTGTGGATGAAGATTCCGATATTCTCATTTGGATCAATGCGGCCAAGTAAGAAAGTAACAACAAATTTTGTAAGTATTATATTCCTAGATTTTACCTAAACCAAGTGTACAAAATTTTTTCCTACAAGCAGACAGGTGTTAATCATAGTATAGTTTAGAATTGAACTAAAAGGACAACTAGATTATGAATAATCTTATCAAAGTAATCAAGTAAGAACTAGTATTTATAACAAAATGGTTGATTACACAAAAAGTATAAACAAAAGGCTAAACAAAAATCTAGACATATCAGTGGATGGAAACATAAGGTGGAAGGGTTTCATCACCACTACCTTTATTCAACCTCTCACTACATCATATACAAGAATGAATACATAATATTGATGCCAGGTAGATCCAATCCCTTGGTTGGTTGTCATATTACCTAGAAAGATCTATTAGCCATCACATTAAAAACACCTATCCAAAGTTCTTATCATGGGTTTAACAAGAACCAATGATATGTCGGGCTAGGATTCAAATGTTTCTACATCCAAATTTTGAAAAACATACAAATATGTCAATCAAACAAATATCTTGGAAGCTTCCTTTGGTTTAGAAGCATTGAAACATAGGCCTATGAGAGTTCTAGCTTAATAATAAAATCAAGTTATTGTTAGCGAATGTTTGAGCCAGATATTTTTAGGAGTTTGTGCATGATTATCATGATATTTGTCGTTGATAATAAAGAAGCCCAATTTCTTGATTTAGTTAAACAAATGTCATGGTTTTTCAATATTTTTAATGTGTCAAATATCATATATAATAATTAAAAAAATTCTAGATAACATCTTGAATTGTTCTCTTCTACTGCATGGGATGACCAAGGAAGACACATTCCTTTTAGAAAAGCCCTATGAACCTAAGAACAATGGCTCAACCCCATGTTAGTTTTTCAATTATCACATCTAGTTATCCTTATTTTTCACTCTTGGTTGTGATTTGATGCTTCAAAGGTGCCTGGGTCTACGATTATGCCCACACATGACTTTAGCAGCACAAGTCAACCGCCAATTCATGTTGTATGGAACCATCTACCATACACCAATAAAGTTCTAATTAACACCATGCTTATGATGCATGATTTCTATCTATGTAATTTAATTCAGTCATGTGACGTGATGGTGTTCTTATGATTGCTCATGGGCCTTCGGACGAAGATGTTGCAACTTTGCAAGATAACGGCTGCATCACCGAAGATGAAGTCGACGGTGCCATAGATGTCACACTCACGGTAATTTTTTTTTTGGATCTGCAGGGGCCGAAGCCCCCCCCTCTCCAAACAGGTTCCAGAGCCTGGATGACCCAAGAGGTGGTAAATACACTGTGAAACGGTAAGTTTCGAACCTGGGACCCCCGGGGGGGCCAAGCTGTGCCTAACCAACCGAGCCACAACACGGTAAAATTGGAAGAGCGAGTGGACGTAGAGGATGTCTTGGTAGCCCTTGAAGGTGCAACGGTGGAAGACGGAAAAGTCAGTACTTGATCGGAGGGCAACAACTTGGTGCTTTTGGGGACCAGTTGTGTTCTCGAAGGTGATGTCATGAGCAATGAAGCCATCACCGTTAACAGCTGCATACCAAATTGTAACAAAGAAATCGATCAGTCAATCTAGCATGCATGCATAATAAAGGAAATTGAAATCACTACTATAGAAATGGCTTATAACGTCACATTTACGGGTGTCGGTTGTATACAAGAAACCGATGCCTAAAACCTACAACGTCGGTTTATTACAAAACCGACATCTATCTGTGAAGAGTGTCCAGCCACGGATATCACTTTTTATTTAGCGTTGGTTCCTTAATAAGTAACTGACGCCTAAAATCGATCGCCAAATTCAAATTTTCAAATAGAAAAAAATTACCTCTAAAATTTAACAGACGGCGTCGGTTATGAATAAAACAACTGACAACTAAAGGTTTTTCGCGAGACAGAAATTGAGACCATTTTAATCATCGATTTTCTTGCAAAATCCGACATCGATGTGTTTTGCGCGTTGTCCCTGCGAAAATTTTCACCCCCACCAGTTCCAGCACCAGGTCCAGTATTCAGTGTTCATGTACCAGGTCCAGTAATAAACCAACTCTACCACCAGTTCCAGCACTAGGTCCAGTGTTCATGTATTCTCCATAATAAAGCGTGCTAAGTTCAAAGTTCCTGCTCCATTCAAGCCATCCAACTGGTGTGATGATGCTATCCAGATTAGTCTCGATGAACACAGTCCTTGAGTACTTCTGCCATGGACAACCAAGGTAGGTCTTGAAGGACCCCTGAACAGGCCTCAAATCTGGAGCAGCAATAACTTTGGAATTGTGGATGGAGATTCCTGTATTCTCATTAGGATCAGTGCGACCCTGTGCCATGATGGTGTTCTTCAGATTGCTCATGGGCCTTCAGACGAAGATGTTGCAGCTTTGCAAGATAACGGCTGCATCACCGAAGATGAAGTCGACGGTGCCATAGATGTCACACTCACGGTAATTTTTTTTTTTGATCTGCAGGGGCCGAAGCCCTTGAAGAGCGAGTGGACGTAGAGGGTGTCTTGGTAGCCCTTGAAGGTGCAATGGTGGAAGACGGAAAAGTCAGCACTTGATCGGAGGGCAACAACTTGGTGCTTTTGGGGGCCAGCTGTGTTCTCGAAGGTGCTCTCACCGTTAACAGCTGCATACCAAATTATAAGAAAGAAATCGATCAGTCAATCTAGCATGCATGCATAATAAAGGAAATTGAAATCACTACTATAGAAATGGCTTATAACGTCACATTTACAGGCGTCCGTTGTATACAAGAAACCGATGCCTAAAACCTACAACGTCAGTTTATTACAAAAACCGACATCTATCTGTGAAGAGCGGCCAGACACGGGTATCACTTTTTATTTAGCATCGGTTCCTTAATAAGTAACTGATGCCTAAAATCGACCGCCAAATTCAAATTTTCAAATGGGAAAAAATACCTCTAAAATTTAACAGACGGCGTCGGTTATGAATAAAATAACTGACAACTAAAGGTTTTTCATGAGACAGAAATTGAGACCATTTTAATCATCGATTTTCTTGCAAAAATCGACATCGATGTGCTTTGCGCGTTGTCCCTACGAAAATTTTCACCCCCCTTTGGCGTCGGTTTAATACGGCAACTGACGACTATGGTCAGAATTAGAGAACATTTTATTTTTATCGGCATATGTAGATAGACATCATTTTTTCTAATAGAGACCGACGACTATAATTGAGCAAAGGTGTCAGTTTTTTTATGGTAACCGATTCCTATTGTTATAAGCGTCATATAGTTTTAATAACCGACGTCGATTGTTAACTTAATAGCACCCGCGTGAAGCAAATTCTTCCCCTTTCTCTATTTCATTGCAATCGAACGTCGATTTTAGGGTTTGGCGATTCCGCCGCCGACCGCTCCCTCCTACTCTCTGCTCGCCGCCACTGTGGTGATCGTTCTCTTTGCTCGCCGCCGCCACCGCCCTCCTCCTTGCTCACTGCCGATGCTGCTATTCCTTCTGTGCTCGTCGGCCGGCTGCCTGTAGCTCACCGCCATGCACTTCTCTCCTTGCTTGCTTACCGACTGCCTGCCCGCCGCTCTTCCGCGCTTGCCTACCTGCTCGGCTTCCACGTGCACCCCTCTGTCTCGCCCTCTCTCCCTATTCTAGAGCAAGATGCCCAGTTGGGCTCAAACAGAGGTAAACATTGCCAAAAAAACCTTTGTCTCGCCTTCTCTACCTGCTCCAGAGCAAGACGCTCGATCGGCTGGGCCCAAATAATAAATTTTTATATACCAAAATGATTGAAAAACCCTCAGCTTTCCAATGATGATGTCTGTTTCCCCTAATTTTGTTCATATCTTCTTTGAATCCCTATTTTATTACATTGCTTGATCTTTAATCACATAGACTTAATAAACATTGCTACTTGTATGATCCTAGTGATTAATCGCACTCTTTCCTGGTACCTCAGTAACTAATGTTTCCTTGAGATGAGTGTTAATTGATCTAGCTTGCTTACTTTCCTTCTAATGCCATCTTTTATGTGCTATGACCCACTAGTCACCTTTAGAGTATTAAAATGATGCAACTTGTACATTTGTTAAGTTTGAATCTATAAATCCCATGAAATGATATCACCCCACAAAATCAGTAGTCACTATTATGTCTTGTACACTCTAGAATCAAAATCTAATACTCTTATGCTATTTTAACACCACGAGACCTCTTTTTCTCATTCTAGTGGATTATTATGACCTATGATGACCTAACATGAAACCATGCTCTTAATGATATGATTTTGTTGGCCTAGAAATCCGTCCAAGATTTACTCATTAGGAGTAAATCTTGGATAGTCCCCGGTTTGGGACTGTTCTTGAATACCTAATCTCACTTAGGATGTAAGTGTATAATGTGTATTGGGTTTTCAAGAAAACTTTGGTAGCACTTCCTCGTTTGTTCTCTAAGTACATATGTACTTGGAGAACAGTGGGGAAATTCTGCCGAAATTTTCTTGAAAACCCAATACACATTATACACTTACTAGTGAGATTAGGTGTTCAAGAATGGGATAGGTGGTATACATTTATTATATATAAGAATTACAACACATGTATTTGTTGGCCTAGAAACCCAATCAAGATTTACTAATTAGGAGTAAATCTTGGATAGTCCCCAGTTTGGGACTATTCTTGAACACCTAATCTCACTTAGGATGTAAGTGTATAATGTGTATTTGGTTTTCAAGAAAATTTTGGTAGCATTTCCCCATTTGAAAACCCAATACACATTATACATGTACTAGTGAGATTAGGTGTTCAAGAATGGGATAGGTGGTACACATTTATTATATATAAGACCTTAAACCCTAAAGTTTTAACCATGCATGTGTACTTTACAATATGAATGTGAACTTTACAATGTGAATGTGAACTTTACATTGTGAATTACTTTACAATGTGAATGTGTACTTTACAATGTGAACTTTACAATGTGAATTACTTTACAATGTGAAATTTATAATTTGAATGTGAACTTTGAGATGGCTGAGCATTCCCATGATGATCGTGCTGATGATCACCGTGAGGGTGAGCATGTGTCTGCGCCGCCTGACAATGTATGTTTTAAGAATATATCCATGATGTTTCTATCTATATGTTCATTTATAATTATATCATGTAAGTGTTTTTTTATCAAATTTTAGGTTGGTGATGTACCCCCTGAAGAAATTATAGCACTTGATGAGCAGCAAAAGAAAATTGAGAAAGTGAGGGGGATCACAATGATGAACAAGTTACTACATCAAAGGGGCAATGGACCCAAATTGGTTGTGGATTTTGATAATGTAGGAAATCCATATGGAGTGAACTACAACTCATTTGTTTCATATCTTGGGGTTCTTACTCACACCCATTGCAGTCCTAACCTAGAATCCTGGCATAAAGTTCCTAAGGGGAAGAAATACCATATATGGAAGGATCTATGTGTGAGTTATTATTATTTGTAATTCTATTTATGTAGATTACTAATTTTTAGGATACTAGTTAATAGTAATTCTATTTAATTTGCAGAGCATATTTGATCTGGATGAAAAGATGCATCGTAAATGTGTGATGCAACGATGTGGGAGGGTCCTAAGGAAAATTAGGATCAATCTCACCTGAGATTACATACGTGATGCTGAGAAGAGGTTCTTGATTGATTTCCAAATTCTAGACATTGATCACTATTTGACTAACTCTACACTAATAATTGTTGTTTTTATTCTCTTTAAAAAATAAATTTAGACAAAAGGAAGCCACACAACAATGGAACTACCTGAACCCCAAAGATTGGGAGGAGTTTGTTACCCAAAGAAAAATGGATGAATTCAAGGTATTAAGTGCCACTCCCAATTTAATTTATATACGTTCTTATGTATTCACCTATTCAAGATTAACCTTTAGTGTTACTAACCAATTCAATGTGCTAACTAACTAGGCTTTCAGCAATGCTCAACGAGCAAGGCGTGCATTGAATGTGCATGACCACACAATGGGTCCAAGAGGATATGCAGGCGTTCGCCAAAGGCTACAGGCTGAGTCTGCTCAGCCTCCTACTACTCAGGAGACTGTAGAGTCCTCTACTATTGCTCTCACACCTCTGCCTCGCCATGCTATGTGGATAGTTGGGAGGCAAAACAAGAAGGGAGACATATCGAAGCCCGCAACTGCTGAGGCGGCTGCAAAAATGGTAAAAATCAACTCTTAGAGCCATCAATCGATATTGATTATTGTTATGATTACTTACTAATTTTTGTTGATGGTGATTAACGGGAGCTGCACAAGAAGAGGAAGGACGGCAAGTTCATCCCTCAGGGCACAAGGGATGAATTGACAATTGCTTTGGGTAACCCATAGCATCCTGGATGTGTTAGGGGTGCAGGCGCTGGTGTGGGCATCAAAGCGTTCTTTGGGCCATCCCAGCGCAAACCTGTCCCAAAAGCAGGACTTTCATAAGCTGAGGTAAACTATTCTTATTTTAGAATGTTATTGCAAAAGGGGATTCAATAATCAGAAGCTAGTGTTTCTTTTATCCATGTATAGGTAGATGCATTAATTGATAGGAGAGTCGAGGAAGCACTTGATAAGAGACTCCATGATGCAATTATCAAGTGGCAAGCATTTCAGACGGCCACTCAGACAGTACCTGTGACGTGTCGTGCTTTTCCTACTACTCCTACTGCAGAGGTTGGGAGTAATCCTATAGACCCACCACCTACCACGTCGTCTGTAAGTATTTTTATGACATAGTAGCTAGTCTGTTCAAGATGATATGTTTGTGTATATATTCATGTAACATTCTTTACATAAATTTATAGGGGTTGAAGCCATGCTGACTAAAAAGTCAAGAATATATTGTTGCAGAGGCGTCGTCTTGACCACCCCTTAAAGGGTGCATGTTTCATGGGTATCCAATACCAAATGGTGTGGTACGTGTGAGCCTGATACATGTACACCCCGACTGGAGGGATCTTGCACTGCCGCATGCACACCCAAATGCTGAAATACTTGGTGAGGCAGTAGGCGGAGTGATACTGTGGCCCGAAGCGGATGTCCTCTATACTAATATTGCATGATAAATTTCCATTACGTTAATTTCTTAGTGTGTATATATGAGTCAATTGATCTAAAATTATATATACAGGTCAAAAAGATGAGACCCGCTACATCTCGGCCTCCACCTCCTCGACTACTAAGTTGGCTTCCAAGGGACCTACACGCCTCGATAGGTCCTAATTGTACGGGTGTGACAGTATGGATCGGCGAACATGATCTAAATTGCCCTATAAATGTTACTGTTCTGGAGGATGTTGCAGGTAAATCATACGATATCAATCTATTTATACAAGTTTATCATACATATTAATGCATACGTAATACAAGTTTTGCATATGTATTAATGCAGGTCAATCATACGAAAACAAGATATTTATACAAGATATTTTGGAGTTGTTTCGTTATGATTGACTGAACACATCTATGATAGAGCTGTGGATATGGTGAGATCTTGTTTATACATCCATATACCTTGTTTTATATACGGTGATCTGGTTTCTTATATATTAATGCATACGTAATACATGTTTTGCAGCCACTTACACACGATATGTACAAATTTTGAATTTTCCCATGTGGGATTTTTGGTTCCATCTTTGATTAGTCTTGTCGATGCAGACCCTTATTCAGTTACTTCATACTACTGTGATGCTTTTCAATATTTTGGTAAAAATAATAAGAGGGTGATAATAGCTCCATTCAATGTCGAGTAAGTTTACTTTGCTTATAATTTGGACTTAAGCAAATTATATTTTTATTATGGATTTTGAGTTATTAATTTTCTACTTGCTTACCTGTAGTGGTAAACATTGGGAGTTACTAGTTATTGTCCCCAAGACATTCACTGTCTATTATCTAGATCCTACGAGAATGAGTTGAATACAATATATGGACATGCAATTAAAAGGCCATTATTCTCATGAGAAATTTCATGTTTTTATATCCGTTAACATCTGTTACTACATTACTATTTAATTATGCAATTTCATGTGTTACATTAACATATGTAGGGATTTATAAGAGTACAAAAAAGCTGGAGGAAAGGTCCCCAAGAAAAAGAATCTGTCACTAATTTGGGAGAATGTGAAAGTAATTTCCTAACTCCAATGTATATATTATTTATGTGAACTGTGCTTATTTGTATTTTTGAATATTTTGTATGTTTCAATTTATAGTGTGCTACACAAGACAACGACTGGGCATGTGCCTACTATGTGATGCAATTTATGGACCTAATCATCAAACATGCGGTAATGGAAATTGATAAGATACAGCAGGTATTATACATAGTCTCATTAGATAATATGAAATATATCAATCTTATTATATATTATTAATTATATATATATACATCATTCTCTTTGTAGGTCTTTAAAACTGCTAACTTCAGCATAGGTGGAAAGCTATTAGATGTACATACTCCCTATACGAGAGAGGAATTAGATGTTGTAAGAGAAGAATGGGCAAAATCCCTACAAAGAGTGGGAATTTTTAAATATAATTTTATTGACAATGATGATAATGATGGCGATGATGAATAAAGAATAACTCTGTTCTCATAATTATTTTTGTGTGAATGTGAATGACTTTTTATGAATTTTCATATGTGTGAATGTGAATGTGAACAACTTTTTCTAATCAATACATGAATGTTTCTACATGTGTCTGAATGTAAAAAAGATGAAATGTGTAATGACCGATTCGCGAAAACAAGATTAACTAATGCGGAAGCATTCATTAAGAAGTGGATTAGCGAAAATCACTAAAAATTTTAAAACTTTTTGTGAAGAGATCCACACATTGGAAATCTTTTTCTTCAAGAGCCAAAGTATAACATTTACATTCTGTTTCAAAGTACATGTCTTGTACTATCTCTTCTCGAGATTTACAACATCAGCTGCACTGGTAAACTCAACATAGGCAGAATAAAATCTCAAGGCACTGAGCCAAAATCTTAAAAGCACTAACTACTACTCCGAGGACCCGAGAGTACAGAGACGACACATAGGACTCTATATACATCTAATCATGACATAACAACCAATGTCTCCACCTGAGACTTCACTGTTGTCCCTGCTGCTGTTGTTGTCCTTCGCCTATTGAAGGATTCCTGTCTCCTCATCTGCGTCCACCTAAAAATATGGTTCCCACGGGGGTGAGACAATTATAAAAATTGCCCCAGCGAGAGTTATAACTCTCTGCCAGTAACATTATTATTGCAACTTAAGAAGATAATTATGAATGGAGGAATCATATTTATATGGCAGTAGAGATTTTAATGTCTAACAGATTAGAACATTAATCTTATTCAGCATTGCAGCTATAACTTGAAAGAGCATCATATCACATATCCATTAGGGAATATGAAGAACATGTATAACATTTATCCACTACAGAATCATTATCACAGCATTAACTCTCTTCAGGCTTAGATCATATATCTAAAGCCTGGCATTGTCATAGTGGAGTCATGGCTTGTAGCCACACTCTTTTCTCAAAGTATTGGGATCTCAATCCCTCAACTCATCAAGTACAATTCCTCTTCTTAACACATTCATCATTATGATTATAGAATCTGGGCATTTAAACCCTTATCTCATCATAGAACACTTGTTACCACTTATTGAGTAACTTCATACCTTCATGTCATCTGACCAAGGACATTATAATTCTTGCTACACAAAGTATTGCACATAGTTCACAAATCTCATATCACCTCTTATTATCCCTTAATAGGCAACAAGACATATGAAAGCTTATAAGGTCTATAGAACATTTTCAATGTATAGAACATCATAGCCCATACCTGGCTATGCTCATCTTCTCATCATATCTGCATTATTAGTAATCATGATGCAATTACATATCAGTACCATGCAATGCAAGGGTTATCTTATTATATTCATAACCCATTAGTCTGTATTTGAGCTTCACATAGAATTACTCTGTGTTAGAGCTTCACATAACACCACCCTGCATTGGGGACTCGCATAGCAATCACCCTACATTAGAGATTCACATAACATTTACCCTACATTAGGGATTCACATAGCAATTACCCTCTGTAAGGGTTCATATAGTATTACCCTGTATTAGGGTTCACATAACGAGGAATCATTATGGAATAATAAGTATTTTAATCATACTTCATTATTCTCATCATTTATCATTAAATGAATTATCAACACACAGCATGAATTTCTTTTTCATCTTTACCAGACTATGATTACATCATAGTTTATAGGTTTGGATTAACCCTTTTTCATAAGGCATGTTGGCCTACATTCAGCAGGGTACATTTCATCTCAATGTAACCATTGACATGGCACATCTCATGTGTTATTCATCCAATTATATTGGACTTATAACATATCAAGGTATACCAGTATTGGGGTGTTGGATGTGATATCTATCATATCTTGATGTATCACTTCCCTCAACACCATTATCTTATTTGAGTTCATATACTTAGCTTGTATTAGGGTATTACCCATCCTAATATTTTATGCACCATTTCATCACATTCATCATGTAAAGTAGTGATCATCAATCACTCACTTGGAGCATACAACTATTGACAATACTATGGATTCACCCATAAGTCATAAATTAACAAAAAGACCATGCTAGGTCCTTTTCAAAACAACTCTAAGTCAAGCTTAGAGTACCACGGTCGTGCAACCAAAAACGGTCGTGTTAAGGGAAGCCACCACGGCCGTGCTACCTTGCACGATCGTGCTACATGAGTTCACCTCATGAATCATATTCAAGTATGAATTCTATTCTTTCATTAGGGATTAGGGTTTCACATACCATCTCCCTTCTTTAGAATAGAGATTGTATATAGCATCACCCTTTATTAGGGTTTCATATCACTTTGCCCATAATTAGGGTTTACTAATAATTTCCAATTAGGGTTTCTCATGAAATCACTCTCATTTAGGGTTTCACATGGATGCACCCTCAGTTAGGGTATCACATGGATACTCCCTCAACTAGGTTTTCATATGGATACACCCTCAACTATAGAATTACATGGATACTTCCTCAACTATGATTTGAGTTCAATAACCCTGTCAATTAGGGTTTATGTTCATGTTTAGGTTTCATGATCTCTTTACTTAAGGATCACAACCCTTAATCACCACATGAATCATATTCATGTATGAATTCATGCTATCAACTTCTCGACTTGATTAGGTCATATCACCCTTCAGTTGAGTACATACAACTATGATTATCAAGTCATTGATCCTATAAGTGATTAAGGTTCATCCCTTAATTGACACTAATCACGTAGGTACTATTAGGGTTTCAACCTTTGTACCTTCATTGTTTATCATCACTAACCATCATAGGATTATTGTAACTATCATTACCTTCAATTACCAAGTGATTAAATTACCAACAACCTTCAATCGGTTTTTGAGGTTTCATCACCAAACGATTTTGAAACTGAATGGTCTTTGGTCTTCAAATGGTTTGGGACCATTTGGTCTCAAATGGTCTTGAGACCATTTGGACTCAAACAGTCTTGAGACTGTTTGGTCCAAAGCTCCTCAAAACCACATGGACCAGATATGGTCTCAACCAATCAAATTGGATTAGGGTTTCCAATGTTGATTCCTTCAATCATTGAATTCATGGAATCAATCACCAATTGGACCTATCCTCATACTGCAATTGAGTTAAATAGGTCAACCTTCACCTGATTTGACCCTCAATTAACCCTCAATTAGTCATCAATTAGGGTTTGAATCAATTGAATTAGGGTTTAGAATCGATGATTCAACAACACTCATCAATGCAAGATTGTTTACTTTGAAACTTTTAAACCATCATCCAAATTGGGTATGACCTGACCCCAAACGGTCTTGAGGTCGTTTGGATGACCTCCAAACGGTCTTGAGACCGTTTTCCCATTAAATCACTCAAATCCAAGCCATCCAATTAAGGTTTGGATCGTGGGATTGATCACCAAATCAACATTGCATTGTATATCAGCTTGGTACCTTTAGACCTTCAAACACCTAACCATACTCAACCCTAGACCTCCAAACGGTCTTGGTTGACCACCAAACGGTCTTGAGACCGCTTGGATGAGCTCAAAACGGTCTTGAGACCGTTTGGCTCATCCAACCTTTGGATTCTAGTGAAATTTCATCAAGGTTTGGTCTATCGAGTTGATCAACAAATCAGCACTTAATTGCAATATGATTTGGTACCTTTAGACCTTCAATTGGTCAACTATACTTGACCCCAGACCTCCAAACGGTCTTGGGGTGACCCCCAAATGGTCTTGAAACTGTTTGGGCTAATCAACCCAAAATCTCCAATTAACTCATTGGAATTTCAGCACTGTTTTCAATTAGGGTTTTCCCAATTGAATAGCCTTAAACTCACGATTCCTTGGGAGTTAATCCCTCAAATTTTGTGAGTCATTAGGCCATCATTAGGAATAGTAATACCAAACGTTCAACCCTTGGTCAATGCACTAAAACGGTCTTGAGACCGTTTGCCCAAAAAGTTAAATTAAATCAGATTGATAATCAGCACTTAATCCAATTAGGTTTCCCTAATTGATTAGCCTTCAACTCACGATTCCTTGGGATTTAATCCCTCAAATTTTAAGGGTCATCAACCAACATAATTATGAACAGGAATACCAAACGTTCAACGCTTGGTCAACTCACTCAAACGGTCTTGAAACCGTTTTCCCAAACAGGTCAAGTTAATCAGGTTGAAAATCAGCATTTTATTCAATTCGATTTGCCTAATTGATTGGCCTTCAACCTACGATTCCTTTAGATTTAACCCCTCAAATTTGGTGGGTCATTAGCCTACATAATTATGAACAAAATTCCCAAACGGTCAACGCTTGGTCAACCATATCAAACGGTCTTGAAACCGTTTGCTTCCAAACGGTTTCAAACTGTTTGCCTTTAAACGGTTTGCTGAAACCGCATAGCCAATCAAATCAAAACGATTTGGAATAGCTATCAAAACCGTTTGGCTTGGTAATTTTCTTTGGATAAGCATCTAGGATGATTTCATCATCCCCTTCCTTCGAACAACCAAGAACAGCAACCGTTCTTGATGGAAATTGCAGCAAAGAAACAAGAGTGTATCAAATTGAAGAAATCAATCAACAAAGCATAGAGAATTGATGCAATAGCAATGTTTAAGGGTTTAAGTTATAAAACCCGCCTCCAATTGAGCTCCAAATCTCCAAGATCACGCCATTAATGGTGTATGAAGCTTTTTCAACTCCCCCTAGGCTCGTCCTCAAGCTTTTGATTGTAAAAGTTGGCTAGGGTTGAAGAGGAGATCAAAGTAAGAAGGAATCCATAATTTATTTTCGATTTCCACCATGAAATCAAGGAGAAATGGATCAAGAACCTTACCTACAGGTTGGGTTTCGTCTTTATTCTCCTCCTAAGCTCCCTTGGTCGGCCAAAGCAAGGAGAGAAAGAAAAGGGTCGAGAAAAGCCTTTCATTTGGCTTGGAAAGGGCATTTTTATAAGGAGATTGATGAGAGAGAAGATACTTTATAAAAGTCTTTTAATTCCAAAATTGTTGCCACCACTTCCCCCTTGGTTTCTTGCATTCAAGGGCATATCTATCCCCACCGAACTCCCTTCCATTATCCATGTATTAAGGGAAAAGAAAATAAGCACCTTAATCCATTATAATATTAATATATCTTTTTGAGTGGAAATTCTTTTCCTTATAATAAGGTGAGTGGAATTTCACCTAATTAGGATATTTTCGTTCCTTATCTTGGTAAAAAAACGTCCATCCTTATTCAAAATCAACCAATAACATTTTGGTTGAAGGCCCTTTAATTAATACATTTATTTTTGCCCTAAATTGAATTAGGGTTTCACTTAAGATTAAATCTTTATTATTTTAATACCAAGATTCTCTCTCCTCCAACTTAATTCAAATGAGGTGCCCCTCTCATTTTCTTTGCTCTACATGATGACAAGAAACATTAAAGACCTAATTGAAGTGGTAATTTTCGTATTGAACCCCAGGTTTTGGGTAAATTGCACATTACTCCAAAACTAGGTTTTAATGCACAAACATTGCTTTATCATCTCTTTCTTGGTATTCAGGCTTCCATAAGCCATACCTCAACATCATATTCACTCTCATGATGCTTCAACACATGAGAAACATATTATCATTCACAATTTTCACATAAACCCCTCAACTTGGGTAATTTGCACATTAGTCCAAAATAAGCAAACATTGCTTCAACATTGTGCAAATAGGACCAAAATTGAAACATAAGTTTCTCATGGGCCCTAATTACTTTTCCCATGATAAGATTAAGTATCTACTCAACCTTATTAGACAAAACATCTAGGGTTAACACATAACCCAGGTCAGGGATGTTACAAATTATAAACCCCTAATAAGGATTTCGTCCTCGAAATCCGAGGAAAAGGAGGAACAGATTGTTCATTAATCATGCCCTCAAGTCTCCACATATCATCTTAATATCCTGGAGATATTATGAACTCTATGATTCCACACAAAGCTCCTTTCATTAGTTCAACCTTATCAATGTTTATGCAGAGCATAAACCCCTAACATATGATGTCCATATCATTGAAAGGAAGAAGCATAAAAGAACATACTTCAATCATTACTCAAGAATATTTATAAAAAGAGAAACATATATATAACAGAGATAATTCACTCAGCAATCCTTTATTCATTTAGGAAAGTTCACTTAGCAAACTCTATGTAATTGGGAATGTTCACATAGCTTTTCCCTATTAGTTGGGAATGTTCACATAGCTCTTCTCTATTAGTTGGGAATGTTCACATAGCTCTTCCATTTTTGTTGAGAATGTTCACATTCTCTATTAGTTGGGAATGTTCACATAGCTCTTCCCTTTTTGTTGAGAATGTTCTCATAGCTCTTCTCTATTAGTTGGGAATGTTCACATAGCTCTTCCCTTTTTGTTGAGAATGTTCACATAGCTCTTCTCTATTAATTGGGAATGTTCTCATAGCTCTTCCCTATAAGTTGAGAATGTTCACATAGCTCTTCTCTATTAGTTGGGAATGTTCACATAGCTCTTCCCTTTTTGTTGAGAATGTTCACATAGCTCTTCTCTATTAGTTGGGAATGTTCACATAGCTCTTCCCTATAAGTTGAGAATGTTCACATAGCTCTTCTCTATTAGTTTGGAATGTTCACATAGCTCTTCCCTATAAGTTGAGAATGTTCACATAAGTCTTCTCTATAAGTTTCATTATACTCACTAGATTGTTTCAGAATGACTACTTGATCAGAGTAATCAAAAAGATAACAATCTAAGAGTTTCATACTTGCCTTATCCTCAATAATCATATACCTGGCCAGGGTATATAAGTATTGATTTTAGGTAGTATGCACTTTATTTGCTATCATATTCCTCACTTTTCACATCATTATACACACAGGATTCTCCATTCTTAAATTTTCTTCAGGTATCACTTCTATATTTCATCTTTCAATACACAGATAAGGGAGATTATAAAACATTTTAAGGAATCACTGAGTATAATGTAGATTCTTATCTTCCTTGTGTCCTTATAGGACTAGTCAAAGGAAGCTCAAAAACAACTACAACACATAGAATCATGAAATGAAGTATTAGAATGAATATATTTCATTTGACTATTACCCATCATGATTATCTACTACTTTAGGTTGGCTCAACACATAGTGTTTAGTTATTTCATGTTACTACTTTTGCCTTCACTTAGTGGCTACTGCCCTGGTGCACTAGGCATTTATTGTACTGGTGATACCAAAAACTTTAGCTTCTCAGAATATTTAGGCAAATGTCTCTAAAATTATAGAGATCTTACCTTAATTCTTAGCTTATTGCCCTTCCTTGGGCACTACCATCACAGATGTACTGTTTGTCCAAACTTATGGCAGAGTCTACATTCTTGCCATATGATAATCTTTCCCACATTTCCACTGTTCTATCATGACCATGTCACTCAAGAATCCTTTCAAAGCCCAAAGTTTCTACATTGAGGACTGGTAACCTAGGTTGTAATACCAGTATCTAGTCTTCTTTATGCATCACTATTGTCCTAACCTGCTCTTCAAGAGCACAACATAGGATTCTCTATCCTGATTAGGTCAAGATGGGAATTCTCAGGGACTTGTTCTCCTCTTGCCTGGTCCCATGCACCCCCTCCTGGTGCAACAACATTTTCCTTAGCAATGTGTTCCTCATGTTTTCCAGTCATTTTCAAGTTCTTCTTCTCCTATGTGAACAGAAGATACTATCAGATAAACTGGAAGACACTTAGAAAAGACTCTACAACCTTAGTCCTATGTCTTTGTAGACTCAGCGAACCTAGAGCTCTGATACCACTATTGTAACGACCGATTCACGAAAACAAGATTAACTAATGCGGAAGCATTCATTAAGCAGCGGATTAGAAAAAATCACTAAAAATTTTAAAACTTTTGGTGAAGAGATCCACACATTGGAAATATTTTTCTTCAAGAGCCAAAGTATAACATTTACATTCTGTTTCAAAGTACATATCTTGTACTATCTCTTCTCGAGATTTACAACATCAGATGCACTGGTAAGCTCAACATAGCCAGAATAAAATCTCAAGGCACTGAGCCAAAATCTTAAAAGCACTAACTACTACTCCGAGGACCCGAGATTACAGAGACGACACATAGGATTCTATATACATCTAATCATGACATAACAGCCAATGTCTCCACCTGAGACTTCACTGTTGTCCCTGCTGCTGTTGTTGTCCTTCGCGTATTGAAGGATTCCTGTCTCCTCATCCGCGTCAGCCTAAAAATGTGGTTCTCACGGGGGTGAGACAATTATAAAAATTGCCCCAGCGAGAGTTATAACTCTCTGCCAGTAACATTATTATTGCAACTTAAGAAGATAATTATGAATGGAGGAATCATATTTATATGGCAGCAAATATTTTAATGTCTAACAGATTATAACATTAATCTTATTCAACATTGCAGCTATAACTTGAAAGAGCATCATATCACATATCCATTAGGGAATATGAAGAACATGTATAACATTTATCCATTACAGAATCATTATCACAGCATTAACTCTCTTCAGGCTTAGATCATATATCTAAAGCCTGGCATTGTCATAGTGGAGTCATGGCATGTAGCCACACTCTTTTCTCAAAGTATTGGGATCTCAATCCCTCAACTCATCAAGTACAATTCCTCTTCTTAACACATTCATCATTATGATTATAGAATCTGGGCATTTAAACCCTTATCTCATCATAGAACACTTGTTACCACTTATCGAGTAACTTCAAACCTTCAGGTCATCTGACCAAGGACATTATAATTCTTGCTGCACAAAGTATTGCACATAGTTCACAAATCTCATATCACCTCTTATTATCCCTTAATAGGCAACAAGACATATGAAAGCTTATAAGGTCTATAGAACATTTTCAATGTACAGAACATCATAGCCCATACCTAGCTATGCTCATCTTCTCATCATATCTGCATGATTAGTAATCATGATGCAATTACATATCAGTACCATGCAATGCAAGGGTTATCTTATTATATTCATAACCCATTAGTCTGTATTTGAGCTTCACATAGAATTACTCTGTGTTAGAGATTCACATAACACCACCCTGCATTGGGGACTCACATAGAAATCACCCTACATTAGAGATTCACATAGCATTTACCCTACATTAGGGATTCACAAAGCAATTACCTTGTGTTAGGGTTCATATAGTATTACCCTGTATTAGGGTTCACATAGCGAGGAATCATTATGGAATAATAAGTATTTAATCATACTTCATTATTCTCATCATTTATCATTAAATGAATTATCAACACACAACATGAATTTCTCTTTCATCTTTACCAGACTATGATTACATCATAGTTTATAGGTTTGGATTAACCCTTTTTCATAAGGCATGTTGGCCTGCATTCAACAGGGTACATTTCATCTCAATGTAACCATTGACATGGCACATCTCATCTGTTATTCATCCAATTATATTGGACTTATAACATATCAAGATATACCAGTATTGGGGTGTTGGATGTGATATCTATCATATCTTGATGTATCACTTCCCTCAACACCATTATCTTATTTGAGTTCATATACTTAGCTTGTATTAGGGTATTACCCATCCTAATATTTTATGCACCATTTCATCACATTCATCATGTAAAGTAGTGATCATCAATCACTCACTTGGAGCATACAACTATTGCCAATACTATGGATTCATCTATAAGTCATAAATTAACAAAAAGACCATGCTAGGTCCTTTTCAAAACAACTCTAAGTTAAGCTTAGAGTACCACGGCCGTACAACCAAAAACGGCCGTGCTAAGGGAAGCCACCACGGCCGTGCTACCTTGCATGGTCGTGCTACAGGAGTTCACCTCATGAATCATATTCAAGTATGAATTCTATTCTTTCATTAGGGTTTAGGGTTTCACATACCATCTCCCTTCTTTAGAATAGAGATTGTATATAGCATCACCCTTTATTAGGGTTTCATATCACTTTTCCCATAATTAGGGTTTACTAATAATTTCCAATTAGGGTTTCTCATGAAATCACTCTCATTTAGGGTTTCACATGAATGCACCCTCAGTTAGGGTATCACATGGATACTCCCTCAACTAGGTTTTCACATGGATACACCCTCAACTATGGATTTACATGGATACTTCCTCAACTATGATTTGAGTTCAATAACCCTGTCAATTAGGGTTTATGTTCATGTTTAGGGTTTCATGATCTCTTTACTTAAGGATCACAACCCTTAATCACCACATGAATCATATTCATGTATGAATTCATGCTATCAACTTCTCAACTTGATTAGGTCATATCACCCTTCAGTTGAGTACATACAACTATGATTATCAAGTCATTAATCCTATAAGCGATTAAGGTTCATCCCTTAATTGGCACTAATCACTTAGGTACTATTAGGGTTTCAACCTTTGTAACTTCATTGGTTATCATCACTAACCATCATAGGATTATTGGAACTATCATTACCTTCAATTACCAAGTGATTAAATTACCAACAACCTTCAATCGGTTTTTGAGGTTTCATCACCAAACGATTTTGAAACCGAATGGTCTTTGGTCTTCAAATGGTTTGGGACCGTTTGGTCTCAAACGGTCTTGAGACTGTTTGGACTCAAATAGTCTTGAGACCGTTTGGTCCAAACCTCCTCAAAATCGCATGGACCAGATATGGTCTCAACCAATCAAATTGGATTAGGGTTTCCAATGTTGATTCCTTCAATCATTGAATTCATGGAACCAATCACCAATTGGACCTATCCCCATACATCAATTGAGTTAAATAGGTCAACCTTCACCTGATTTGACCCTAAATTAACCCTCAATTAGTCATCAATTAGGGTTTGAATCAATTGAATTAGGGTTTAGAATCGATGATTCAACAACACTCATCAATGCAAGATTGTTTACTTTGAAACTTTTGAACCATCATCCAAATTGGGTATGACCTGACCCCAAACGGTCCTCGTTTGGATGACCTCCAAACGGTCTTGAGACCGTTTGCCCATTAAATCACTCAAATCCAAGCCATCCAATTAAGGTTTGGATCATGGAATTGATCACCAAATCAGCATTGCATTGTATATCAGCTTGGTACCTTTAGACCTTCAAACACCCAACCATACTCAACCCTAGACCTCCAAACGGTCTTGTTTAACCACCAAACGGTCTTGAGACCGTTTGGATGAGCTCAAAACGGTCTTGAGACCGTTTGGCTCATCCAACCTTTGGATTCTAGTGAAATTTCATCAAGGTTTGGTCTATCGAGTTGATCAACAAATCAGCACTTAATTGCAATATGATTTGGTACCTTTAGACCTTCAATTGGTCAACTATACTTGACCCCAGACCTCCAAACGGTCTTGGGGTGACCCCCAAACGGTCTTGAAACCGTTTGGGCTAATCAACCCAAAATCTCCAATTAACTCATTGGAATTTCAACACTGTTTTCAATTAGGGTTTTCCCAATTGAATAGCCTTCAACTCACGATTCCTTGGGAATTAATCCCTAAATTTTGGTGAGTCATTAGGCCACATCATTAGGAACAGTAATCACAAACGGTCAACCCTGGTTCAACGCACTCAAACGGTCTTGAGACCGTTTGCCCAAAACGTTCAATTAAATCAGATTGATAATCAGCACTTAATCCAATTAGGTTTCCCTAATTGATTAGCCTTCAACTCACGATTCCTTGGGTGTTAATCCCTCAAATTTTAAGGGTCATAAACCAACATAATTATGAACATTAATCCCAAACTGTCAACGCTTGGTCAACTCACTCAAATGGTCTTGAAACCGTTTTCCCAAACAGGTCAAGTTAATCAGGTTGAAAATCAGCATTTAATTCAATTCGATTTTCCTAATTGATTGGCCTTCAAGCTACGATTCCTTTGGAGTTAACCCCTCAAATTTGGTGGGTCATTATCCTACATAATTAGGAACAAAATTCCCAAACGGTCTTGAAACCGTTTTCTCCCAAACGGTTTCAAACCGTTTTCCTTTAAACGGTTTGCTGAAACCGCATAGCCAATCAAATTAAAATGATTTGGAATAGCTATCAAAACCATTTGGATTAGTACTTTTCTTTGGATAAGCATCTAGGATGATGTCATCATCCCCTTCCTTCGAACAACCAAGAACAGCAACCGTTCTTGATGGAAATTGCAGCAAAGAAACAAGAGTGTATCAAATTGAAGAAATCAATCAACAAAGCATAGACAATTGATGCAATAGCAATGTTTAAGGGTTTAAGTTATAAAACCCGCCTCCAATTGAGATCCAAAGCTCCAAGATCATGCCATTAATGGTGGATGAAGCTCTTGCAACTCCCCCTAGGCTCGTCCTTAAGCTTTTGATTGTAAAAGTTGGCTAGGGTTGAAGAGGAGATCAAAGTAAGAAGGAATCCATAATTTATTTTTTATTTCCACCATGAAATCAAGGAGAAATGGATCAAGAACCTTACCTACAGGTTGGGTTTCGTCTTTCTTCTCCTCCTAAGCTCCCTTGGTCGGCCAAAGCAAGGAGAGAAAGAAAAGGGTCGAGAAAAGCCTTTCATTTAGCTTGGAAAGGGCATTTTTATAAGGAGATTGATGAGAGAGAAGATACTTTATAAAAGTCTTTTAATTCCAAAATTGTTGCCACCACTTCCCCCTTGGTTTCTTGCATGCAAGGGCATCTCTATCCCCACCTAACTCCCTTCCATTATCCATGGATTAAGGGAAAAGAAAATAAACACCTTAATCCATTATAATATTAATATATCTTTTTGAGTGGAAATTCTTTTCCTTATAATAAGGTGAGTGGAATTTCACCTACTTAGGATATTTTCGTTCCTTATCTTGGCAAAAGAACGTAAATCCTTATTCAAAATCAACCAATAACATTTTGGTTGAAGGCCCTTTAATTAATACATTTATTTTTGCCCTAAATTGAATTAGGATTTCACTTAAGATTAAATCTTGATTATTTTAATACCAAGATTCTCTCTCCTCCAACTTAATTCAAATGAGGTGCCCCTCTCATTTTCTTTGCTCTACATGATGACAAGAAACATTAAGGACCTAATTGAAGTGGTAATTTTCGTTTTGAACCCCAGATTTTGGGTAAATTGCACATTACTCCAAAACTAGGTTTTAATGCACAAACATTGCTTTATCAGCTCTTTCTTGGTATTCAGGCTTCCATAAGCCATACCTCAACATCATATTCACGCTCATGATGCTTCAACACATGAGGAACATATTATCATGCACAATTTGCACATAATCCCCTCAACTTGGGTAATTTGCACATTAGTCCAAAATAAGCAAACATTGCTTCAACATTGTCCAAACAGGACCAAAATTGAAACATAAGTTTCTCATGGGCCCTAATTACTTTTCCCAAGATAAGATTAAGCATCTACTCAACCTTATTAGACAAAACATCTAGGGTTAACACATAACCCAGGTCAAGGATGTTACAAAATGAATGGAACTGAATGTGTATGTAAATAGCTTTGTAGGTTTCTACATGTATCTGATCAATACATGTGTCCGAATGTGAATAACTTTATAGGTTTGTGGCTTGCTGTATGGTTGATATCAATGGATGTTGTAAACCTGCAATTCAGAACTAAACTGCAGGTTCTGCATCCTGCTAACCAGCCATACAGCAGACCTGCAAACTGATAAGAAAAAAATGCGCAAATAGGTGTCAGTTGTTTATAAACAACCGACACCAAAATAATACGACGTCATTTTTTAGCAAAAAATCGACGTCTTTATCCCGTCCTGGTGTTGGTTATCGGTAATAACTGACGCCTCTTACCACGGCCGTGTTGGCCATCACACAGTGATATGGCGTCGGTTATTTGTATAAAACCGACGACTTTATTGATGGCAGGAAGGGTAATGGTGTTGGTTCTTTTAATAACCGATGTATGTAACCACTCTATTGTGTCGGTTTTCTTAAATAAACGAAGCCTATAGTCCATTTGCTAGTGTATTTTCAGTGGCGGAAAGCATTTTGGCCTCGGTTAGGGAACTGACGCTGAAGGGATCCACCTTTAGCGGTGCCCACTTGGGTGTCACTTGGAAACTGACACTAAAGTCCTTAATTAACCGACACTAAAGGGATGTTCTATAGTAGTGAATTGTCAATTGTCGTTGACTTTTTGATGCAAGAAGCATGTATTATTACGTCATGCAGTCTTAATATTGTTGTCATGTGATGTATTACTGATAGTAGCAGACTTGAAGGTTATAGAACCATCCTGGATGTTCTTGTCATATTTAATCCCAAGTTTTTTGATCTTTATATTACTTAGAGAGTCCCCACTTGGTAACAAAAAGCCACAAAAAATTGATCATCTTTCATGTACATTTATTTACCATTCTTAATCTCTTCACATTTAATAGCATGAGCAAAAAATATTCCCTCCAAGATAAAAACACAATAAATAACTTCTCAAAGAAATTATCATATACACAAATGGTTCATAAGTCTTAATATTGTATTTTTGAATGATATTACTTTTAGATGGGACAAAATATATGCTATTTTGGAGTTGAAAGTTCTATTACTTTTAGATATTTGAAACAAAGATTCGTGCATTGTTTGTCAATTTGGTTCCATGCTATGGATTTAGAATGTTACACTTTTTGGTGTAAGAATTGGGTACAAGGTTGATTAATAGGACATTCCTTGCCATCATATTCTAGAACTTTGTGCTAAATGAGAATATTTTGATTCTCAAGTAATAATGTCAATATTAGTCTATCTATAAAATCTCTTAATTATTATTTTTTACTCATTTCCATGCCTATATTTTTCTTTTTTGCCTCAAAAATGGAAGTAGAGGTCCGATTAAAGATATTGTTGGCACAAGCAATTTGGACATACTTTTGAACTACAATTATGTAACCTTATTAAGGTATTGTGTACATATGTGAAAGTCTTTAAGATTTTACTGTTGTGCTGGTCAACAATTTTGACCTCAAGATGATTCCTCGTAGAAAAATCTTTTTTAAGAGTTCAAATGTGGAAACTCCAAACTGGTCAACCATTATCTTAGGATTTAATTCTTCTTTAAGTATATTTTAATTGTGTTTCTTTTTCTCTATAATTATACCTCTAATATGAATTTAATCATATATCTTCATGGGTGTTATTATATATATCTGTCTCTAAATGAAACAAGTTTAGCACTCCTATTTTTAGTAGAAGCGTCTTATAGAGACTAGTACATTTCTATAAGAAGTGTATTCATTGTCGCATCATTATGAATGTTATATTTTTCAACATGATGAAGTATTTTATTTGAGAAGGGAAACACTCTTATGGTTATGTTGGACTGCAAAGAGGATTTTACCTGTTAATATCTTTGTCTACCTCTAACTCCAACATCTAACCATAGCTCAGTTTGGCAATCAATGTTATATAAATTTGAAAACAAACTTCCATTGCGGAAATCCAATTTTCTCATCTTTGCAGGATGACTAGCACTTTTAAGCTGCTCTTTCATGACTATTATCCCATACTATCTCAATTGTACCCTTCTCTCATGTGATGTACCGAATCATATAGATAACTTCAGATGTCTCTTCCTTTGGGGCATTATGTAAAATAGATAAAAAAATGCAGTTACTCAATTGAGAGCACATTCAAAAACATATATCACAAGGTGGACGGGGTATCAATGGTATCAAAACCCACTCATATGGCCTCATTCACTTAGCATTGGTAAACCTACTATTTGGAGAAAATGCATTATGCATAAACACTACAAGCAATATTATCCTTGACAAAATACTAGAAGATCCACCATTTCTTCATTGTGGTGTTATATTGATCAAACCATATATATCATTCACACTATCATCTTGATTCATCCTGTTCACTTTCCTCTTTCACTTTGATGACTACTCCATCATAAATTTCTAAGCTCTCCATAACCATCCCACAACCACTCTTACACATCACTACATCCAACTCTAAGGATATTTTATATTTGATCCATGAGAATCCTCTCAAAATGTCCCCCCAATTGATCAATTTTATTAGGGATGACATTACCATGTTATGGAAACTTTTATCTCAACCCCTAACCCCACATAAAAATTGATGAATTTGGGGTGACTTAAATTCTTGATCAACCATGGCATAGTTCATCTTATAGGGAAAAGGTTCAAGAAAATAAAATGTCCTAGAAAGATGCTTATCCTTATATGGTTGATTGGCAAGAATAAACTTCTTATTGGAAATAATTGATGATATAGGGGCGTCATGGGACCTCACATTCTTCATATGTATTGAAAACATGTGGAAACTCTATACATCTTTTCGTTTTATGCCTTTTCACTGTAATGGTTTGAGAACATTTCTTCCACACTACCATTGATCTTGTGAACACTACCTTATGGACCCAAATAAAATCTTTTTTGGTAACATCGGATAAATCCTTTTAAATATTTAGTTTTTGACTTATATTATATTTTAATATATTTATAATGAGGATTTTGTTTTGTTGTATCTTCAAATTCCATCACATATATGTATTCTAATATTATTGGTCATTACAGTTTCTTTTTGCCCCCACAGTTGATGCAATGTTGATTCTCTAGAATCCATTTTAAACTCATGCCACCATGTCGATGATGCAAACTGCAATGCAAAGGGTCCTTCACTTTTGAGTCTCTTCTTGATACATTCAAGGAAGAATACATCACATCTATGTTGTATTTATTTCCTTTTTATCATTCCTTTATGCATGGAAGTTTATTTTAGTGTGCCACCTTGTTAATGTTTTTTTCTCATATAGAAGTTTGTTGAGTGCCTTGTGTGCTGACTTATTCCATTTTTCCTCTATGTACTTCATGGAAACCTTTGCGGCTATGATTTTTTCCTTCTCTATATAATTAAATGAATGGACTTACAGAAGAAAAAAAAAAGTAAGTATGACTTGCTATGTCATAGAGTTGACTCTCTTGCGGTATTATTTGACATTGATATAGAGAAAGAGGAATTCTCTTAAAGACTCATAGATGTCTTTCTCTATTTTTCAAGATATACACCACTCAATTTAGCCTATTTAGTGAAAGAATACATTGAACGTTATTGGTGTGCAATTGTTGGTTAAGTCATTGAGATATTATTTTTGTACTTCTACAATGAGGACCTTCACGAATGAAATTGTTTCTACGGCATAAAACACACTTTCTTATTAAAACTTATGTTAGAGTGTGTATTTACACTAATGTAAGCCATTCATATATATGTATTATAAAACAAATCCATATTGTACCATATTGCATCCAACTTTGTTTCTACACTATAAAGGTAAGCCAATCATGATTCCATTTTGATGTGTGGTTGAATCAATGCATTTTTCAAAAATCAGATTGGTTTCCTTATTGTTGGTTTGATAAAACACTAGAGGCACAATGATGTGTCCTTTTTCTTTTCCTTTTAAGAGACATGTATTTTGATAAATTCACTTTGCAATGTGGAGTAACTATTGAGGACATTGGTAGTTCTTCTATTTTATTTCCTTAGACAACACTAGTAAATAACACACTCATGGACACAACATTTATATGCATTTTTCATACAAAAATCAAGAAAAATGTCTATTTATTCTAATGTTTGTAACCATGTAAATTGATTTAAATAATTATTTATCTCATCTACATACTGTTAGTTATGTATGCCTAGAGAGAGAATCGTGTGATGATTGTAATGACATATCATGTAAAAATTATTTGATTATTAATAAAAGGCAAGGTTCCAATTTATTATGTTTGATTTAGTTATGAGATTTTGATGTAACATTATAAATGTCTAGAGAATTATATTACTCAATGACGTATGTATTCAAGTTACTATCCTTGTGGATGAGATCATATAGATGCTAAGAGTAAATATACATATTCTCGCTATGTCCCTGATCGGTTATCACTATGGAAGGTTGATAGACAACAATGACACATGAGATCAGAGTGTGAGTTGGTTGATGACTAAATCTCATTAGTCAGGATATGGTGATATCAAACCAAGCGCATAGATACATGTTAGAGAACAATGTATCAGACAAACCCACCATGAAATTGACACATGGAAGCCATCATCATGGAAGTCATAGTCAGCTCTCACGGTGATGGTGGTGGTTGTGATTCTTAGACCTAAAATCACTACACTCAACACATGTCATTGGGTACACTTTGAAATCATTAAACGTAGTCCTGAAACATGGGTTGTTATAATAATGATGATTGGGTGGCTTTGGCACATGGAAATTGACTGCGAGTGATAGACATACGATTTGTCCCTCTTATTGGAGTGTGATGCCCTGGACCTCTTGATAAGCAAGAATGGCCATGCGCATGTGATTCAATATGTGATATTGAGCTTACATATATCTCAAACATTCTACTCTTAGTTCAAGAAATAAGATTGAATAATAATGAGGGTGACTGCTCCATGCCTCTAGTTCAATTTGGACATCAATGACAAAGGAACTATACAAACACTGCAACACCATACACAGATTGTAGGTTGAAGTTGTTCCCCAACTTTTTTGTTTACTTGGGTAGCAATGATGTGTGACTAGGCACTAATCTTTACTTGTGATGTCATAAGTTGTTATGGACACTCACTGCCAACATAATATGGGACCTATAGGGTCACACACGTAGGTCTTAACCTAAAAGAGGAGTTCGGATTTTGAATGATAGTTGAATTAAGTGCTAAAGTGTTTAGGCATTTGATTCAGGCAACAAACAGACTGACAACACTGCCAAATGCCCATCTCAAGTGTTGAGACGGCAGTCTGGAGTGCCAAATGGTTGTCTCAAGTGTAGATATGGGCGTCTGAGTGTCAGGCCTGGTTGTGAGTTGAAATTGGCAATAGAACGAACCAACCCGAACAAACGGGCTCAACTCAGATCACCATACGACCATCTAGGTGAACAGAGATGGCCATCTCACATGGGAGAGATGGTTTAGTTTGATCGGGGAAGGTTCTATATGTTTCTCTATTCGTTTTACTTGAGCAATACTTGTTACACAAGGAAATTAATGTCTAACATTGATGGGAACTGATTTGCCGAATTCGTGCACAAACTGGAAACTCCTTGGTACTGGGGGACTTCCTACAACACAAAATAGACAACTAACAATCAGTTCCTCTGACAACTGTTGTCCTCTCTAGTTGTGATAACCATGAGAGCCCAGACAAGTCCTACCCGACTAGGGAGGGATAGCCATGGGAGAGAATAACTGAGAGTTGTCATTGTGGGAGAGAAAGTCAGTGACTAGTACACCGATGGGAGGGACAACTCCTTCCTATCCAGTCAAATAAGATGACAAGAGTTCTAGGTGGTCCGTGTGGACTACCATAGACGCGGGAAGCTATTGTTTTCCACTTGGAGGACAACGTCTTCCGGCAGTCCATGACAAGAGGAGTTGCTGAAGAAGATGACATTTGTGGCTACAATCTCTAGTATGAACAGGAGGAGTTGCAGTAGTCTTACTGCCTGAAGTGAAGATCAGAAGACACAATAGTCAGATGAGCCCCAGTGCAATAAGGAGCTGCACATATACCATCCAAGATAGTTGTGCATCAACGACGACGGGGAGAAGTCACTGGACTTACTCCAGGACTAGGTATATCCTCGAAACTATCCTTCCTGCATTATAGTTATTGACATGATCTACTGATTATGGGGGATATGGAGGATTAAAAAATTTAAATCTGTTTCCTGCTTTGTACCATATTTCCCAATAGTGGTATCAGAGCCAACGTCAATTTACTATATTATGGGATAATCGATATGATCGGATTTTTGGTTTTGTTGTTCTATTATTGCATGTGATGCAAATAATATCGTGTCAAATCCAAACACCACGATAATCCCAAACTAATATATATATATATATATGAAATTTACATGTGTCGCCCTAAAATGGTTTTCGTAGTGGATGTGTAGCATGGTTATGGCCAATAAAACCTATTTGTACATGGTTGTATGTGGTTGATTTATTCATTTATCTCAATTTTCATACCGAGCCTCTATCTCATCTTCCCATGTAAAGTCAATTCTTTCTTACCCTTGCTCCCCTCGAATGTAACTCAAGGTTTCTCAATAATCATGTAAAAGTAGGATAGTTTACTTTCCTGTTATGACATAGATGAAGGCATCTTGAAGACGAGTTGACTGACAGAAGGACTTTAGAGGACATGGTGGACAAGTACAACTGATCACCCGGTTGGCCCGAGTGATCAACTGGAGGAGCCATCCAATGGTGGACAAAAGGACTAGACGACTGGTGAGATGGCCTAACAACTAGGCAGGAGGCGAGTCGATCAGTTCAAGGGTTGAACTGATCAACCCAGATTGGAAAGCACATATCTTCATCAACAACATGTGCTTGCATGTGATATAGACCTAGATGACTGTAATTCCTTATGGATCCAAGGGATTACATTAGGACTGTCCATAACCATTACTTCATTTATTGCATGTTTTCATTGTGGGATATAGCATGTATACGATACATAGTATATATGTGGTGATTGGATAAATTATATGTATTTATACAAACTCCCTCAACTAAAATATTAAGTCTTATATGCCTTCCATTAGCAACACACATGTAAAGCTTGATCGACTAAGCATAGATTTGCATAAAGCATGGTGTGTCGTCTATCTCGTAGAAGTGTGATGGTAGATATGTAGATTTGCACAAAGCATGGTGCGTATCTATTGTATCGGATATTAAGTCAGGCTTAACTGGTGACTTGGAGAGCACAAGCCCAGAGGCATGCAGATGATCATGGCATGGTGTTGCGCATAGCATCTATCCAAGAGTTACATATGATGCAATTGGCATGATGGCGTACCTAAATAGTCAGGTTGTGGGTGATCGACAAAAGCCTACTCATGACTTGAAGAAATATGGATCTTGGTCCACTAGAATATGGCATGCTTTAATATTCCAAATTTATATTGAGGGCTATCAATTCAAATAAAATAGTGGGAGCAATAATAATTAAAGACCTAATTAATATCATCAAAATTTTCAAACAAATCAAATCAAAAGGGTTTTTGAAAAATGCAAATTTTATCTCTTGTAAAATCAAATGGCAAACATATCATCACATTCGGACAACTTAAACGAGATTTATTTTTATAACTGGTTCATGACCTTGAGAAGTGTTCTACATGATCCTGAAATACCAGAGTCATTATCCACTCCAAATTCGCCTAAGAGTGACATGGATGCTTATTTGAAGCATGCCAATGATGTTGTGAACACCAAGAACCTTATGCTGGGTTGTATGAACTATGAGTTGCATAAACAACATGATAAGCATGAAAGGTATAATCTCTCTAAGGTGCTATTTGAGTGCAAACTAAAATAGGGAGATCCAATAGAGACCCATGCACTTAATATGATTAGGCATATGGAGCATCTTGAGAAATTGGGATTTCCTTTGGGTCAAGAGTTAGCCATGAATATGATTTTGCAATCATTGCCTAAATCATATAGACGGTTCATTGAGTGTTATCACTTATGCAACATGGCTAGACCGCTGTCAGAGTTGCTTGACATCTTGATAAATGTTGAAGCACAAATGAATATGGACAATTCTGTGATGATTATCAGTGGAGTGGAGTCTAAGGATAAAGCCAAAGCCAAAAAGCATTTTGTGGCTAAGCTAAGGTTCAAATCTTCTGCACTCAAAGTAAGGATAAGGATAAGGGAGCCCAGGAAGATGAAGCAAGGGATTGAGATCTCTACTTCTGGGGTATACGACAATGAGATTAACTTCACTACTTCTTCATCATGGGTACTTGATACCAAATGTGGATCACATGTTTTCTCAAATGTGAAGGATCTGAAAAGAAGTAGACCTTTAGAGAAAGGTATGGTTGAACTACGTGTTGCTAATGGCATAAGAGTTGCAGCCAACACAGTTGGAACCTATGAGTTAACTCTACCAAGTGGGCTTGTAATAGAGTTAGAGAACTACTATTACGTACATGCCATTAATAGGAACATCATATCTGTATCTTGTTTAGACAAGAAAGGATTCGAATTTCAAAGAATGGAAGATGTTCTATTAGTAAAGATGGGATCTTTTATGATAGTGCCCCAATGTCTTGTGGTCTATACTTGATAGATCTAGAGATAGGTGTATATAATGTGAATACCAAAAGGCAAAAACTCAATGACTCAAACAAAATATACCTTTGGTGTTGTCGTCTAGGGCACATAAATGAGAATTGCATATCTAGACTCCATAAAGATGGTTATTTAGACTTTTTTTATTTCGAATCATTAGAGACATGTGAATCTTGTTTGTTTGATAAGATGGATAAGACCCCTTTTCACTGGTAACAATGAGAGGGCTAGTAAACTATTAGGACTCATACATACTGATGTATGTGGACCTTTTAGAACAACCGCTACAGGTGAGTATCAGTACTTCATTACCTTCATTGATGGCTTCAGTAGGCATGGTTATGTTTACTTGATGAAACATAAGTCAAAAGCTCTTAAAAAGTTCAATGAGTTTATGAATGAAGTACAAAACCAACTTGGTAAAAGTATTAAGTCAGTTCATTCTAACTGAGGTGGAAAATACTTAAACCAAGAGTTTGAGAGCCTTCTTAGAGCCCACGAGATTGTATCCCAGTGGATTCTGTCTGGAACACCTCAGCATAATGGTGTATCAGAAAGAAGGAATCATACATTACTAGATATGGTGCAATCAATGATGAGTTTAGCTGAGCTTCCAACAACCTTCTAGGGGTATGCTCTAAAAACATATGTGTTTAAACTAAACTGAGTACCATCTAAGTCAATTCAAAAGACACAAAATGAGATATGGAATGTGAAGCATCCCAAAATGTCTTTTATGATGATTTGGGGTTGTGAAGCTTATGCCAAGAAAATGTTTCCTGAAAATCTTGGCCCTAGATTTGAAAATTGTTACTTTGTTGGTTATCCCAAAGAAACTATGGGGTACTTCTTGTATAATCCATCTGACAACAAAGTGCATATTGCTAGAGATATTGCGTTCCTTGAAAAGGAATTAATTTCCAAAGGAATCAGTGGGAGACAAGTAGAACTCGAAGAGGTTCGAGACCAGCAAGAGAACATAGAACCAGTAGATGAACCAGAGGAACCTAGAGAATAACAAGGCGTTGTGGAATCTCAAACTCCTCAAGTAACACAAAGACCTTATAGATCTAATCGGACACACCTTGAACCTGAAACATTTGGATATGTTGTAACTCAGGAAGGCAGTGAATTGGTCATAGATGATGAACCAATTACCTATAAAAGTGCTATAGAGGGACCAGAGTCTAAGAAATGGCTTGAGGCCATGAGATCTGAGATGGAATCCATGTATACCAACAAAGTATATACTATGGTGGATCACCTGAAGGGGTAAAACTCATAGGTTGCAAGTGGGTCTTCAAGAAGAAGACTGACATGGATGGAAAAGTTCAAACCTTCTATAAGGATAGATTGGATGCTAAATCTTATTAGTCATGATATGGCGATATCAAATTAAGTACATAGATACATGTTAGAGAATAATGTATCAGACAGACCCACCGTGAGACTGACATGTGGAAGCCACCATCATGAAAGTCATAGTCATCTTTCATAGTGATGGTGGTGATTGTGGTTCTTAGACCTGAAATCACTGCACTTAGCACATGTCATTGGGTACACTTTGACATCATCAAACGCAGTCTTGAAACATGGGTTGTTATAACTATGATGATTGGGTGGATTTGACACATGGGAATTGATTGGGAGTGATAGATATGGGATTTGTCCCTCCTATTAGAGTGTGATGACCTAGGCCTCTTGGTAAGTGAGACTGAAAAAAGCATGGCCATGCACATGTGAGTCAATATCTGATATTGAGCTTACATATATCTCAGACAGCCTGCTCTTGGTTCAATAAATAATATTGAATAATAATGAGGGTGACTAGTCAATGTTGGTGACTAAATCTCATTAGTCATGATATGTCGATATCAAATTAAGTACATAGATACATGTTAGAGAACAATGTATCAGACAGACCCACCGTGAGACTGACATGTGGAAGCCACCATCATGAAAGTCATAGTCAGCTCTCACAGTGATGGTGGTGATTGTGGTTCTTAGACCTGAAATCACTACACTTAGCACATGTCATTGGGTACACTTTGACATCATCAAACGCAATCTTGAAACATGGGTTGTTATAACTGTGATGATTGGGTGGATTTGACACATGGGGATTGAGTGGGAGTGATAGATATGGGATTTGTCCCTCCTATTAGAGTGTGATGACCTAGGCCTCTTGGTAAGCGAGACTAAAAAAAGCATGGCCATGCACATGTGAGTCAATATCTGATATTGAGCGTACATATATCTCAGACAGTCTGCTCTTGGTTCAAGAAATAATATTGAATAATAATGAGGTGACTATTCCATGCCTCTAGTTCAATCTGGACATCAACGACAAAGGAACTATACAATCACCACAACACCATACACAAATTATAGGTTGAAGTTATTCCCCAACTTTTCTATTTACTTGGGTAGCAATGATGTGTGACTAGGCACCACTCTTTACTTGTGATGTCATAAGTTGTTAAGGACACTTACTGTCAACGTAAAATGGAACCTATAGGGTCACACATATAGGTCTTGACCTAGAAGAGGAGTTCAGATCTTGAATGACAGTTGAATTAAGTGTTAAAGTGTTTAGGCATTTGATTCAGGTAACAAACAGCCTAATAGCACTGCCAAAATCCCATCTCAAGTGTTGATATGGCCGTCTAGAGTGCCAAACGGTCATCTCAAGTGTTGAGATGGGTGTCTGGGTGTCAGGCCTAGTAGTGAGTTAAAATTGGAAATGGAACGAACTGACCTGACCAAACGAGCTCAACTCGGATTACCAGATGACCTTCTGGGTGAATCGAGATAGATGTATCACATGGACGAGATGGTTTAGTTCATCCGGGGAAGGTTCTAGATGTTTTACAATTCATTTTGCTTGAGCAATACTTGTTGTATAAGAAAATCAATGTATAACATTCATGGGAATTGATTTTCCAAATTCGTGTACAACTAGAAACTGCAAAATGACCGTCTCGCAATGTGAGACGATCGTCTTGCATTCCAAACAACCATTTGGCTTTTCCAAATTGTCATTTCGGCTATCAGAGGTTGTGTAATTTCTAGAATTATTGTGAAAATTCGAGTTCTTCTTATCCTTTCCACTCCTGCACATTAATCCCACATTGGATAGCAACTGGGAACCTTGGCCCTAGCCTCTACTATAAATAGAGGGATATTGGGGGCTTCTTAGAACACAACACAGACAACTGAGAATCCGTTTATCTAACAATTGTTGTCCTCTCTAGTTGTGGTAACCATGAGAGACCAGGCAAGTCGTACCCAACCAGGGAAGGATAGCCACAGGAGAGAACAACTGAGAGTTATCGTCGTGGGAGAGAAAGTTGATGACTAGTACACTGATGGAAGGGACAAATCCTTCATGTCTAGTCCAGTAGGACGACATGAGTTCTAGGCGGTCCATGTGGACTATCATAGAGGCGAAAAGCTATTGTTTGCTGCTTGGAGGACAATATCTACCAATAGTCTATGATAAGAGGAGCTATTGAAGAAGACGTTCGTGGCTGCAGTCTCTGGTGTGACCATGAGGAGTTGTAGTAGTCCTACTACCTGAAGTATAGAAAAGAAGGCGTAGTAGTCAAATGAGTCCCAGTGCAACAAGGAGCTATACAGACACCGTCCAAGACATTTACGCATCAATGACGATGAGGAGATGTCGCTAGACTTACTCTAGGACCAGATATATCCTCAAAACCATCCTTCCTGCATTATAGTTATTGACGTGATATACTAATTATGGAGAATATGGAAGATAAATAATTTCAAGTTTCGTTGCCTGCTCTGTACCATATTTCCCAAGACATACATCCAATTGTAATTTATATTTCCCCACAAAAATACATCACAATATGATAACAATATTCAATTTACCATGAATGTGGTGTAGGGAACTGTAACATGCCTAATTTTGGCTATACTAACTCTAGAAACTCAAATTCCATGATTAGGAGGTTAGTGTGTTTGGATCTTTGCAATTGACTAGACAAGGTAAGGATTATAGCCTGATACACTTAGTTACATCCTAATGAACATATAATGTACATTTAATGGTAAGTCACATGTTTTTATCATAATTCACTAGATATGACTAACTCAAGTATGAACCCTAACTATGAATGCATATAAACCCTAACCTTTAGTTTCATAGAATCTAGTCAGGCTACAGGTCCAAACTCCATAATGTGATAATAGGTTGTATGTATGTAGCGTAACCTTAGGGTTTGAGCACAATGATGATGCATACTAGATGAAGAGTAATGGTTTGATCTCATCATAAGATAAAGTCAACTAACACTAGTATATGCATCCTTGGTATTAATTATAATACATTAGTAACATGAGGTGCTCTAATCACATGAAGTATCTTAATACTTATGAAATTGACCTAATTGCATAGAAGTAACTCAATATGTAAGTGATATCATTAACTATGCCATACATGCTTCATTTTCTCACTACTACACATATAAGGCTAAGATGTGAATAACTAGAAACCATTTGTGAATTTGTATAAATAAGGGTTAATGTGAGATCTATTTTGGTTAATATAGATAATAGAATAATGATTTAATTTTCTAGGTAAGGGGAAGTGATTAATGTGACATTAATTGAATTAAGTGATGGACATAATGAGAAATTGATAAAAATAATATATTTTAGGCAAGATAATCTAATATATTCATGATGATGACAATTTGAGAATAGTAGAGCTTGATGGACATAATGAGAAATTGAGAAAAATAATATATTTTGTGTGAGATAATATAATATATATGTGATGGTGATAATTTGAGGATAGTAGAATGCCCAATCCTAATTATTGTGGGTAATGGTAATATGTAATAATAATAAGATAATGAAGTTAAACCCTAATTGTATTAGAACCCATACAAGATAGTTCAAAAAGTTAAATCTTACTCATAAATTTTAATCACATGGTTGAATTGTCTTGGGTGACAAGTTTCAACCCAATTGGATAATGTTTACCATCCTGGTTTGATTACATAATATGATCCTTAATAATGAAATCCTATATGAATCGAGATATACCGAAATTTGATTTAGTTCGTGACATCTGCTGTCACACATGTTATTTCCCAGTTTTCTAAAGTCTATGTGTCGCATTGGTTTTATTAACTTGGGACTCTACCCAAGCAGCTAGATCAACATCGCACAAAACCATCTACCCTTGTCTTACCTTGAGTTCTCCCCTTCCCAAGAATCTACAATATTTGTGATAAAACTACTCTTCTTCTTCTCCCCCCTCTCATCTCAGCCTCACCTCGTGATCTCTCTGATATGTGCTCCTTGCATCTTTCGAAACCCAACAAGCTCAAGATCTGGTGGTTTTATGACCAAGAGTGTACTCCCCGTTCATGGCTTCCCTATCTTACTATTTCTAAGATCCACCAGGATTCTCAACCGCTCCTGATATATTCCTCTATATATAATCATCGCTACACCACTATCAAACTCCTAGGGATCTTCTCTAGGTCCTTATTTAGTGTGAATCACCCCACATCTATCTGCCCAACTCCATCCACATGTCCATGGTAGCATGATTCCGATGTGGAGGTTGAGACCTTAGCAATCCACCCCAGTCGTCATCCTATCTTCAGTGTAGACTTGCATAGGCTCCTGTAATACTAGTTTGGTTAGTTCAACCTTCTTTCCCACTTCCCTCTTTTAGTGCTTTTATTATTGGCTTGCCCTAGGTGATGATTGCAATGCCTCACTTACGGTGTTTCCTCGATTCTCCTTCAATGAGTTGTTTTGGTATTCCAAATACTCCAAGATCATTAGTGTTTATATCTTGAATTCCTAAGATATTTTTCATTGAGCTCCTCCACTTTACTAACCATGGAGGGTAGATCTCGAGTCTGGTTTGGAGTTTCTAGAAACACCTTACTTGGGTCTCTAGGTCTACAAGACCGAATGATATCGTGGTTTGGATTTACAAACCTCTAAAGTAGGGATTTATTGCGTAAGTCAAGACTTCTTAGAAGTCATGTTACGAACGTAACAATCATGTGTTGAGCATTCTCAAGATGAAGAACAAAGATGAACAGATGATTGTTTGCAATTTTTTATTTTTCCCTTCTCTTATTTTTATATTTGTTACATGTCTCATGGGTATGGTTATTTTTTTGCCTCTGATTTTTATTTGAGCATGCGTTGGTTTAGATCAAGATTTTTGACATGTGGTACCATTTCACACATAAATATTTGATGTGTGATGCTTGGATTGTGAGATCTTTGGTAACGATCTTTTATTTTATAATTCAAAAATCGGTAATTATCTTGTAAAGTTAGTAGTAATTCATTTATAGGTCAGAAAAATAAAATAAGACACGATTTAGAATAAAAAATAGAATCCCTACTTACTGGTATAGGTTTGGAAACCTAAGTTCACTAAATTTCGTTGACATCTCAGAGTTTATAATGTACACATTAATTAATGATTACATGTAATGTAATATTAGGTGATCAAATACCTTGATTGAAACTAGGGTTTTATCCATGACTATTAATACTCAAGTTTGAAGTATGTCACTTTTCTTTATGAGTCTTAGATGATGATCTATATTTCTTACTCTCTCTCTCTCACACACACGAACTTGGTTGTGGCACCTAATTATACATATTTGACTTGATTGGGTTCAATGTACTGAATTATATCTTATGGACTGTTGAAAGTGCAAATCAAGTCTGCATTGTTTATGCTTGTTCATACTCATTCAATTTCAACCCTTAGTGCATTATTTTGTCTCTTATAGTTGCATTTAGTAATAGAAACCCTAAATTGATTAGTTGGATGGATTGAATTTATATTGCCTCTCTACTAAATGCATATTTGATTGTTAAGACTATTATTATCGATTAGTAGCGGTAAATTTTAGGGTCGGATCCCATCGTACAACGTATATCATATATGGGTTTAAAGTTCTCTCACCTAGCATCATGTGTTCTCACTTGACACACACACACACACACACACACACACACACATATATATATATATATATATATATATAATTACATAAAGGATTCTAGTTGCTCTTACCTACTTCTAAGCATGGAATGTAGAAGTATTCTAGCCTTGCTTTTAGATAGTTGCATTGTAATATATAATCTACACGCAAAGACATTATCATTTTTTGTTGTTCTCTAATTTGAGATTTAAAGGAAATACTTGATAGTTGTTGTGATTTCTTCATTTGTGTCCTATTTTAGACTATGTTCCAGGTGCCTTCGTCCTCAGTAACCACCACTAGAATGTCTTATTGACTCTATGCACTTCTTTCCCAATTTTATTTCTAGTAAAGATTTTCTTTCCATTATGGTTAGTGGAAGTATCTTGGATACACTTTAAGTCCTAATCTCATTGATGATACTCTAGTTTGTGTGTATGGATGGTTGTGGTGTATGTTACACCTAACATTAGGAAGATGTTGCTGGAGGAAGTATCTAGGTGGACGAGGCCACATGTTTGCATCTGAACTCTATGAGACCTAGCCTCCCACACTTCAATTAGAAGGTAGGTAGATTTTCAAACTCAAGGTTAAAGTTTTCATTATTGACAAAGATTTTCAATAGTAGTTCCTTAGTCATGTCCACTTTGACAATGATTCTTTCAACTTTTTATGATGTTCCATAGAGGTGTGCACGCCCATCTTTATTGTATTATCAGTAGCATTGCTAATGTTTTTGAGTGATTTTTTTTTATTCACAAATATTTAGAGATCCATAATATGATCCCAAACCATGAGTTTCTTAAGGATACTTTTTGAGGTTCAAGACCATGGTGACAAAGACTAAACCAACATGTAGATGTTGAAGATTGCCACCCACCTTGTTTGTGTTGAGGCAATGTCCTCCAGACTTGATAACTATACAATATAGTAACCCTTCTCTAGGAAAATAACTCAAACATTGAGCCAAAGGTTGTCATAGGAGTTGGGTTTTGTTGATGAGTGCTTTGAACCCCATATTGATGGATACTGGTTTCATAATAACAATATATTGTTAGGGTTCTAGTAGAGGTTGAATTGCTTCTTGTTGAGTGATTATAAATGGAAGGACTCCCCAAGTTCAATGTTGATGTCATCTGACGCCTGGGTGGCAGCGGAGATAGGGTTGACATATGTGGTTGCTCTGATATCATTGGTAGAACCTTGGTATGTTTTGGGATTGGTATCCACGTCAGGAACATGGCACTCCTATTAGGATTCATTGAAGTGGAAAGAACATCAAAAATAGTATAAAATTTCTCCATGTATCCTAAATCATATCCCGTCGAAAATGATGTATTCGTATGGAGGGTGCGTGAGGTATACCTAGCATGGAGAAAGTCCAGTGGTGTCCCCTTTCCACATTAGTGTGTGTCACTTCTCGCATGCACATATGGTCCTAATCGACATCCTCCATATGTAGTCGCTCAATGCCTGTGTCTCTATGTGGTCCACATGGATGGACTGGAACTCCTTGTCGTGTTACATAATTTGGAGGGGAAGGAGCAACCTTCGCTTGGTGACGTGCTAGTGTCATAGTCGCTCTCCTCCCCCCTCTAGGGGATGATGTCGGCTAGGGTTCACATACAAGAGTGTGTGAATTATTATGTCGTTATACCCAAATAAATAGGAGAGGAAAGGAAATGAAATAGGATTTCTTAAAAACCTAAAAAATAAAAGGTTTTAGATGCATTTAAAGAAGGACACTCATGGAATGCCAAATAGGAAATTAGAATATTCTAAAATCGTATTGTTAATTAATTAAACAATTAATCAATTAACTAATTTTTGGTCATCTGGCTCTATCCGGTCACTCAGGGTTAGCCAATTCAACTTGTCATATATGTTAACAAATTTAAATCCAATTAATTATCTTAAAACTTTTAACCAGATGACTTAGATTATATTTCAATATTATTCTATTTGGCTACCTAAATATTTTACTAGTCAATTTGACTCAAAATATTTCTAATTAGGTCCACATTTATTCTAATGCATCCTATGTGTGTGACCCTATAGTCTTCAAATTATGTTGGAAGTGATATTCATAGTCAGATTATGATTTCATAAGTAATGATTGGTATCTAGGAAGACATAATTGCTACCCAAGTAATTAGAGAAGTTGGAGAACAACTTAACCTAATATTGTGACCAATGTTACAATGATTGCGTGATCTCTTTGTCTCTGAATCCATATTTAATTCGAGGCATGAAAACGTCATTCTCTTAACATTCAAACTTTTTTCCTTAATTTAGAGTAGACTATTGAAATACACTTGAGCTCAATATCATATATTGACTCGCATTAGCATGGCCATGTATTTTATAGTCTTACTCATCAAGTGGTTGGGATATCACTCCAATAAAAGAGACAAATTCTATCTACATCACTCACAATAATCCACACGTATCACAATGCACAAAGCACTACTTGTGTAGCAACCCTTTTTGAAGTGACGTTGAGTAGTGTTAAAGCATATTGAACAACATAAAATTATTATAGAGACTTTATGTCTAAGGACCACAATCACCATTGTCACATTGAGATGTGATTCTTTATTGGATTCCATGTATCACACTCAAAGTGGGTCTGTCTAGTACACTTGTTCATAGCAAGTATCTTTGTGTTTGATTCGATATCCAATATCATGACTAATGAGGCAGAGTCACCAATCAAGAGATATACTAGTCTTTATATGTTATTGTTGTCTTAATATTCACAATAATATCCAACTATGGACTAAGACAAAAAATAAATATTCTTAACATATGCATGATCTCATATTTAGGTCCTCAACTTAAAATTACACGTCACTCAGTCATACGTTCTTAGGATATTATTATACCTATCTATTATCCCGTATTGAAAGAAACAGAATGATAAAAAATGCCTTTATGTTTGGCTCTCAGGATATATCATTTACAACTCCTTGTACGCATGTTCCATTGTTGCTTCAGTTTTTGTGAGAGAACCTTCATCAGATAGTAGGTTGTTAAAGGGGGCATGATGCTCACCACTATCTTCCCCTTGTGTCCATGAAGTCGCACGTATCGTTGTGCTAGAACTGCCCTGCCCTCCATAACCTCAACTGCGGCGGCACATATCATTGTGCTGGAACTACCCCCGACCTCAATTACCTCAGTTGTAGCTACAACCACGACTATATTATTGCGTAAACCCTAGGATCATTTAAGAAAGAAAACCTTTGTATGATCAAAATATGACCCAAGCAAACATGTTCCAGAAAAACTTATTCAATATTTTCCTACTCTGAAAAAAATTAACCACTTCAAGATTTTCTAAAGAATAAGTTTTTTTCCATAAGAAATTATTAATTTATAATTACTATTTCCCTATTTTTCTTTAGTCCCACTAATTTTTTCCACTATTATAATTACTATTTCCCTGTTTTTCTTTATGTCAAGATAATTTATATTATTGTATGCTATATAAATAAATAGAACTATACTTACATGTATGTTTTTGAATAAAAGAACAATTCCTCTCCCCATTCTCATTCCATATAGCAAACATCTTTTTGTTTTAAATATTCCCCTCTCCTTATTATATTCCACTGCAAATGCAACCAACCAACAAATTTTGCTTCCTTTTCTCTGCCCTCTTCCTCCTCATCCTCTTATTTGCACCTCCATTTATTTTGTCACCACATATGAAACACAACATTAACATAAAAAAAAAGCACAAAATCTGAAAGGAAACGAACCTTGGTGCAGCAGCCTTGTTTTCTTGAGTAGTGGGCCACGAAAGGGTATTAGGATCATAATGTTTGATTAGGCGTCAACTAAACATGTGATGTGACTGAATGTTCTTTTCTTGTTCCTAGTTATTCTGACTGAATGTTCTAAACTATGCGAATGCAAGGACAACATGGGCAATGTCCCTACGTAACCCCAATTCCTTCCTGTGGACTCGCGGTCGGGATTGTTTGACAATTGGCATAGCTCAATACCACCATCCTTTTTTGTCTACTGAATGAGATCAAATATGGCAATAATTGGTGCGGTCAGCTCAGCCAGCCCCGCGAGGCACCAGCCGCCTCCGTATTCTTTTTCAAACGCGGAAACCTGCCCGCAGTTCCTTGTAAAATATCAATCAACCCACGCTGCCAATTTCCTTGGGCGACAGTTCACAAATAGTGGATTTCAAATAAATGTCCTTTTCCCTCGTTGCGCAGAAGCTACCCTTGCGTGGGCTGGTGTATCCCACTATGGGGAACAGGTGACCTACTTGCGCAATTGGTTGCACGGATGAATGATTCCTTACGTAACATGGTACATAAATGTTCAGCACGTTGAATGTAAACTATTTCAAATGCATCCTTTGTTTGTCATTACTGCATATCATCAATCCTTCCTTATTTTATATACCGATGACACCCTTGGAACTGTTGTGAATTTGAAGATCTTAATTCCGTGGAGGTATGGTGGTATTGAGCAGTGTGCATTTGTTGCAAATGAATTAGCACACCATATACATATACAAGTAACCCTTGTAGTCAGTATGTCGAAATGTGGCATTCTAGTCATGTTATTCCGGTTATGTCCCATAAATTTTTTAGCATACATTTGACCAAAAGATATCATCCCCTAAAAAAATCAATGAAGTGTGTATAGGATAGAAATTAAAAAATAATTATACAGACATCAAGAAAGCTATAAGACGAAAAACATCAATACTTCTTTGGATACACAACATACATCATTACTACTTGTTTCAATTCTAAAGCATTGGCTATAGAGTTTGTGAAATGTCACATGCCAAGGGTACTTTTGTCTTTTCACGAACAGTGGAATCATCAACTCAGCAATTAACCACACCCAACTGAAGAGGTTTTTGATAGCTACATCACTAAATTTGTGGCAAGTAGTACACTATTATAGACAACATGACACGGGGGTCGTTTAGTATTGTCGAAAACAAAGTGGACTCTTGAGCCGTCAACTATATTGTAACGCAAACCAGGTGCCGAGAATCATTCAAAATCCACCAAATCCTTTGTTCTTATTGGCTTATTCAACGCCACTATCTGCCAACCAAGCATGCAATTGCAGAGTACAATCAACAGCTTCTATCTGGCTTTCTTTTTCTTTCAGTTGCCAAACCAGCTTTATTGGAGGCCTGTATTCGATTTCGCTACTCCTCTCGATTCGTATATATAGGCAGGCCCTCCTTCCAGCTAATCTCACTTCATCATACAAATCACGTAGCAGTCACGCAACACACTGCATGCTCTAGCCCTGGATTGAAGAAGTAGCTTCCATCTGATAGAGTGATCCTTTATACTTCAAGTTAAATGGCAAGTGCTTACTTGCTTATCACCATAGCGGTTCTGTATCTAGGAGCCCAGGTGCATGGAGCTCCAATGTCATCATGCAGCCAACTCCCGTACCCGGATGCATGCTACAACCTACAGGCTACATACGACCCGTTGTTTGGCAACGAGAAAGCCAAGCTAGGGTTCCGCGACTTCCTTATCCGTGGGGCAGCAGCTCGGGCGCATTGGGCGCACCAGCAGCTCATGACGTCCGAATTGCCACGAGCTTCCTCGGATCCACGTACAAGAGCCGCCATGTCCGACTGTAACGAGCTAGCAGCAGACGCCGGAGCTCTCCTTGAACGAACCCTGGCCTCAGGAGCAACCGGCGACTCACAGATCCTCCTTAGTGCCGCAGCTGCCAATCTCCGCACATGCCAAGACGGCTTCGCCGACTTCAGCCTCGACCCACACGCATTTGCGCGCGGCAGCGCTAACGCTTATCTTCCCTTCCTCTCTCCCAACATGTCTCACCTCATCTGTAACTCCCTCGCCGTCAACAAGGGCTCCATGGCGCCCACCGTTACCGGTGGAAACCGCCGCCTTCTATATTCCGTCCGTGGTGGGTTCCCAGAGTGGATTTCCGCTGGTGACCGGAAGCTGCTCCAGGCTCCTGCCATCAAGGCCGATCTCGTCGTGGCACAGGACGGGTCAGGCAACTTCAAGACCATCTCTCAAGCCGTGGCGGCTGCCAGTAAGAGGAAGGGGATGGCCAGGTTCGTGATACGGATTAAGGCTGGAACGTACAAGGAAAACGTGGATGTTCCCAAGACTGCCAAGAACCTCATGTTTGTAGGCGATGGCGCTGGATCTACTGTCGTCACTGGAAACAGGAATGTCCAGGATGGTTCTACAACCTTCAAGTCTGCTACTGTCGGTAAGTAGCAATTCATTCTTATTTTCGAGTTAGTTGATTTCTGTGTTCCTACAACTATAAGTCAATGAATATACAACTGACGACAACATTACTTACTACTTGCGATAAAAAAGTCAATGGATACTTAATTAGATAACCGTTTGCAGATACAACCTTGTCTGATCAAATTTCGCTCTCTTATCTCTGTGTCCAGCTGTGAACGGTGATGGCTTCATTGCTCGCGACATCACTTTTGAGAACACAGCTGGTCCCCAAAAGCACCAAGCTGTTGCTCTCCGATCAAGTGCCGACTTCTCCGTCTTCTACCGGTGCACCTTCAAGGGCTATCAAGACACACTCTACGTCCACTCCCTCCGCCAGTTCTACCGAGAGTGTGACATCTACGGCACCGTCGACTTCATCTTCGGCGACGCTGCTGTAGTCGTGCAAAGCTGCAACATCTTTGTCCGGAAGCCCATGAGCAATCAAAAGAACACCATCACGGCACAAGGCCGCACTGACCCGAACGAGAATACCGGAATCTCCATCCACAGCTCTAGGGTTACTGCTGCTCCAGACTTGAAGCCTGTTCAGGGGTCCTTCAAGACCTATCTTGGTCGTCCGTGGCAGAAGTACTCGAGGACTGTGTTTATGAAGACTAATCTCGATAGCCTCATCGCACCGGCTGGGTGGCTTGAATGGAGCGGCAACTTTGCACTTAGCACGCTGTATTATGGAGAGTATATGAACACGGGACCTGGAGCTGGAACTGGTGGTAGAGTTAGTTGGCCAGGGTACCGTGTCATCACAAGTGCGGCGGAGGCTGGAAAATTCACCGTTGGAAGCTTCTTGGCTGGAGATTCGTGGATTCCGTCCACTGGAGTTCCTTTCTCATCCGGATTATGATTAATTAGTAAATATCATGCCTTCACAATATAGATACACAAGATGATAGAATATGTTGATTCGTTAAATTGCATTATGTAAAATAAGGTAAAAATGACTACACATAAATGGCTATGTAATATATTTTGTGTATACCTTATAGAATGTACTGA